>CM042872.1:15472459-15482459 GCA_023658055.1 Thaleichthys pacificus
ATCAGTAGCTTTCATACAGAGCGAGAGAGAATCTAATTTACCCTCTCAAATCACATTCATAGACTGGGACTGTGAGGTACCTGAGGAGAGAGAGGGGGGGGAGAGAAAGAGCGAGAGAGAGGGACAGAGAGACAGGGGTAAAAAGAGAGAGAGAGAGAAGGGTATATGGAAGGCAGTAGGGCCAGAAAGGCCATGAGAGGCAGCTTAGCGGAGATAGCCAAATATTATGCTAATGAAGACTCCATCTTTAGATGTGGACCTAATCATAAAGAGACAGAATTAAAGGGCCTGATAATTAATTCTGGAGTAAAGGGTTATCCCGGTGCCTATTGTCTCGCTCAGAGAAAAGAGGAGAAAGGGAGAGAGACAAGATGAGCAGAGAGAGAGAAAGGCAGCGGTCCACGTGTCTGTGTTAAACACGAGGAGATAAGGAACAGGACCGGGCACGCTCTCCACCGAGGGACGGAGGGAGAGAGGGTGAAGAACGAGGGATGGCAGGAGAGAGAAAAAGGAGAGGTGTAAAAGAACCTTGAGTAGAAGTCACGGGGGCGAGGAGAGAAAGGGACACGTCGAGATGACGTTCCTGTCACTAACCCTGTCTGCGGATTAGTCCTCCTGTCTCGCAGAGGCAGGGGACACACGGGAGGTGCCGGCCTGTTTGGGCAGGTGAACGGCTGGTCGTGGAAGAAGGTGTGATATTGCTTTCCGACGCACTTCTGTCAGACACACACACACACACGTACACACACACACAAACACACATCCCTGTTGGGCTCTTTTGCTAGTTTTAGTTTGTGATGTTGAGTTTCTTTCCTTTCGTTTTGCTGGGCTAGAAGTTCACCATCCAGATAATCACAACACTTGATATTTCAGCCATCTTCGACCATGACTGTGTGAATCTACCACTGACTGGCCTGTACAAGAACCCACTGTTACTGAGGTACAGTAGAGTCGGACCATGCCAGAGAGGCAGAGAGGAATATTGGTGTGTGTGTGTGTGTGTGTGTTTGTGTGATTCTCTCCCTCTCCTCTTTGTCACTGCTGCAGCCTCATGGTTAAAACATGGTGATCGTATTTCAACCCTTCACCTGCTACCAAGGGAAGACACACACACACACACGGACACACATGGACACACATACACAATTTTCAGACATGCGTGCACTCATACACACACAGTATATGCACACACACACAAACTGTGAGCGAACACACACAGGTTCCTGAGCTAAGACGGTTGTGGCCTGTTTACATAAAAAATCACCCAAACATGCCTGTGAAGCTGTGTGATTAGACTGCCACAAAACAGCATGAGCACACACGCATGTACATACTGTACACACACACACACACACACACGGTAAAGGTTTTAAAGATGTACACCTGCTCAGATATACCTGCAGCGGATGAGGAGAGGAGCAAGGCTGAAGCCGCCCAAAGAGCTGATGACACTAGCTGCTGTAACGCACTGTACACGCTAAAGCTGACCTGTCATTTTCACCCAACGTGACGCCTTCATTGTTGCAGCAGTCAAAGAAGAGAACAAATGTGACAAGTGAGATATGGAAGAGGAGGAGCAGAGTGAAAGGGAGGGAAGGAGAGAGGGAGGGAGGGATGAGGAGAGAGGGGAGACCCAAGTGTTTGATAAACGCTGGAAATAGAATCACAGCAGGAGAGTGGGAAAACAGTTGTTAGTAGACAGCTGAGATTATGCAAACCTGCCCTCTCTCTCTGTCTCTGTTTTCCTCTGCGTCTCTCTCCCTCTCTCTCTTTCTCTCTCTCTCCCTCTCTCTTTCTCTCTCTCTCTCTATGGTCATAATTTTTGGCTGCTAATCAATTGACCTCCACAGTGGGATTATCCTTGACTGAGGCTAATTCATTTAGCGCTGCTAAAAGTGTCGTTTGACTTTGCTTTGCCCACTATGTTTTCAATGACACTTGTTCAAATGGTGCCAATGTTTTCCACCTGGCTTCTAAACCCTGGCATTCTGGTCGAACTCTAGGCCTCCAAATTCAAATGTTATTTTACGGATTTATTTTGGAATGAGGTTTTTAGTATTATTAAGAGGAACTGCAGAAGCGTTTTGTTTAAACATTGTCTGAAAGGAAATTCCTTTTGTTGAAATGTTAACAGACTCATGCAAGCCCACACGTTTAAAAAAAATCACACAATTCCCAGGACTATTTTGAATTCGAAACGTTCTTCCCTCCTTCCATCCACCCTTCCTTCCCATTCCCCATCCAGAGACAGGGAGAGACAGGGAGGGAGAGGGAGGGGAGAGACAGGGAGGGAGAGGGAGCTAGACAGAGAGAGGAGAGAGAGGGAGAAAGTGAGAGAGGTGGAAGCAAGACAGACAAGAGAGAGAGACATGGGGAGAGAGAGAGACATGGGGAGAGAGAGAGACATGGGGAGAGAGAGAGACATGGAGAGAGAGAGACATGGAGAGAGAGAGACATGGGGAGAGAGAGAGAGACATGGGGAGAGAGAGAGACATGGAGAGAGAGACATGGGGAGAGAGAGAGACATGGGGAGAGAGAGACATGGGGAGAGAGAGAGACATGGAGAGAGAGAGAGACATGGGGAGAGAGAGAGAGACATGGGGAGAGAGAGAGAGACATGGGGAGAGAGAGAGAGACATGGAGAGAGAGAGAGAGACATGGAGAGAGAGAGAGAGATAGATAGAGCAAGCGAGAGAGAGAGAGGAAGTGAGGGGGTGGGGGAGGACGCCCATATTCTAAAGTCATTACCAGTGCGGGAGTGTGGGGCATCTCCTATAGATCTATAGGAAGGCTTCATCACTTTTTATGACCCGGGTCTGAAATCTAATGAATATGATGAACCGTTCTATTAAAGTGAGAAGAGATAAGAGGACTATTCTTCCTGCTCCGGCTCACACCATTCAGACACCACCTAAAACCGTTACTGTTGCATCTCATCATAACATCAATACATCCAATATCGATAAACAGAATGATGGCGTCTGGATGTCTAGTATTCTCAGAGAGTCTAGATGAGTAACGAGGTGTATACATGTTCATTACTTATTTATTTAGGGGGGAAAGGCTTTTTTGTCAACACGTTGTTTAAGATTTGCGGATGCAGGAAGATCCGATATGTATTTAAAATTAAAAGCATAAACTAGAATTTACTAACTACAGTGAGTGGTTGTTGCAGGCTTTTGTTTACAATAACGTTTATTATTGAGATCCTTTTCCGAGACTATTTTGCACAATTATCGTAACTTTAAATGTCATACATAGTCTTTAGACGGCTTTATAAGATAGCGGATTTTTATCATACCTTGAAAGTCATTCAAAGAATAATGATTCTATCTTGTCAAAAAGAGCACGCACAAACACACGCACACACACACACGCACACACACACAGTAAGGTGTTCCCACAGATAGCAGAGTCAATAATCTTAATCCAAACCAGACCTCATATGTCTCCCATTAGACAGATTCAGCCTTGGCCCCAAGAATGTCTACATTTCATAAATATTATCAGTGAGTGGAATACTCAGGCGGACGAAAACCACAGCCGCCGTCATTTATCAAGCAGCATCGGAGCATAATTAGCAATCATAACATCTAGCATACCATATCATACCGTCCCAGTTTGTGCTCAAGAAGTCACTTTACGTAATTGTACAAAGCACCGTGTATTTGCGGGGAAAAGCAAGGGGCCCCCTTTAGATAATGAGATCGAATGAATAACAACTTAAAAGTGGGTCAAGTAATCTTCAATAAACAAAGTGTAATGAAGTTAGAGGAAGAAGTAAAGGAGCGAGTTCTCTTTCCAGTCTCCCTCCGCGCGCAGCAGGAGCCTGGGGGAAATAAAGAGAGCGAGCGCAGGTCAAACACGCACGCTATGTGTAGGGGAGACCGTGGGTGGAAGAAATACTTTTTAGTTTGAGCAGAAGTTACTAGGTGGTTGTTAATTCTAGATATTTAAAATGTTGATACACGGTATCCATATTTGTCTACTAGGCCCACAAATAGAACTCACTTGGACGTCAACTACACAATCACAGATGATGTGAGTTCACATTAAATAGCGTACACATACATATGAAATGCTGGCACAGACGGACGTGAAACACATTCACACACATATATGAAACACTCAAGTCTTATAAGGATGAGTAATACTCTTTGAGTATGGTATAGTGCGAGGACATTTTCACTATATCCGGAAGGGATCTCAGTATATCCGGAAGTCAGTTCAGTAGAGCAATTGTACAGAAACAGGAGCAAAATTGCTTTAAACTAGAACTAAAAATGTTGGGTGACCAAACACACAGATCTAGAATAAGTCAAGAAAGCAGGACCTAAGGTTCACATGCCTATAGCCTACAAAAGACAAGTACTAAAACCTCTATGTATCAACATCAAAGTAAATGTTCTAACAGGTTAGCAGGGGGTGCATTTCAGAGCAGGGCTGTATCGTGTCTTGCCAAGAAACGTACCCCCTGCTAACTCTGACAAGGGAAAGTGCCCCATGCATGAAACTGACTCTGGTTACTCATACTAGTCCCCTCAATGTACAGTAAGAATCATTTGATGCTGGGATATACAGAACATATGTGAATGTGTATGTTTCATATGTGTTTGTGTAAGGACAGTCTGAATTATTTCCGAAAAGGCCCCTCATGAAAACACAAACCGTGTCATTCTCTCCTATGGATCTCTCTCTCACTACGAAACCAAGAATGCCTGAAATTCCACATGTCCAAGTCTCCACCCACATCAGATAAAATAGCTGTTAAAAGCCGAAGTGTTAATTAACTGGTTTAAATAAATACAATTTTGTTCAATTTAGGTCTAACTTGGATTTGATTTCCCACTTTTTTCATTCAGGTTTAAAATTATTCCAATAGAAACCACATATGAATATGAACGAGAAGGTTTTACTGGGACTACTAGAATCATCAAAGGGTTAAATCGAGCATTTAGGAAGTGCTTATAGGATATTTGGCAATATTGTGATATATATCGTGTATTTCTTATACGGAAATATTTCGGGGGGTCAAATAAATCAATGTTGCTCACAGAGACAGGGCTCTTCTCCAGTGAGCTCTGAGGAAATGGGAGTGTACGATACTGATGACATCACCGCAGCTCTTTTACGATTGGTCAAAGTGAAAGCGGTACATTGACCCCGGTCTCCCCAAGCAAGAAAAGAGGGCGATATGGAGGGTACAACATTTACCTTGTCTCACGTTCCGTCTCAGAAATATATCTTGATAGGTGTCTTGATTCCCGTTAGAGAGGAAAAATCGATGTAAGCTTATTAGCCTACCGACACAACTTTAACAAACCTGGAACTGGGAGAGAGACGGAGAGAAAAGTAAAAGTTAAGCACTTCCTGACAAGTTTTTTTTCTCTTTCCCTCTTTGAGAGTTCGGCTCCTTGTTCTCCGTCTCTCCCTCTGTTTTCTCTTTGAGTTAAGGGAGAAGGTAGTGGTAATGAAATGACCCCGCGAGGCAAACGGAAGGCCTCACCTGATAAGTTATTCCTGCCTGCCTTTTAAGCTGCTGTCAAGCAATTTCCCTTGAAACCATGCTTTGTTTTTTTTGTGGGAGGGTGGAGGGGTTGGGGGAAGGGGGTTGCTAAGCAAGGGGGGTTGGGCGAGGGTGGGGTTGCTTTGACACCCCAGCTTCACTCCCTGAGGGGCACAGATGACAACCTTAAAGACGTGAAATATGTGTGTGTGCGCTCGTGAACGTGGGTGTGAGCGCGAGACATCTCACAGATGACAATCCCACTAATTGAAATGACAGATTATTCTAATGTGCGGAAAGTCATTAAAAATTCTGCTACCGCTGTCTGTCTGTTTTCTTGGCTAAGAACATTTCTGCTTCTGAGACGGGAGAATCTGCATTTAAAGAACATACGTTACTTCCTTCTGCTACAAGCTGATAACTAGGCTATTATTAGAATTTCTATAACAACAAAAACTTATAACATTTTTATAGTTTAAATATCTCGACGTAGAGGGCAAAAAGTTCATTTCGTCCAGTGAAACACAACGAGAAGAGGTTGGTAGATTTGACACGAAATGGGCCAAAACTGGATTGTTACACAGATGCTGCAAAGTCTAGACTTTAAGTTTGGCCAGGAAAGTGAGAGAAGCCCAACTGTTTCCAGGACTCTGTGACACTGACAAGGAGCGACACTGCATAAAACATGAGGCGTCGCTGCCAGAGTTCCCCCAACCTGAACCATCAGGTGAATTTGAGTTGCACCGGAATATGGATGTACGGCCATCGCCGAATCCCAAATATCTCAACGCTCTGAATTCCAAATTCAGTTGAATAATCTTTATTCTTATCTTAGGTGAAGCCAACTGTCCGTTCTGTAGTCAGACAGCTCTCCGGAACCATCTAGACTACTCCCCGGTGACGGACGCTTTCCCGGTAAGCGCCAACCAGTGAAACGTCATCCTTTAGTTATTCGCTTCTCTCTTCATCCCTGTCCTCCTTCTCCTCCTCCTCCTCCTCCTCCTTTTCTAGTCCTTTCTCTCAATCCATTGTCGTTCTAAGGTAAATATTTAAGCTTGCTATTAAAGCTGGAGATAGCTCTGCATAGACCAGCATCATAGGTGTAGGCCATAGACAAGAACATGTTATGAAGAGCGACGGCACCCATATTATGGTAAAGTGTGGAAGACACCATGGCAGGAAATTGCCAGCATATGACATTGTTGCTCAGTACGGAGGCGTATGGCCACAGTATCATTTTCCAGTGCGACTGACAGCACGAGGAGATGGCGGAGATATCTTGGAGGGAAATAGCCTACATGGCATCACAGGGTTGGACATCCAAAGTTTGTAATAACCGACACTGTAGGATTGCTGCTTTTGGATATGAGTCTGTTTACCTGTGCGACCGAATGTGAGGCTTATAGCTCAGGGATAATGAAGTAACACACACACATAGCACACACACACACCACACATACAGACACACACAGGACTTGACAAGAGCTGGCATTGCTACAACAGCACAGTAGATGCAGTACCTGTATCCGCCTGAGGAGAGCGCTGTGGGCTTGCATGTCGTATTCCTTCCATCCAGCATTCAAGCCGAGTCCTCTGGCCGAGTCTTACTAATAGGCTGCATTTCCCCTCGCAAAGAGGCCAATTCACAACAATTACATTCTAATTAAAAAAGAACAACCTAATTAATGCCGGCTACGTATTTCATAATTCTGTCACATTAACACGATGATCCTTCGCCTGTAAATAACGAGTGATAAAAGGAAGAGCAGAAATTAATGTCACTTGTTAATTAAAAACTACTGATAAACATATGGAGCACTCCATAGCTGAAATAAGATATTGTTACCATGTCAAATACGATTTCAGCCACGTTCTCTTTGAAGCCGGAGCTGAGATTGAAAGGACTTGGAACAAACGCTTGTGTTGAATATAACCCTCCGACAGACTCACACTTGACACAGCGTCTCGATAAAACAGGTATTATATAGATTAAGACGTCATATACAATCTAAAATATGCATGAATTTTTCGCAATCGTTTTTTATTTTTCGTTATTATCCCTACAAGAATGAAGTCAAACTGTCAAAGGGGAAAAGTTGTGGAGGGGCACAGCATATTTATTTCATTCTGTTATGTTGTTATTGGTTACAGTGCTGTGAAAGATCATATTATACTGTTTTTATGTTTTGTAATTTGTTTGATACAATGTTACAAACTGGTACAACATCACCAAAACATCATGATGTCACTTCCTCTACCCCTCAGTGGGTCATCCACCCGGCCTTCAGATGTTTTCAGCCGTCTGTGGAATATTTACATAATTTCATGCATATTGTAGGAACTAGTATTGCATCTTTTAGTGCTGGTCACATTCAATTGGAGTAAAATGTGGAATTTGTTTTGATGAATTATTCTGTTCCTACACATGCAGTGAGAGGTTTCAAGTGTGTATTAGTCAAATGTAACATCCAGGAATTAGTGAGAACAATGTGTGGAGTGTTCACATTTGCATGCCAGTCATTAAAAAACCCATGAATAATGTGTGTGTTGCTGCTATTACGATTATTATTTCATAAAGCCAGAGGGATTCCAATTCAAGCTTGCAGGGTACTGTTTTATTGGTATGCACACATGCACACACACACACGCGCGCACACACACTTGAGTCGCACACACACACATTCCAGGTGATCCAGGAAGAAAAGAAGTGTGTCTGGTCGGTAAAAGATAAAGAAAGAGCGACCACAATGTTTAACCACATCATTGAGGAAGAGTAGAATGTGCTGTACAAGGGAATGAAACAGACATCCAACAAAGCCAGACACCAGAAACATCAAAACATAAACTGTCTCATGCTTAATGTCCTATTCAGCTTACTGGTCGAACATTTTTGCCATACTTCTGTAGCACGTTGTGAGGGTTTGGTGGAGATCTGTGAAGAATGATGGAGCCAAGATATATCTACCTGGTCTAGAGTGAGATCTACCTGGTCTAGAGAGAGATCTACCTGGTCTAGAGTGAGATCTACCTGGTCTAGAGAGAGATCTACCTGGTCTAGAGAGAGATCTACCTGGTCTAGAGAGAGATCTACCTGGTCTAGAGTGAGATCTACCTATCCTCCAAGAGAGAGATCTACCTGGTCTGGAGTGAGATCTACCTGGTCTAGAGTGAGATCTACCTGGTCTGGAGTGAGATCTACCTGGTCTAGAGTGAGATCTACCTGGTCTGGAGTGAGATCTACCTATCCTCCAAGAGAGAGATTTACCTGGTCTCCTACAGAAAGATCTGCCAGGTTTGCTAGAGGGCTGGGATCTGAGATTCAGCAGGCCACCACATGTTTCTGAAATAGTCTACACACACACACACACACACAGGAACACACACACAGGAACACACACACACACACACACAGGAACACACACACACACACACACAGGAACACACACACAGGAACACACACACACACACAGGAACACACACACAGGAACACACACACACACAGGAACACACACACAGGAACACACACACAGGAACACACACGCACACACACAGGAACACACACACAGGAACACACACACACACACACACAGGAACACACCCACACACATTAAAGCCATGAGGTTCCTAGCTGACACGGTGTGATGTCACCAACAAACACTCAGCGAACACACACCGGTAAAACAGGGAAACAATTTGTTTAATCATAAAATGCATTTACATAAGGCAACGGCTGCATAAATGAATGCATAATTGAACAGGTTAATGCATAATGTAGCGGTCCCTTGGGATGGTAAACACTGTGGCTTTAAAAAAGACAGAGAGGGAGGGAGAGAGAGGGAGGGAGATAGACAGATAGAGAGGGAGAGAGAGGGAGGGAGAGAGAGGGAGGGAGGGAAAGAGAGGGAGGGAGATAGACAGATAGAGAGGGAAAGAGAGGGAGGGAGGGAAAGAGGGAGGGAGGGAAAGAGAGGGAGGGAGATAGACAGATAGAGAGGGAAAGAGAGGGAGGGAGGGAAAGAGAGAGAGGGAGATAGACAGATAGAGAGGGAGAGAGAGGGAGGGAGGGAGGGAAAGAGAGGGAGGGAGATAGACAGATAGAGAGGGAGAGAGAAAGGGAGATGGAGAGTTGGAGGGAGAGTGAAAAAGAGATGGTGAGGAAGAGAGAGAGGGAGGGAGGAATGCAGAGAAAAAGATAGCTTCTACCAAAGCGACATCCTCAATATGAAAAGCCAATCACAAACACCGTGCCACAGAGATGGAAGAAAACAGAATACCTAAAATAGATACCGAAAGAAGTGACGTCTTGATAAAGTGTTCATTTCCTTTCTAGTCTGTCCATTTACACCTGAGTGATTCCAATTCACAAACTGTAACCAGGGCAGGTACACAACTGTTTATGACAAACTTACAAAACGGCAACTTCGTTTTTATCCCTTAGGGATTGCGCGCGCACACACACGCACACACGCGCACACACACACACACACACACACA
>CM042872.1:15487459-15489959 GCA_023658055.1 Thaleichthys pacificus
TGTGTGTTCACATATAAAAGAGGGCTATTTTTTTACTGTGACAGTGGAAATGACTAATACCAGACTAACCACCCAGATACCTCATTACAATGTAAGATAGAGAGAAAGAAAGAGAGAGAGGGGGGGGGGGAGAGAGGAAGAGAGAGGGGGGAGAGGGAGAGAGAGGAGAGGGAGAGGGGAGAGGGAGAGAGGGGGAGAAGAGAGGGGGGAGAGAGAGAGAGAGGAGAGAGAGAGATGGGGAGAGAGGGAGAGAGATGAGGAGAGAGAGGGGGGAGAGTGAGAGAAGAGGGGGAGAGGTCGAGGAGAGTGGGCGAGAGCTGGAGAGGGGGAGAGAAGTGGGGGAGGGGGAAGGAGGAGAGAGAGGGGGAGAAAGAGGGGAGAGAGAGAGAGGGAGAGAGAGGGGAGAGAGGGAGAGAGGGGAGAGAGAGAGGGGGGGAGAGAGAGAGACAGAGGGAGGGGAGAGATGGGGGGAGAGAGAGAGACAGAGGGAGGAGAGCATGGGGGGAGGAGAGAGAAGAGGAGGGAGAGATGGGGAGAGAGAGACAGAGGAGGGAGGGAGAGATGGGGGGAGGGAGAGATGGGGGGAGAGAGAGAGACAGAGGGAGGGAGAGATGGGGGGGAGAGAAGAGAGGGGGGGGAGAGAGAGAGAAATATGTGGCAGTTTCCTTCATCAAGGGAAAGAGAGATAGAAAGAGAGATAGAAAGAGGAAAAAAAGTGAAGAGAAAAAAAGAAGAGGGGGAATGAGGGAAGAGAGAGAAAGATGGTTATTTTCAGATCCTTCATTATCACAGTGAATGTCCCTACCTCTCCTGTGTGTGTGTGTGTGCGTGTGCGTGTGTGTGTGTGTGTGCGTGTGCAAGCAGACCTAAAGGGTTTCCTTTGTGAACAGTAGCCCGACATGTCACAATGCAGCAGAAGTAGCTCTCCAGCATGCAGACCCCCCCCCCCTCTCTCCTGTTCTGACTAAGCAAGCCAACACATTCACTAATAACATCTATATCTTTATCATCTTTGTTTACAATAATACAGAAAAAAACATCTACAAATAAGCAACAAAATATGCTAAAAAAACAATAAACAGATATACAAATGTTAAGAAACATGTTAAAACTATGATGATATGGCTTCAAACATAAACAACAGACAACTCTCTCTCCATTCTGCCTCACAGTGCACCCACCAGCCTCACACAGCTACCCCATCACCCACCAGCCTCACACAGCTACCATCACCCACCAGCCTCACACAGCTACCCCATCACCCACCAGCCTCACACAGCTACCCCATCACCCACCAGCCTCACACAGCTCTCACCCACCAGCCTCACACAGCTACCCCATCACCCACCAGCCTCACACAGCTACCCCATCACCCACCAGCCTCACACAGCTACCCCATCACCCACCAGCCTCACACAGCTCTCATCCTCCAGCCTCACACAGCTACCCCATCACCCACCAGCCTCACACAGCTCTCATCCTCCAGCCTCACACAGCTACCCCATCACCCACCAGCCTCACACAGCTCTCACCCACCAGCCTCACACAGCTACCCCATCACCCACCAGCCTCACACAGCTCTCACCCACCAGCCTCACACAGCTACCCCATCACCACCAGCCTCACACAGCCACCCCATCACCCACCAGCCTCACACAGCTACCCCATCACCCACCAGCCTCACACAGCCACCCCATCACCCACCAGCCTCACACAGCTACCCCATCATCCACCAGCCTCACACAGCTACCCCATCACCCACCAGCCTCACACAGCTACCCCATCATCCACCAGCCTCACACAGCTACCCCATCATCCACCAGCCTCACACAGCTACCCCATCACCCACCAGCCTCACACAGCTCTCACCCACCAGCCTCACACAGCTACCCCATCACCCACCAGCCTCACACAGCTACCCCATCACCCACCAGCCTCACACAGCCACCCCATCATCCTCCAGCCTCACACAGCTCTCATCCTCCAGCCTCACACAGCTACCCCATCATCCTCCAGCCTCACACAGCCACCCCATCATCCTCCAGCCTCACACAGCTCTCATCCTCCAGCCTCACACAGCTACCCCATCATCCTCCAGCCTCACACAGCTACCCCATCACCCACCAGCCTCACACAGCTCTCATCCTCCAGCCTCACACAGCTCTCATCCTCCAGCCTCACACAGCGACCCCATCATCCTCCAGCCTCACACAGCTTTACTCCTCCTTGTTGGAGACAAAGTCACTTCCTGTTGGAATCCAGACACCGCTCCAGTCCTACAAGCCTCTGCCTGGCCACAGGTGCAAAGCATCATGGAACCTGCCCTTGACCTCAGGCGTGGTGACCTGATCCTAGTCCCCGGTGAGGTCAGAGGTCAGGAGCTGTGGTGGGGGGTGGAGGTCAGGTCAACGAGGAGGTGGAGCCTGTTGGAGTTGTCATTATCTCCGACCAATAGAGAGAGCTGTCTTGGAGCTGAGCTGAAAGCTCTCCAACCCTCCTC
>CM042872.1:15494959-15496294 GCA_023658055.1 Thaleichthys pacificus
TTCCCCTCCTCTACTGCCCTCCCACCCCTAACCTCCTCCCCTCCCACCCCTCCTCACCCGGTTTCATATCTACATTCAGTGGATCTCGTGTGATTTAACGGAGCCAGCCTGAGCAGCCTGCCGTAGTGAGCTCCAGATTCAGAATGAAACCATACCTAATAACCAAGGCCTCCGATTGCTGATCGCTGTCATGATTATGGAGAAGACAGAGAAGTATTATATTATGGTATATTCACAATCAACTATGAAATGTATGCACGGAATGTAACAGTACTGTATGTGGCAGGGATGGAAATCTCACGTCATATCCATTTCCTGTCCCCTGCTAGTGCTACGCTGCTGATGTGTGACAAGAGAGAGAAGTAATAAAGGACAAGGAATCCTCTTGATGATGAGAGGGAGAGAGAGAGAGAGAGAGGTAGAGAGGGAGGGAGGGAGGGAGGGAGGGTGGGAGGGAGGGTGGGGAGGGAGGGGTGGGAGGGAGGGGGAGAAAGAGGACAGAAACAGGGAGAATGTAGATGGAAAGGGAGAGAGAGGGAGATAGTGACAGGGAGAACGGTAGACAGAGAAAGAGAGAGACACAGAAAGAGGATGTGAGACAGAAGGGAAGAGAGATAGAGAGGTAGAGAGAGACAGTTTAATTCATTCAGCTTATCTCATTCTTTTGTCTATGCTTTCATCCAGAACCTCATCTGTATATCTGTATGAATTGATTCTCTTTTCTCTTTTTCAATTATTCTAGAAGACACAAAGAGAAGGGATTCATCTATCTGTCAACGCACCTTAATATCATCATTAAAATGACTGACAGCTGGATACGGTGTTGGAAACCAATCAGACTCCAAACAAATGAGAGCTGTTTTGAACAGAGCCTGGTGGTTCATTAGAGGGTGTGGGGCTTGGCATCAGTTACGCGACCAAGGCCTAAGGGTGAAGTGGTGGATTCGGGGTCAGGATGATGTTGGAGGCCCCCTTGCAGGCAGGGAAGTGTGTGGGGGAGCAGGCCTTCTGATGGGACAAGGTTGTCCTTAAACTACCTCCCGTTCCGTCCGACCCCAGTAAACCTCACTCTCCCTTTGTAAAACTACCCCACCTGCCTGAAAACTTGCTCCCACACACAAGCTCCCACATCCAGCCGCCCTCAAAAACCAATACAGTCTCGCCCTGCAGGGGGCAGCACCTTCACGCCATGACCTCAACCCCCCACCCCAAGCACTCACACTTGAGCGCCTGGTGTATCCTGGCGCGCGCCTCGCACCTCTATTTCCTACAAAACGCCAGTAGACCTCCTCAGAATTCAATGTGAGTCTCGGTACTAGGAAAGATTACCCACAG
>CM042872.1:15496394-15563894 GCA_023658055.1 Thaleichthys pacificus
AAAGAGAGAGAGAGAAGAGAGGGATGAAGGGAGGGAAAGAGAGAGAGAGAGGAGAGGGATGAAGGGAGGGAAAGAGAGAGAGAGAGAGAGAAGAGAGGGATGAAGGGAGGGAAAGAGACAAGTGAGACAGAAAGAAAAAGAGAGAGGGAGGAAGAGAGACAAAGAAAAACAGAGAGCTTAACAATGAAAGATAGTGTGTAAGGGTAGAAAAATAGTGAAAAAGAAAGTGGTGTGTTAGACTGGTAATGCAGGCGGCAGTGTGTTCTGTGTCAGCGCACCGTGACAAAGCCTTGCTCATGACCCATGACTGTGTCGTGAACAGAACCACTAAACATGAAGTAGCCACGTCACCTGACAGGAAGTAGCTGATGTACCTACAGCAGTATTTGTGTGATGCCTTCTCCTCCCATGGAGCTGCTCTCAGGGGGCTGAACACACACATCCCACACTGTTATGAAACTGCAGGCTTTCACAATGCTGTCAAGGTTTGTCTTGGCCAAAGTAGAACATATAAAAGGTTGAAATCCCACCCACTGTGTCCTTAAGAGGGAGAATGAGAAATAGAGAGAGAGCGGGAGAGAGTAAGAGAAATAGATGGAGAGAGAGGGACAGGGAGGTTGAGAGAGAGAGTGAGAGAGAGAGAGAGAGAGGGACAGGGAGAGAGGGAGAAAGAGGGAACGAGAAAACTATAGAGAGAAAGGGGCGAGATTGCTATGCATTGATTGCGAACCCGTGTCTGTAACTCTTAACTGACACCAATCATCATAAAAGTATGAAGACAACGGGAGCTCATAACCCTTCAGGTGGCACAGAAACTCATGTTTCACACATTTATATCTATTCACAACTGGGTGAGTGGAGTTCCCTTACAAATGGCCACATCACTAATATCTCTGCAGCCTATGTTGCTAATGGTTATTATTCCATCATAGAGCACATTAAGGTGGAGGACTCATAAAAATGCATTGGATGAATGCATGGCACATTAACTCCAGGTCTCACCAAGGCCTTGGAAGTAGCGAGGCCTTTAATTGGGTATCCTTCTACACATGGCCCCTTCAACTCCTCACCTCTGTTTGCATCATGGCTGCCTTCTCCTCCAGTTTTTCAGTAGACAGCTTCCTGGCCTTCTCCTCCTCTCTGTTCCTCCTCCTCTCTTCTCTCCACTCCTCCTCTCGCTCCTTCAGTCTTCTTGCTCTCTCCTTCTCCTCTAGCTACAGGAAACACCAAACAGATGGAGTTGGGTGCACTGTGTGAGTTGGGTGTTCGTGTGTGTGTGTGTGTGTTTGTGAGAGCCTGTGTGTGTGTGTTTGTGAGAGCCTGTGTGTGTGTGTGTGTGTGTGTGTTTGTGAGAGCCTGTGTGTGTGTGTGTGTTTATGTGAATGAAACAATAAACAAGCTCAAAACACACATTGAACGTTCTGCTCGGGGAACTCTGCGTCTGGTCAGAGAGTGTCAAACCTCCCTGTGCAGAATCTTACAAACCACTGATAAACGCTTCCAATGATTCAAAGAGCAAACACACACATAAACAACTAACATGGACGAGTTTTGGTTTACCACAAGCACCAGTGTGTGTGTGTGTGTGTGAGAGAGCAAGCCACAGACAGTAAAACAGCAGTGGGTATAATTTACTGACACCCCATAAGGAGGTGTGGGAAGTCGTAAAACGACGTTTTTAATCCAGACGCCATTTTCTAACCTCTGGGCCAGATATGTTGGTGATTTATCACACGCGGCGCCCGCTGTTAAACACGCAACACATGTAGCAGTGCTGGCAGAGAGGCCTGAGCAATATCGTAAAAATTCCACCACACACGTTAACAACAAACAACCCAACAACAGAAACTCCCAGCCTCCACATTCAGAGGACAGACTACACCCTCATGCTACACCCTCATGCTACACCCCCATGCTACACCCTCATGCTACACCCCCATGCTACACCCTCATGCTACACCCCATGCTACACCCCATGCTACACCCATGCTACACCCCCATGCTACACCCCCATGCTACACCCCCATGCTACACCCCCATGCTACACCCCCATGCTACACCCCCATGCTACACCCTCATGCTACACCCCCATGCTACACCCCCATGCTACACCCCCATGCTACACCACCACATGCTACACCCACATACACCAGCCCCAGATACTACAGTTCAAGGTGTTAATGGGGTATTTAAAGGAGGATGTGAGGAGAGGAGAGGCAGGATCTGGGCCAGCCGTACCCCAGTGTGTCTCAGAGAGTGGTCCTCCAGGCTGTGGCTGAGGCTGAGGCCGTTCCTCCGGCTGAGCTCCAGTCTGAAGGGGACCAGCCCTGCCCTCTCCCCATCTCCAGCTGTGAGCCTGGGGGAGGAGAGAGCAGGAGGCCGTGAGAAGCAGCATGCATACAGATATGGTTGGCAGGTGAGTGCCTGGTGTGTGTGTGTGTGTGTCGCTGGGTATCTTGTGGTTCCTAACATCAGGATGAAAGCAGCGGGGTGGGAGGCGTTCTCATGAAGTGCTCCTCTCCTCTGGAACACACTTCCTGTTTCACACTTCCTGTTTCAGTCAGGGAGGCTGATGCCATCTCTACATTTAAGGCTACATTAAAAACTTTTCTGTGAAGCCAGCTGACATTCCTTGGAAAAAGGGCTATACAAATATGTAGTGTGTGGTGTATTTTGTGTGTGGTATATGGTGTGTGTGTATGGTGTGTGTGTATGGTGTGTGTGCAGCGTTCTGGCTGACAGATGACAGGTATCATGCTCAGCACTGTGGCAGGGAGGGTCTCAACAGAGCCTGAAGTGCCCCACACAGCTGTCACACACACACACACACAAGCATTCAAACACACGCATTCACACACACACACACGCATTCACATACACACAAGCATTCACACACCAGCATTCAAACATACACGCATTCACATACACACACCAGCATTCACACACAAGCATTCAAACATACACGCTTTCACTCACACACACACCAGCATTCACACACCCCAGCTCTCTCAGATTCACTTAGAGTATCTCATATTTAGATATGAAAGAGTAAAAAGTTTGGAAGAGCCCTCGCTCACACACACACACACACACGCTCACACACACACACACACACACACACACACACAGGGCTTACAAAGAGCTTCGTTCAGCCCAAAACACATCTCAACAAGAAGACAAGACACAAAAAGTGCCACGATTTACAAAAGAGGAGGAGAAGCTCTGAGAATTATATATATTAGACATGCGTCTTCAAAAGCACCTCCGCTTCCTACTGTGGTGAAATCACAGAGGCGAGGCAGGAGAGAGAGAGAGAAGACTGTCACAGATGTATGAGGCTCCACCAGTCCTGAAACATTTCACAAACATGAAATATTCATTGACAAGCTCTCAATCTCTTTTTTCCCTTCTTCCCAGACAGAACGCCTTATCTGTACTTTGACACAGTTTTGGCTCTTTTTTCCTCTGGAACATTTCTCAAAAAGGCCGGATTCAGTCTCAATTATCTGCCTTTCATTACCTATATGACCGTCCTGCAAGAACTCTTAACTCTTCAGTATAACTTTAAAAAGTTCGGCTTTGAGACACAGTTTTAAGTAAAACTTGAAGAAGCCAGGCTCTGAGAGAGTTGAATAGAGGAGGTGTTGAATGAAGAGAAACTGCAGCTTATTTCATCCCTATTTATCTGCCAGCTCGCTTTACAGGGAAGCAAGTACATTGTCCTTGTGAATGAAGACGTATTCCACCATGATGGGTCTATCTGAAACACACACACACATCTCACACTTTTATACACACTCTTGCAGGCGCACACAACATGTACACAGGCTTGTGCATGTTCATTCGGCCGATTGCTGGTTGCATTTAAACACACACACACGCGTTTTACATTTAAAAATGATGAATCACTGTAGCTAAAACAACAACAAACTAATCTAATAATTCCTTTTGTTGCTTTTTCATTTGATCCGTGGTGTGAAATATGACAAAGATTTTCTCCAAAATAAAACATGTAATTTGAAATGTATTAAATGTGGTTAATTGCATCAATAAATATCACGTATACTGTAACCATTCATCTAATTATGTATTTATGAATTAAGACATTGCTATAAATGCATCCTATTTATTTATTTTTATGAACACACAAATTATTATAGCATGTTTCTTAAAAAAGAAAAAAGTTTCCATACACAACAATAATATACCCTTGTGAAAATGAATATCGATAATGTAGCTAAGAAATCCATCCGTGAGTTCTAATGTTCCAACTGCTTGTCTTAACAATATGCTCCTGTTACGATGACACCCTAACCAATTTGAGAAACACTCTCTCTCTCTCCATCGCTTTCTCTCACCCGCGAACCAGAAGGGTCATACCGATCATTCAGACGGAGAGAGAGGACCGGTAGAGACATATTTATCTGCCGTGTGTGTGTGTGTGTGCGCATCAAAACAGGCTCTCAATTTCTCATGCTGTCACTCAAACCTATTAGGCAAGCCTAACAAAATTAGTTATGAATATGCAGTAATAACATGCAAATTGCCGGCATCCCACCCCTCGCCCATAAGTGTGTGTGTGTGTGTGTGTGTGTGAGAGAGAACGTGTGTGTGAGTGTGTGTTTACCCCCAGGGCAAGTCATTGGTTCTGTAAACCCAATTTTTTCACATCATTAAAGCAGCGAGGCATAATTCATCAGGATAATACAACACACGCCAGCCTGCCTAATACACACACCACGCCCAGCCTTGCCCTTAGACACACACACACCCAGCCTTGCCCTTAGACACACACACACGCACATATTGTTGTTTTCTAAGCAATGGGTCTCCCTGCTCCACACGTGTGAAGGATCATTCAGAACCTAGCAGGTTGTTGTTAACCATTTATACATCAGGAGACGTGTGGCAGTGACACTCACACACACTCACACACTCACACACAGGCCTCTCCTGTGTGTCTCTGGGTCCCCAGGGGGGTGTTAGACACTGGCTCTGAGCTGCCACAGCAATTAACCCCAGTGTTAATGAGAGGAACCCTGACAGGCTGGCAGATGGCACAGGCTGGCACCCTGCCACACACACACCCCCCGCTCACTGTAACACACACGTCTCACTGTACCACACACACACACACACACCCCCCTCTCACTGTACCACACACACACACACACACCTCTCACTGTAACACACACACGTCTCACTGTACCACACACACACACACCCCCCTCTCACTGTACCACACACACACACACACACCCCTCTCACTGTACCACACACACCTCTCACTGTACCACACACACACACACCCCAAGCCCCAACACACACCCGAGCCCCAACACACACACACCCTGACTCACACTTCCTCTAATCCCCCCCCCCCCGCTCTTTCATTCCCCCCCTCCTCCCCTCCTCCCTCAACACTCCTTCAGTTTGTCCCTCCCTCCTTCTCCTCCTCCACAACCCCCACCTTCCCTCCCTCCTTCTTTTCCTCCACAACCCCCACCTTCCCTCCTCCGCCTGTCTGTCTGTCCACCCCCTCACCCCCCCTCCAGCTGACCAGCCGTGCCCTGCAGATGTCACAACTCACCAGCTGGAGGGGACAGCGAGGGGGAAGGAGGGGAGGAGCTGACAACCAGCCAAGGAAGGAGGGGGGGGGGGAGGGGGAGGGGGGAGAAAAGGAGAGCGGCGGAGGGCAGGAGACTTCAGGAGGGAGGGAATACAGGGAGAAAGAAGAGGAGGAAGTCTGCATCACACCTTGAGTGGATGAGAGGATGAGAAAAGAGGGAAGGAGAGCAGGAGGAGGAAGAAGACTGAACCAGAACCATTCATGTACCTTAACTGACTACTTTCATGTCGTAACTCGGAGAGATTCAAATATTACCCTTTTACCGTACATGTCAAAAGTGCTTTTTCACAGAAAAATTCGAAGACATAAATGAAACGTGAGTCTTTTTGTGTGTGCTTGTCTGACTGTGTGTGTGTGTGTGTGTCCACACTGCGGCCCACCAGTACAGTGTATCGATCAGTTAGCCTGACCTAATAAGAGGAGAGGAGCACGACCTGGGAAAGTCAATATGGAGGAAAACACAGGAGCCCTACTGTCTCTCTACCAGCCTGGAGAGAGGGAGAGAGAGGGGGGGAGAGAGAGAGAGAGAGAGGGGGGGGGGGGAGAGAGAGTAGAGAGAGAGAGAGAGAGAGGGGGGGGGGAGAGAGAGGGGGGAGAGAGAGAGAGAGAGGGGGGGAGAGAGAGAGAGAGAGAAAAAGAGAGGAGCGAGAGAGAGAGAGAGAAAGAGAGAGGGGGAGAGGGAATGAGAGAGAGGGAGAGAGAGAGAGGGAGAGGGGGGGGGGGGGAGAGAGAGGGAGAGAGAGAGAGAGGGGGAGAGAGAGAGGGGGGGGAGGAGAGAGAGAGAGAGAGAGGGGGGGGGTGGGGAGAGAGAGGGGGGGGAGAGAGAGAGAGAGAGAGAGAGAGAGAGAGGGGGAGAGAGAGAGAGAGAGAGAGAGGGGGAGAGAGGAGAGAGAGAGAAAGAGAGGGAGCGAGAGAGAGAGAGAGAAGAGGGAGAGGGGGAGAGAGAGAGAGAGAGAGAGGCAGAGGCTCCATGTCCTCACTAGTTTGAAAAACTTAGTTATATAGCATGTTAAAGTTAACTAAGTGCACAAAAACGAGAGAAAAAAACAAAAATGCAATAATATAGAGAAATGAAATAAACAGGACCTGCAGCCCCTCTAACATCGATACATCAATAGAACAGCGTGTCTACGCACTATCCTCATAAATATAAAAATAAAGAGTCAGATAAACAAAACCCATGGAAATGAGGAACCAGATAAAAGCAGGACACACACACACACACACACACACCCTCACAAACACACACAATCACACGGACACACCATCACACACACGCACACACCATCACCTGCTGCAGCACATCTAGCCTGGAGGGAGTGTTCCATCTGCAGTGTTTAATGTTGATGCTGGTGGCAGGAAACCCTCTCCTGTGTGTCCCGCTGTTCCTGCACTCATCTCAATCCTGTTTTATCACACCTGATTTATTTCATTCATTTATTTACCTTCTCTTCCATCAACCCCCAAAGACTAGCACTGTGTTCATCATTATGGTTTCATTCACTCTACTATACTGTCCGAGTTATAAAGTAGAAACTAGTGCTATATATCTGCTCTGTGTGTCACATTACAGAGAGCAAGCCTCACTCTGGAAATGATTTTGTAATATCATAAGTTTTTTAATGTTTGTTTAAAAAAAATGTTTTTGTTAACATATCAGCTAAAATACACACGTTTAAAATCTGTTTACCTAATTCAGTTCTTTGATTTAAATCTTTCTGTTCTGATTGTTTGTATGTATTTTCCTACATATATGTGATGTATATAATTATATATCTTTAATTAGATGTAGATGAATTCTTCTACTATCCTCGTCTGACTGATGGTGGAAGTGTCTTTCTCCACACACACACACACACACGCCCAGCAGAACACACACACACACACCGCTCTGAATATCGCCAGGGGAACACTGGCGTTGCCGTGTTTCCCAGAAGAATGTGTCCTCTAGAGAATGTTTTGGTTCAACACAGGTGTGTGTGAGTGTGTGAGTGTGTGTGTGTGTGTACTCATCCACCTTCTCCGCGGCAGTGTATCGCTGTGTGATGTGACTAAGTTCTAGAAGAAAGTTTGGAGAGAGTAGGAGAGTGTGACTGTTTTCATACGTACGCTTGT
Source organism: Thaleichthys pacificus (assembly GCA_023658055.1). Classification (NCBI taxonomy): domain Eukaryota; kingdom Metazoa; phylum Chordata; class Actinopteri; order Osmeriformes; family Osmeridae; genus Thaleichthys; species Thaleichthys pacificus. The sequence continues at coordinate 15,504,139 of CM042872.1, forward strand.
GTACGGGCTGATCCAATCAGCTCTGTCCCCCACTGTGTCCCCTGGTCGGGCTGAAGTCACCTGTGACATCACCAGAGAGAGAGAGAGGGGCGAGAGAGAGAGAGGCGGGGGGGGGGGGGAGAGAGAGAGAAAGACAGAAAGAGAAAGAGACAAAACTAGTAAGAGAATGTCTGCAGAGAAGAAGAGATATAAAAGGTCTTAGTGAAAGCCTTTAACTGACGGGTATTTACATAACAGCCAGGATCATCAGACTTCAATTAGCTCAGTGGCGGACAGCATCCGAAAATAGGAAAATACAGCCGAGATGAAAAGAGATATGAAATATGAAATGTGATTATGATTATGCTAATAACATTTGGTTATGCCTCATTTTCTCTTTAGGGATTAAATCAAAACTTTGACGCAATAGCTGACATGCAGCTCTCAGGCCTGAAAAGCCGAAACACACACAAACACACACACGCTCTTTGATTTTTCTGTTACTTAAGGTTCAACTTTAGTTCTAATGAGAGCAATGGACGGAGGGAGGGAGGGACAAAGAGACAAAGAAAGATCTAACAGTTAGCTATAACCTCAAGACAATAGAACCTTCAACCTCACCTGACTGGGAGAGAGAGAAAGATGGAGAGAGAGGGACAGAGAGAGAGGGACAGAGAGAGAGAGGAGATAGAGAGGGATCAAGAGAGGGAGAGAGAGAGGTGAGTGCTGTCTGGGGTCAAAGCTGATGTTGTCATGCCGATGGCAGCGCTGGTGAAATATCGGCAAGCATGCACTCTATCGTCGTGGTGACAGGGGTCACTCAGGGGAAAAGGAAATCAATGCTGACGGTAATGACTCACAGGTCAACACACAGCATTGTGTGTGTGTGTGGTAATGACTCACAGGTCAACACACAGCAGTTTGTGTGTGTGTGTATGTGTGTAAGAGACAGAGCAGTACTATAGAGGACTGGGCTTCCAATACACGCATGAATATGTCATATACAATATGTCTGGTGGATTCAAACTCATACACACACCCCCAGTCCAGGCTCCAGAGGGTATTAGGGCTGGGTGATGAGGAACACAGAGAGGATCCTCGGTTGTGTCCATTAGTGAGGGGGATCATATTTGATGCATGATGTCGGGATGTTTGTGTCGGACAGGGCTAACATGACGAACCTGGCTTTTTCAGGTCAGCGCCTAACAACCCAGTAAACAAAGAACACAAACAAGTAAACAAGTTTGTGGTGTGGAAGTTTGCAGCCGATGCGCAGGAGCAGCTGTGGGAGTCTGAACACAGACGTACAGGAAGCTCAAGTCCGGGGGAAGGAAACTAAGAGATGCTATCTTTTTTTATTATTATTTTGATAACGTGAGCGTGTGTTGTGGAAGAAGGTTCTGTGTCTTCACTAGCAAGATGGGACATATCAGTTTAGCTTCTGGAGGTTATGAGGATTTGACAGCCAGCTGATTGGAGAGAGTTGAACAAACACCTCAACATGATCATTTCAGACACCCAGCGGGACGAGCAGAGTCTCTCTGAGGCATGAAGGTCAGAGGACGGCGTTTGGAGTGAACAGATAAAACACGACACACAGCCAATAGGTGTTCACTTCCTCAATCGGGAGGATATTACATCATGTATATGACAGCCACAGTATTTTAGCAAGGCTTGCCAAATCAGGATCTAGAAGCCTAGGCCCCCAGCAGTAGGTCAAACATAACGGCCATCTTGACCCCTGGATGAAATGTACCAGGGACCCAACTGAACACAAGCACATGAGAATGAAATCCTTGATTTCTTCCATAGTGTGAGTATCGTGTGTACACGTGTGTGTACACGTGTGTGTGTGTGCGCGCGTGCTCGCTGTGTTTAGTACATGTGATAGCACTGCAATTACTCAGGCAGGTGCAATTTCAATTCAGGACAATACAACTAATCAAATATTCACATAATTCCAGTATCGAAAACCAGTATGTGACAATGAAATGACCTTCCTCACACACAGGTCAGTATTTAATAAGGCCTGTGCTGCATATGTTTATGATCCTGTACCCCTGGGCTGGAAGCCCCGAACCCTCAGCATTACTAAGGTCACACGTAGGTTGGCATGTATGCATAAACAGCAAGCCAATTCATTACCAATGCAATCCTATAAGTACATGAATAAGAACACAGAATACTCTCCCTCCCTCTCTCTCTCCCTCTCTCTCCCTCTCTCTCTGTCTCTCCCTCTCTCTGTCTCTCCCTCTCTCTGTCTCTCCCTCTCTCTCTCTCTCTCCTTCCTCATCTCTCTCTCTCTCTGTCTGTCTGTCTCTCTCACTATTATGAAGGATAATAGAACGCAGCTGTGATGGACAGTGCTGCTGCTTTAGATAAATCAAAAACGGGGCCAGATTAATAATAAGAAATAAAACAACATTAGCTGATTAACTATGTATGGGTGAGGGGCTGTTCTCATTTACGGCCAGCAAGGTTGGGTGTCCGGAATAAGGTCTCATTACCAGCTCTGTGTGTGTGTGTGTGTGTGTGTGTGTGTGTGTGTGTGTGTGTGTGTGTGTGCGTGCGTGTGTGTGCGTGTGTGTGTGCGCGTGTGTCCCAACATCACTCCGTCACCAGTGGTCTCAGCTTCATGAAGAGGCATGCAATCTATGGTAATGAGTCCCTGTGAAGGTTATGACCACGGTAAACTCATTTGTTAGAGGAACGGCGCTGTGTGTGTGTGTGTGTGTGTGTGTGTGTGTGTGTGTATGTGCGTGTGCAAAACCATTAAAAGGCTGTGAGGAAATATACTATCAAAGTAATGGTCAGCTGTCCTGCAGGACACGGACACACACACACAATTACATGGATGTTGCATCACACAGATGACTTTTGTGGTCAGTGTAAAGACAGACAGATGAAAATGAGAGTCTGTCCGAAGTCAGAAAGCCCATCCTCACTCCACCTTGCTGCTACATCCCTCTGGGAAGGATAGAGGAGACAAGGAGACCAGCGGGCCAAGGAAGTGAGGAGGGAGGACATCACAGAGACCTGACCTGCAGCGGAAACAAGACAGTCTGGGGGAGGAGAGGGGGGGGGAGGAGAGATACAGGGCGAGGGACAGGTGAGAGAGAGGGAGGGAGGGAGGGGGAGGGGGAGAGAGAGAGAGAGACGTCTGGCAGAGAATGGCACGTCAAGATTGAGGGAGTGATTAAGGCCTTGGATGTAGGTCAGCCATTCCCTCCCCCCCTCCCTCCCCCCCCCCCCTCCCCTCCCTCCCCCCCCCTCCCCTCCTCTTTGTCCTGCCCCTGTCACTCTCCACAACCGTCACAAAACTGCCCTCCTTTTTCTTTTTCCCCACTAAATCACTCCCTCCCTTCCTTTGTCTTAAGGGAGCCAGGGTCAACCACCAGAGCCCGAGCAGGACAACAGAGGAGACTCCGGTTACCAGGGGGGGTGAAGGGAGGAATGGGAAAGAAAGAGACAGAGGGATGAAAGACAGAAGGATAGATTGAGAGAGAGAGGGGTCAGATATGTAGAGGGGTGAAAGACAGAGAGATGTAGAGAGGAATGAAAGACATGATGATGGATAGAGAGAGAGATGGATGAAAGACAGAAGGTTTCATCGAGAACAACAGTCTCATGTTCTCCTTACAAGAACCCTAACGAGTCTCTGAAGGCAGGACAGCAACACAGAGAGGTGTGTTGTGTACCTTATGACTGTCCTGAGCAGAGACACAGGGACGGAGTGTTGTGTACCTTATGACTGTCCTGAGCAGAGACACAGGGACAGAGTGTTGTGTACCTTATGACTGTCCTGAGATGAACGTGTTCCAGTTTAAACCCAACATCACTTTCCACGAGGGATCTTCAAATCTAGTTAAGACGAGCCCAGATACATAACCAAGGTTGAATAATAATAGCTTCTTATTAATGAACAAAGGGGAGGAAATTCAATTCAACCCATTTGACATGGTGCCTAACGCGAGGCCTTCCCTGTGGTTCTGGATCCAGAAGAGGCAGGACTGCAGGGATCTCTCCTGGACTGATATATTGACTCTGGTTTACAAGGGCAGAGAACTACATATGTACGTTTGCCCTCACGGCTGACCTTACAATGCACTTAGTATCCTGTAGGCCAGTAATGCTGCCAGTGCTCCAACCAGCCATTTATTCCAACTAACGACCGTCAAGCACTCATAAATCAGCATTAGAAACCCCTCTCTCTATCTTCCTCATTTCCTCCTGACTCTCTACGATTCTCTCTCTTCCTCTCTCTCATTGCTATTCAACCTCACTCTCTCACTCTGCTCCACCCTTTCCTCTCTCCCCCTCTCTCCCTCCCCCTCTCTCCCCCTCTCTCCCCGTGACATATACTTTACACAGATAGAGACCACAGCTCTGAGCCCTAACCTTATATTGGCACCTCTATTGATTTTAATTAAGCTAATTAGTTCATTATTCCAGGGATCAGGAGAGGGCATCCATTACGCTGTGTGCTGCAGAGTACTGACACTGGCCCACCAAGTTAATATGCTAATGAAGCCCATCAATTATCACTCAAAGGAAAGTCATTAACAACAGTATTAGCATAGCCAACCATTACTACCCTGTGACCTTTGAATGTGTGTGCGCGTGTGTGGGGTGGCGGGTATATCTGTGAATGTGTGTTAGTTTGTGTGTGCATGTTAATGTGTGTATGCATGAGTGTGTATGTGTGTGCTAAAGTGTGTGTGTGTGTGTGTATTACTAACTGAAAACCACTGTGACACACAAGGCTGACACAAGCACCAAGCCCATAGGAACTGTTCTCAGATCAGTTTCCAGGGGTTCACCTGCGAGGAAAGGTGTGGGAGGCTGGTGTAACACCTGACTGGAGGTCAGCTTGACAGCCACAGCAGGACCAGCAGGGGTGCAGAAGCTCAGGATGGGAACAGGGCTGGAGGGAGAGCAGGGGAGGGAGAGCAGGAGAGGTAGAGCAGGAGAGGTAGAGCAGGGGAGGTAGAGCAGGAGAGGTAGAGCAGGGGAGGTAGAGCAGGAGAGGTAGAGCAGGGGAGGTAGAGCAGGGGAGGGAGAGCAGGAGGTGAGCGCTCTGGAAGGTGAGCAGGAGGGAGAGCAGGGGAGGTAGATCGGGGGAGGGAGAGCGCTCCGGAGGGCAGGACTGTGGGAACGATCTCTGGACAGGATCAGAGTATCAAAGCAGAGCCCAGTGATCCCTAATGATCCTGGCTGATCTGAAGTGATCTGCAGTGATCTGCACAAGCCCTTCCTGCCCTGCAGGCTGGGGGATAGGATCAGGGTATTAAAACACACAACACACAGACAGAGACACACAGATGCACTAGGGGGGTAGTGGAGAGTGGGAAAGCTGCGAGGAGGTACGACTCACGTCCAGGATGTGTGCGTGTCCGTCCGGCCAGCACAGGCATTTCAGAGAATCCACGTCCGACCTCAAGTCCTGGTTCTCTGAGAGGAGAGCACATGCCCTCTCCTCCAGGTCCTTCCTCTGCTGGGCCAGACCCTGGGACACCCCGACAGACAAGGAGCCATCAGAGACCTCCTGACCTCTGACCCCCTGACCTTTAACCCCTGACCCTGACTGCTCCTTAGGAAGCAGCCCGTAACACGTGAAGTATTGAAGGCTGTGATGAAAACTCCAAAACGTGGCGAACCTTGTAATAACACATCCTACTTTGACCAATTTAATACTGTAAAAAAAAAAAAGTCTAATATTTTCAATTAAAATTTTCCACCGAAGTGAAGATACATACTTATCCTGCGTAACACAGCAAATTGAAAAAGTCTAGAAACCCATTAGAGCGCGCTAACACTGCGTAGATAAAACAAAGAAAACATAACAATTCAATCTTACATGTCCCTCTCATATTACCAAGCTTGTTGTTTAGTTTGCATTGTGGGATGGTTCATAAGTGACTCTAAATGCCTGTGATTTGATTTAATTTCCAATTAGGGACATCAGCGCAGTCCTGCTTACGACAGTCTGGGGACAAGCGTCTAACAGACTTCTGAGACAGTCCATCCGTTCAGTCCAATCTCATTTAGCCAGACGCAGTTCACAGACCGACTGGGAGCAACATAAACACAACCTTTTCACTTTCACCAGAAGAGAAAGAATCATATTTCTTGTCCGAGGAGGGTCTGTACTGTATGCTAGCACAGGCACTGTAGGCTAGCACAGACACTGTAGACTAGCACAGACACTGTAGGCTAGCACAGGTACTGTAGGCTAGCACAGGCACTGTAGGCTAGCACAGACACTGTAGGCTAGCACAGGACACTGTAGGCTAGCACAGGCACTGTAGGCTAGCACAGGACACTGTAGGCTAGCACAGGCACTGTAGGCTAGCACAGGACACTGTAACATCTGCATGGTGTTCTATTACATGCTGTTGTTCAGGAACATTACATTAAGGTTACACAAACTATATAGCCATACCTACAGTAACAACAGTTACTGTATTGAATGATAATAAGTGTTAGCTTGGAAGAGACAGTATTGTGGACGGGGGTAAGGGGTAAGTGGATGCAGGTCATGTTTTCAAAACAAGATCTGTGTTAACATAACTGTTCTCTTTCTCAGAACACTGTAACATTGTCTGAACTATGCACTCCTGAATATATTTTCTGATATATTTTGCCTACTAGTACTTTGCGTTGGATGAATGCATCTGTAAAATGAATCAAAGGTTGAGTGTGTGTGTACTTACTCAGAACCTTGAGGTACATCTCTGCATCTCTATTCACTAGAAGTAAAATGCCCAGTTACCTGTGATGTTTTCCTGTAGATTAGAACTGCAATCATGCCTTGTTTAACAGCGTTTATTCACCTTCAGCGTTCCCACTTGCAGTGATTGGATTTAGACACCAACAATGCACCCTGAACACCGACCATGCCACGCTGCGCTCACTCACCTGAAGGCCTGTGGCTTTCATACGGCAACAAAAAGGAGAATGGATTATTTTTTTTTAAGGGAGAAAGAGAAATATACTTACATTAATGACGTCATCCGAAGTGCGCAGCTTCACCTCCAAGCTGGCGACTTTTTTGTTTGCTTCTTTCTCCAGCTCCTCGATAGTCTGGATCAGAACCTGATTCTGCTCTCCAAGGTCATTAACATAGGACTGGAAAACATCTAGTTTCATCTACAAGGAAAACAACAGATGGATTGTCTACATGTTGCATCTCATTCTGTGAATAAAACCTTGGTAAATAGTCACGTTGTAACTGAATGTATATGGCACTGCACGTGAAGGTTGGAGGCAAACATTTCTTCTTTCTTCTTCTTTTTTTTTGATTGACATGTTAGCCAAGGAAAAGCTCGAGGGCTCCTGAGTTTTCTTAAATACATAACCTTGTTAGGTAGGCAGAGTACTGGCTCGTTTAACCAAACCCTGTCTCTGAAACCTTGTTACATCTGCTTTGATGCACAACCCCTCAAATACACTGCGCGTCTAAACGATCTCACATGACAATCGGGATGATTAGAAGGCTTTTAAACATGACTGCGGGTCCACAATTTTATGTCTGCAGCCTGGATGGAACAGCATAATGTAATTCGCCACCTGTTACAAGTACGGCGGCTTTATAAAACAATTTATGCATTTCTCTCCGTGATTTGTCTCGCAAATGATTCTGCTCTCACGGTGTTTTGCCCACCAAGTTGTGAGAGACGTTGAGAAATTAGGGGAATTGATAACGTGGAACTTCACTAGAAGCTGAAAGTAGTTCTGGATAGTTTTAGAATAGGACTGGGTTCAGCTAAATTACAGCTTCACCTACCCGCAACATTTCTTCTGGTGTACTTCCTTTTGTATCAAAATCGATACGTCTCAATCTTTCCTCGTAGAGCCCTTTAAATTCTTCAAGGAGATGTTTCATGTTTGTCACAGGGCGGCAGGTGAAGAGACCGTAATCGACAGCAGATGTTGACTTCTTGTTTAAAGAAACGTGACTTCTTTGCCCCAGCCGACATGATACATTATATTGACTCATTTGGAACAGGTAGACTAGTACTTGGCCTGCTAAAACGTGCTTTTTTTTCTTCCAATTCTGGACTCGACCACCAAGAGTTGGCTAGCCGTGCTAACAGGTGTTGTATGGTTGCTTACATTGTAAATCCAAGTGTAGCCTGAACATTTATACTCAAGTATCTAATCTATTCAGCACTTTATGAATATCATTTGTAACCTCAAGATGGCTGTCATATCTCTTAATCTCACATGATTATATGTGCATATCCCTCTGTATATGTAAAATTCAAGAAGAGCGCTAGTTAGGCAAGCCTGTATACTTGCTTTTCAGTATGAGGTGGTTGCTAGGTCTCTAAGTAAAGCGGTTGCTACAACTATCGACAAACCCGTGAGCAAACTGCATGTGGAAGTTTCCCTCCCGCTGCAGAAAAAGGATTGGTCTAAGTAACTTTCCATCTTCCTTTTAAAAGTAGCAATTGGTTGAAATCCGAGATAGTGACGCTTTTGCGGTTGGGTTGAGATTGAGGAACCCTCCCACTCCCATGTTTGCCTCGCTGAACCAGACTCTTTGGCGCTTTATCGTGCGATTGGTTGAACTTGATGATGGTTTTATAACTCGATTCACGATTGGCGTATTCCCTTTCAGGGGCGTGGCTAGTCGTTCACATCCCGGAAAAACAGCGTGTTGCCATGTCGAGGTGAACTCGAGCAGTTCAGTATTCTCAGGAATAACTATGGGTAAATATACACCTGTCGATGTTTCACATGCCGTGTGCGAGTTGTACCATAACGTATCCTTTCCCCGGTTTTCGTGTTGCGTGAGCGCGAAATGGTGTTATGTCGTTATTCAGCTAGCTAGCTACATAAGCTAGGCTACATAGTTTTATCACAAAACTATCCAACGAGATCCTGTCGCCTCATATAATTATAAAGGAATTCTTTTATACGTTATTGATACACGTATCTATTTTCCGAAGCAACGTATAGAATAAGTATCAACGTTGTTCATCTTGAGGTTGAATTCTACAGCTCGGGACTCAAATGCATGCGAAAAGTAGTGATGTGATTCTTTAGTTTGTTTGTTATCTTAACAGCCAAGTAAATGACCAGAGCCAGAGACACATCTGACAGTCTAGTGACTTAAGTTGGTTTTATTGAATTCAAAAGCCACGATCACGTCATTCCTCTCAATCCATCTCCATTCCGTTTTTGCTCTCCCCCAGTGGCTCCCGTCTCACTCGGGGCCAACACTAATCCTCTCCCGATTATCACATAATGCTCTTGCCTTATTATCAAAATGGAGCAGATTTTGGATTTTGTTTTAATGACTGATGTTCATGGAGTTTGAAGAATAAAAAAAAAACAAAAAAAACGGTAGGACTTGTTTTGAAGTGGGCCTGGATCCGCTGATTACACAGGATGAGCCAGGCTGAGAGGGGGAGGGCCTGGGCCTAAATCTGAACACTTGGAATAATGAGGGAGTTTTAAAGGAATCAGTAAATGTTCAAGTGGGATGTGAGCTCAGCTTAGGGTCAAGAGGGTCGTCTATAGATTTCTCTGGAAGAAGCATTAAAAAAGGATTTGTCGGTGGCTGTGCTCTACCCTGTGTGGTTCACCGTGTACAGCATTGGCATTGTTGTATGCAAGTATTGTTTGGTCAGACCCAAGCACAACTAGCGTTTGCTAAAACGACAGCGAATGGGACAATTCACCATAAACTGTAGTCTAAATGTTCCATGAGCATTTCATTTCCTCAGCGTTCTAAAGGAGTCCCTGTCGGAGGTCTCGACGCCCTGGACACGAGCATATCTGGAGTGTAAAGAGCCAGGAGGATGTCGTGTTCGTCATGTGAACATGGCTGTGGTGTAGGAGGCTTTGTGTGATGTGTGTAGTGAGTCATCATGGCTGTGGATGTTAACGCATGCCTTTAACGGGATGGCGCATGGCCGCTCTGTCTCAGGGACATGGCCGCTCTGTCTCAGGGACATCGCCGTCTGGGTTTTACCAAGCGCTTGGCGCACGCTCCCAGCTTGCGAAGGCATCTCATCCACTCTGCCTTTTTAATTGTTGCGTACAAATGATGAAACATGAAAGAACAAGAGTTCACGTCAGTGTTTTTTTTCTTCCCCTTTGTGGCTCCGTGTGTCGTCAGGCGTTAAGGAAGACGTCTGCATGAGTTGATCAAATATTCTCCGGCATTTTATTAGCATTAGTGTTAGGGCCCAGTGCTCATACATTGCTTCTTGAGACACAACTTCAATTTTCTCATTCATTAACTGTTCTCTCTCCTCATTCAACACGCTTTCTCCAGCCTCTAAATGTTTCATGAGTTTTTAAGTTGTTTTCCTGCAAACCCTCTCTCCTTATTACTCATACAGCCTCTGCATCTTCCACCTACTCACTAAATCAATTAATTCCCTTAAATAATTCACCTCCCGAGCGAATCAGATTAACCGGAGCACAAATCTTTGTGTCAGACGGGTTCCAGGAGAGGGTTTTCTGACTCTACAGTAGAAGTTGTTCCTGACCCCATGTATGTGCAGTGTTAGGTGATTACAGCAGGAGGGGGAAGACCTTGATAAAGCATTAGCAGCACACGCTCCACCAGGGCCTAAGGACCCCTCCGTGCATTAACACGCATTCATTTTTTATGAAACAGACCCATAACAATTAGTTTGGTTCCCGCCTGGGTAATTCAGTCTCAGTTCAATGCCTCCCCTTCACCCTTTCCCTTCCCCAAGTCGTGGAAATGACATCACTGTTTAAAAAGAAGAAAAAGCCATAAGTGATATTCTATTCTCTGTTTTCATTTAGGGAACTTTTTAAGCAAACCTCACACAAACTAATGGAGAGAGAAAATATGGGCTCTCTCAGAAGAAAACGTTACATTCTCCAGACCTCCTATTCAAAGTATTTGACACCAGTGGAGAGATATGATGTAATTGAGCACGCTGCATCTGCAGAAATGCAGATTTGGTGCCGCCAACGTCCCAGCTGACGTTCCCCCTCTGATATGTTCTCCAGGATGCAGGAACAGCCACTTCTAACTCCTACGGAATTCGAACACGAGCAGAAGCCAAGATTTTGCCTTATATGTCTAAAAAGAGAGTCCGTCTGCACATCTGGAGGGAAACAATACTATTATGAATAATAACAGTCTAGTGGATTGTTTTTCTGTATTTTGTCCTCTGTCAAAGAAAACAACAACAAGAGTAGCTTATTTGCCCCCTCAGCCTCATGTCACCCCCCTCCCCTCCCTCCACCCCCCTCCCCTCCCTCCACCCCCCCCAGAGCTGTCATTCCCCTTACTCCCAGGCCAGGCTCCAAGGTCAAGATGACGGCATAGTCATCGTCCAATAGCAGAGCGGCGTTCTCTTCAGGAATGTGTGGTCCTGCTGTCTGTGACCAGCTCTGTCAGGTCAGGATGCTGAAGCTGTTTGTGCTTATCTCTCTCCCCCCCCCCCCCCCCCCCGCCTTCTCTCCCCCCCCTCTCCATCCCTCCATTTTCTTTCTTCTCCTCTGTCTCTCTTCCCCCCCACCTTTCTACCTCCCTCCATTTTCTTTCTTCTCCTCTCTCTCTCTCAACAGACAGGGTAGGCTTACTGGTGACTGTCTGTCTGTCTGTCTGGTGGTGGTGTGTCTGTCTGTCTGGCAGCCAGTAGTTGCTGACTGCACTGCTGCAGTCGTGACAGGCTGGGATGTGACACTGCCAGCCACCACCTCCTGCCTGCCGCTCCCGGGTGCAAGGCTGGGATTATTGGGCTGTAGCCCAGCCTTTCCCCTGTCTGGGAGGACAATGTGTGGTTGTTTAAGGCTGTTGGTTAACTAAGGCTTTTTCTAACTTCTCTGTGTGTGTAAGTGTGTGTGTGGGGGGGGTTGTTTATGGTCAACCCCCTGAATAATATTCTATTGTCTCTTCATAGCCGTGTTCCTAAATGTGTGTAGAGTACTGCTGTCCTTCCTCCTTGCTGTAGTAAGCTACCTGCCTGCTAGCTACATACCTGCTAGCTCAGGCACAGTCTAAATAAAAGCATTTTTTTGGTCATTTTTCAGAGCGAGTTTGAAGTCCATATCTCCTGATCAATGCTGTGTGTGTGTGTGTGTGAGAGAGAGAGCGTTCATACAGTTAGCAGGACCGAGCTGCGCGCAGGTCCTGTGTGTGCAGTAGGAGCAAATACGGTCATTGATTGGGACTTTTGACGATTACAAGGAGCATGGATTTCCAGCTCTCTGGTCAAAGCCCTGTAAATTCAAATGCTTCATTTTTCCAGGCAGACTGAAGTGTCCGCTGGTGTATGTGGCAAGTGATGTGACTGTGACTGGGCCTGTCAATAGCAATCGTGCTATTGATATGGAGTCATGCAGGAGATGCCACTAGACCTCCACTCCTGCCTCTCCCACATCCTCTACATCATAATTACATTAATATTGACAGGCCCTTGACAATAGTCGCATTACTATTGATAGGTGGCTGTCAATAATGTGTTCCCCAAATAAAACATTCATTCATAACTTGTAAACTGCTCAATAAGAGCGGTGGGGGGGTGGGGGTCTCACACCTGCTGGAGGGAGAGAGTGGGGGAGAGAGGGCCTGGTGTAAGTCGCTCTTATCCAGAGCGACTTACAGTAAGTACAGAGACATTCTCCCCGAGGCAAGTAGGGTGAAGTGCCTTGCCCAAGGACACAACGTCATTTCGCACGGCCAGGAATCGAACTGGCAACCTTCTGATTACTAGCCCGCTTCCCTAACCGCTCAGCCACCTGACACTTCACTTGTAACCCACTAATGCAGACATGATCTTTATGTATCAAGCGCTGATTATTACAGTAAACCAAGAAAACTGTTTAACTCAAAACATTTCTTTAATATGAAGTGTTGTCTGTGTCCTCTAACATGCTATTTTAAACTGGTCGACCAGTTTTAGCTAATCACACAAATTATAGCCTAGCAAGGTTCCAATACTTGAACGTAAGTAAATTAATACATTTCACTTGTTACAGCTCTGTGCAAATTGACCTTTATCTTTATTCTTTTTTTTTTTTTACTTGCTTGGCAGCATATCACGTTTGTTGACACTTTCCCCATATGTGCACCAAAATAAACCCAGGCTCCACTGCTTATTCTAATGTTGCTTATAGAAACAGAGTGACCCGCTCTGTCAGTGCTGCCACATTTCCATCGCTCAAATCTCCTCAAAGCCTCGGAACCAATCCTGTTTGGCGCAACACAAAAGTTAGTGTTGAAAGGGTCTCTCTCTCCCCCCTCACCCCTCCACTTCTAAAGCCTTTCATTTGGAGTGAAAGACAGATCATCTGAGAGCTGGGGCAGGGGGTACGCGGCGTGCCCTAACCCAGACGTCACACTTGTGAGATCCCATATGGAGTCCTCCGGAGGAAAGTAGTTCCTCATTGGCGGATGTTTACGGAGAAGCAGAGTCTGCGCCGTTAGGCTAATCCCCGGTGATGTGATTTGTACACACACCCCAATCTCCTGAGGGAGAGGAACAAGAGCCTTGTGCCTCGCCCCGTGTGTGTGTGTGTTTGTCTATGTGTGTGTGTGTGTGTGTGTTTGGAGCACACTAGAATGGCTCTCCAGCATGCTACAGCTCGAAAGCTGCATTTAGGACGGGTTTCACACGTGAAAAGGGATTTCCGCTCCAGTGTCAAAAAAGTATATATTTTCGCCTCCTCAAGGTGTCTTTCTAATAAAACCCAGGTTACTGTCCTCTCTCTTTGCTTGAAGGTCACATACGCATGGCAGCACTGCTACGACCATAAGACTGGATGTGTAGAGCTCAGTGGGTAGAGCATTTCACTTCAGGTCAAGAGGTTGCCGGTTCAAATTCCCCCTCTGCACCTTCACTTGGGACGAGCACCTGCTAAACACATGATCGCAGTGATGTTGACCCGTTCATTGACTCATGGTGTTTTTTCCCCCAGCAGACCCTGAGGGCGAGGGAAGGCAGGAGGGCGGGGCGTCTGGACCAGACCCCAGGACCCCGGTCCTCCGCATCAGCCAGCTGGACGCCTTCGAGCTGGACTCGGCCCTGGAGCAGCTGCTTTGGTCCCAGTTCTCCCAGTGCTTCCAGAACCTGGGCCCTGGCCTGCTCACCCCGCTGGAGGCAGAGCTGAAGGTCCTGCTGCAGATGCTGGTGTGGAGGTTGTGGAAGAAATCTTTTTGTCCTCTAAGATTTGAATCGTTATTTGTAAGGCTCTACTTTTTACAAGCAGAGGGATTCCCACACGCCCATAGAAGTGCACTTAAAACAAACCTAAAACCCTCAAGGAAGACCAGGAAAAACACTCAGTAAAACCCCTGAGAGAGGAATGGGGAAAAACCATAGGAGGGGAAACTCATTAGAATGCCTTCGGTGACAATAAGTTCAAGCTATGGGTTTCTAAGTATTAGACTTCTAGATGAGATCTCTTTCCACAAGGTTGGCCTCCACTAGAACTGTAGTGCCTGTAGCCTCAGGTTTGTGATGTGTGGATTTGTCCCTCTAGGTTCTCCCTGTACCCGGGCAGCTCCACGGTGGGCCAGGCTCTGCTGGGCCTACGCTTCCATAACGCCCTGTCCCACGCCCCCCGCTACCGGGCCCTCTCACGCAGGCAGCGTCTGGGCCTGCTGCTGCTGGGGGCAGGGCCTCGCTGGCTGAGGGAGAGATCCCACAGCCTGCTGCGGTCCCTGGGGGCCGGCCCGGGGAGCGGGGCTCTGGCCGGGGGGCTTCGTACAGGCCTGGGCCTCCTCTCAGGTGTGGAGGACACTTTAGTTGTTTTTATTTGTCTAGCAGACGCTTTGATCCAGAGCGAGACAGCCGTTGGTACTGTATATGTTAATCCTAATCAGTAGATCATGTTTCAAGTTATGGTACCTTATTGATGTCTTACGTTGTTATCTTCACGCTGCTGTATTCACTGGGTGATTCTTGTTTTGCAGTCTTGTAGGTGTGTCCCCTTTAACCCGATGTTCTGAGCATGGACCAGGAGGATTTCACCTTCTCTTCTGTTTTCTTTAACACAGGGCTCGTCCAGACGGCTAACCTCGTCAACTTCCTGGTGTTCCTAAGGAAGGGGCAGCACCCGTCGCTCTCAGAGAGGATTCTGGGAGCGCGGGCGGTGTTCAGCAGGTCTCCGGGGCAACGCGACGTGGCCTTCCAGTACGTGAACCGGGAGCTGCTGTGGCACGGCTTCGCCGAGTTCCTCATCTTCCTCCTCCCGCTGGTCGACATGCGGCGTGCCAAGGCGGCACTGCGCTACTTCCTGTCTGGCCCGGCGGTGGCGGCGGTGGTGGAGGAGGCGGGGTCCGGGGGGGGGCAGGAGTGCGGGTTCTGTGGGGAGTGGCCTACCATGCCTCACGCCATCGGCTGCCCTCACGTGTTCTGCTACTACTGCGTCAAGAGTCACGCCATCGCCGACGGTTACCTGACGTGCCCCCAGTGCGGCCAGGAAGCGGCGGGGGCGGAGCCAGTCCAGCTGCAGATCGAGATGACCGAGATTCACGCAAGATGAAGACCGTCTTACCTGGCTAGTTAACGATGATTGACGGGTTGAATGGGATCCACGTGTAGTCTTTCAGAATGCCCTACAGTCACTTTCCTGTTGAAGGATGTGGGAGGGAGGGCTTGCCAGCATGAACATGCTGTGTGAACATGGAGAGAGAGAGCCGGCCGCGAGGTGATCCCTCACACACAGATGACTTGACATCGTTGTTTTTAGGTTACGTGCGTGACTAGGGACCACATAGGGACCACAGCAGAGAAGGAGTGAGATTCAGTCAACATGATGTTGGTCGAATGAACTGGACATGATTAATGTATGTGTGCATATATTGACAGTCCTCTGCTCTCTCCACTTCTGAGACTTTGGCCTGAACTATTTGTCCTTGGTGCACTGGAGTGATTGCGAAGACACACAGAGAGAATATTTGACAAACGAATGTGTTGATTTAGGGCCAAATTGGTAGCGTGTGTGTGTTGAAATGGGAATATTTGTCCTGATGAAAAATGCAGAAACTTGACAGAATAAATAATGGGTGAATATCTGATTCCTCTCATCACCCCGCGAATTAGCATTTGTTTGTATTTGTGCCTAAATTCTATTTCGACATCATTAAAATTGATGGAATATCAGCTCCTGGGTGTTTATTTAGTTAAGTGGAGAGCGAAATGAGGAAAACTTATAACAATCTCCATACCTTCTTCCAGCCAGCCTGCCTACCCAGCTCCCTTCATCCCCTTTCACACTGCTGAAACATGCTTGAGATCAAGGGTACAGCCAGCGGCCTGTATTTACACACACACACTCTCTCTCTGTCTCTCCCCTTCTCACACACACTCTCTGTCTCTCCCCTTCTCACACACACACACTGTCTCTCTGTCTCTCTGTCTCTCCCCTTCTCACACACACCCCCTCACACCCAGTGTGTAATCTCCAGGGCTCTCTTCCTATCAGACTGTAGTAAACTGCAGCAAAACCCCAGCAGTCTTCTCCTTTCTCGCAGGCAAATTACTTTCTAATCCCTGTAATGAGTCCAAAGATGCTTATTTATGCTGGAGTTAACCTCCACCAATGAGCCCAGCCCCGGGCCAAACGCACCCCAGCCGAGTGAAGCCTTCCCTGGGCAGCCAGAGAGGAGTCGCTCCCTCCCCCTCCTTTCTGATCACGGGAGCTTAATTGCTGATTGCGGAGACGATCAATCAGTATTGAAGGCAGAATGGGAGCCTGAAGCTGTGAGTTGGGTTTAATAATCGGTACACACACATATACATGCATTTGTTCAGTGAAATTTTTTAGGCCCTACAGATTGAATAAAATTGGTTTCACACCAAGATATAAATGTGTCTTTTTGATGGTTAGGGAAGTGAAATATAGCCAATGGACGCTTAGGAATTCACTGAGGATTTTGTAAGGTTATGTAGCTTTCTGCTCGGTCGTATCAATAATTAAAACGTCTCACTATTGTGCCGTTTCTTTCCAGACATCTATCTAGCATAAGGATATGCTGAAGGCTGTAGTGTGTTCAAATTGGTTATGTGTGACCTTGAAAACTGTGTAGATATAATGTTGATGAATTGGATTCCATAAACTCTTGTCCTTCATTTAGCTTTCAGGATAACAATGCACTTGGACGAAGCATGAATCCTCTGAATTTAAGTTCTATTGTTCAGTTTGTCGACAATATTTTCTTCAACCTTTCAAACTTTTTTTCAAAGATATTTTTTCAACCTTTCAAAACTATTTTTTGAAAAGATTTCACACACAGTGAAAGGAAGCCTAAAAGTGAGTAAAGCAGATTAGAGCAGAGTACAATAGAGTATAGTAGTCCTCTCCACTAGCTTTGTAGACTAGCTTTTGTTTGTTGTGTGCCAGGAAATGAAAAAAGGCAATGACAAAGAAATAATATTGTTCATGCCAACAATACAGACTAAAAACTAAAAGTATCGAGTCTGGCTGGAAAATGTAAGAAGTAGAAAGTACAGATATTTGTGAAGTGAAAGTGAAACGTCAGAAAAATAAATAGTGAAGTAAAGTACTGATACCAGAAAAATCTACTTAAGTACAGTAATGGAAGTATTTGTTCTTCGCTACTTCCCATCTCTGGTGAAGAGTATGGAAGGAGCACTCTCATAGAATCAGTCATGGAATCAGACAAAGTTTTATCATAGATTCAGTCAAAGTTCTATCATAGAATCAGATTCAGTCAAAGTTCTATCATAGAATCTGATTCAGTCAAAGTTCTATCATTAGAATCAGTCAAAGTTCCAAAAGGGCTCCAAACTTGGGAGTGATGCTGCCACCAGGCCTCTCTCTCTCTCTCTCTGTGTGGGATCTGCCTGCCTGCAGTTGGGCTTTACCACCGGTGGCTACGCAAAGCAATCAGCACAGTCCCATTCAGACATTTAGAGAGCAATTTACGCTTGTGTGCTCTCTCAGAGAGGTTTTAAGAGAAAGGGAATTACAGCATAGAATCCCTTTACTAGATCTGGGCTTTGATGAGACTCTTTTACACTTCCTGTGTCCCATCATGCCTTTGATGTGAGGCGTTGATTTTCCTGATTAAGAGTTTTGAAAGTAAAAGCTCTATTTTAGTCTTGGTAATACGGAGTACTTTACCTATTGTGTGTGTGTGTTTCTGTGTGTGTGTCTGCACAGTGTGTGTGTCTGCACTGAGTGTGTGTGCGTGTCTGCACAGCGTGTGTGTGTGTGTGGGAAGCACCGCCTAATTGGAACAGAGCCGTTGGCTTACAGATAATGACGAGGAAAGTACAATAGCTTTGATTCTCATATGTCTAGTTTCACTTAGAGAGAATGTTATCATTTAAGCTCATGCTTCGCATTACCTCCTCATTTGAAACGACTACAAACGATAAAAAAACCTGCTTCATCCGTCTGCAACGGTAGCAGAGAATTAAATACCTGCGATAGTCAAGCGCAGAATATCCCTGCTTCATTATCGGAGTGCAGGAAGAGATGTTCCTTTCTTAATTGGATATTCCAATCGCTTCTTACAGAAAATAGTGAAAGCAATTGACCATGTGTTCAAACCAGACTGTAATAGGAGACATGTTTACTTCCTGCAGCTGTATTGATTAGGTGTAAATAAACTTCACAGAGAACTCCGAAGGGGTTAAAAGTTTGTTTAGCAGACGTTGACTCACTGGCTTGTAGTTGTGCTTCCTGTTTCTTGTACCTGCCAGGCATCAGGATACTACAGGGCCCAATTATATCCGTCTTCGTCTCCTGTCTGAAATGCCCCCGCAATGTGATAGGTCAAGGGAGCAATCAATCAATCCCAAAATGGGTAAAATGTAGGTAAAACATTTTTTTGTGTCAGAGGTATCCTCTTAGCTGCTGTTGAGAGCAGGGAAACAGAACCAGGTGTTTTGTGTTCACTGGTGAGAGCAGGGAAACAGAACCAGGTGTTTTGTGTTCACCACAACATCCACCTGCTGTTCCCCGTTCTCTCCTGTAGGCACTGTGTGACCCCTGGGTCTGGACCTTCACCTAATCCTGTTGTCATGGACAAATATAGGCACAGTGAAATAAACCAATATCATATCCCAGGTACTCGAACCCAACTCCTGGGCACAAGACAGAACTAGTTAGGTTAGGGAAGGCCAAAGGGCCCAATATCCAGGTCTGGAGCCCAGTCAGGGTATACCAGTACACAAACACCCCTGATATGTATTGTTAATCCAGTGTATTGTAAAAGCAAAGCGGGTCATTGAGTTGTGTGTTAGATATTACTGGCCCTGGAAGGACCAAAGATGCAGAGATGGGAAATAATAAAAGTACAAAATACTTTGTTACTCAACTTAAGTAGATTTTTCTGGTATCAGTGCTTCACTATTTATCAACTTTTTGGCATGAGGACAACCGGATGAGATTCTGAAGAGAAAGACTTCTTCATGTGGACACTTAAGCGTGTGTGTGTGAGTGCATGCGTGTTTATTTTGCATGACTAATAAAGTCCTCCTCTCAAGTTTACCTTGCCTTTCCCTGAGCTGCCATGGGTCTGTGTTCCAGGGCGTTGCAGTCGGCAGTGAATACGAGGGCCTGTTTATCTCCTGTCAGAGCACCGGAACAAACACAGATAAGGCCCTGAAGCCCGAGGACGCTGGGAGGCAAACCTCTACCTGTGATAGGATGCTGCTTTATTTCACTGGGTCTATATTTGTACTGTAGTTGTAGCCAGTACACCTGAACGATTTGATCATATTCCGTGTGTTACCAAATGCATGCTGCAAATTTCCCTTAAGACCTACAAAAAAAAAGAGAATCTAAAAGAAGGTAGCCTATGCTGAACGAGCGTCAGCTAAGGCTCCTACAGGATTGGTTGAGCCGAAGAGGGGCTTGCGAGAGGATTGGGTGAATGACCACAGGGCATGCTGGGAGATCAGACCCAGGTGTGTGTTATGATGTTCTTCTGCCTGAGGTCAGTTCGTATACGAGTGTCTTTGTGTGCGTGTACATGCGGGTGTGTGTGTGGATATGTTTATGTGTGTGTGCTTGTGTGTGTTTATGCATGTGTGCATGTCTGTGTGTGTGTGTGTGTACAGTAGGGCTGTCCCCACTCAGTCGACTAGTCGATATGCTCTTGGTCGACTACGATTCTTTTAGTCGAGCTGCCGTATGGCAGTGTGAGATCTGATTCCCGCTTGTGTCATCATTGCTGAATTAACGAAATGTTCTACAGAAATTGTAGATTATATTATTAAAGACAAATAAAGCAACTAAAAAAATATATAATTTAAAAGAAAAGGTCTTACTGTTTTCCCTTTCTTTAATCTGCACTTTGTTTTGGTTTAGTATTTTGCACACGGCACGAGCAGAATTGGCTGCCGAACTACAAACTCTGCCATAGCCTACTTTGTCTGTGTTATTAGTCAAAATGTGTGTTATTATTAGTAGGCTATTAGCGGCTGAATCTGCAATGTCCAGCAGCCATTGAGTCAGATCGGGAAAATGTACGGTTTTTTTTTTGTTTCAAATTTCGATTAGTCGATTTTCAGACGTTTTAGTCGAGTCTTGGTCGACCAAAGAAAACAGTACAGTGGTCCTCTCTGTTAATCTACCCTAGTGATGTGTGATCCAGCCTGGATCCATCCCTCCAGATGTCCGTGTATTTCCTGGGGCTTGGGGCTCAAGTGGAGTGCTTTGAAAGTTTTGATAACTTCTGCAAATGTGATTGAGACTCTGCTTGTGCAGGAATGTGGCCTCCACCCCCCCCCCTCCCTCCCTCATCTCTGTCTTCTCTCTCAGAGATGTGTTTACCTCCTGTAACACACACACACACCTCAGGAGTAGAGGGTGGGGTCTGGCTTCTTACGGTCACAGAACGTCGCTGTGCGGATCTCAAAGAAAGCAAACTAGAACAGGAACATGTGGGACGGCCGTGTGGTACAGACACACAGCCCGTCTGCCAAGAGGAGAGACGGCCGTGTGGTACAGACACACAAAAGGCTGCTTGTCTCCCGGACTGCAGCGCAGCAGAGAGCCGTGAGCAGGAGGCCTCAGATGGTGATGTGCAGGGTTGCAGGATAATGACCACGTTATTTGTTTCGTTTCAGCATCTCGGTATCTGTGGTTTGCCGCCCCCCCCCCCCCCCTCCTCCACCCCCCCCCCCCCCAAAAAAGCGTTGTCATGGTTACCTCGCTGCGAAGGTTCTGCGTCTGAACTCCTCCAGGAGTTCTCTGAACCGTGTGTGTGTGTACCAGCATTAACCCTCTTAACCCAACTCACACACACACACTATGAGGATGCTGCTAAACACTTAATTTCTATTCAGGTAATGGTATGCATGCAAGCCAGTTCACTGATAAACAGCAAAAGACAACATGAATGTTCCAGGAACCTTTTACATTTTCTATTAGAGACTCTTCATGATCCAAAAATGCAGCTGGATTAACATGACACAGCAGTGGTAAAACAGTAGAGGCCCACATCAGAGGATGGTTCCCCCCCCCCTCCCCCAAAACAAAGCGAAAGCAAAAAGATTCTACTCACCCTAAAAGGTTCAGCGTTGTCCAGGTATGCAAACTATCCCAACAGGTCCAAACTATCTAACCATGTAAAGTATTTCGTCCAAAACAATTTATAACCTCCATAAATAGCCATGTTCTCTTGTTGCATCAAAACATTAAACTGAAACTGGCTTCAGCTGGTTCACAAATGAGCTTGTTAAACTTATAGCCAATGAAATTCTGCAGACGCCAATAGGCAACATTAGGGGTAACTTGGAACTTTCAAAGTAAAAGTCCAGGCCGACAGAAGCTGAGTTTTTTCGGCGTCAATCGTGGTGAATCAGATAAAGCACTCCAATGTGTTCATGCTTCAGTTTTTGTGTTTCAGCAATACTAATGGGGGATTTAGCTATAATATATGATACTTCTAAGTACCACCTTTCATTAGAGACAACAATTATGAAAAGTAATACCTTTTATCTTAAGTATTTGACCTTGGTTACCAAGCGTCCTTGGTATCCAAAAGAAAACGCCTGGATGTACTCTTAGAAAAACAAATATGAATATATTGTGGTATTATATTTGACTTTTGACTTGAATTAGGTAAGGCTTCATGCTGTGGTCCAATTTTGTCTTCCAGATATGTACCACCTCTAGGCCTCTTCAGGCATGTGTTTTCAAAACAAAATCCAGGCGGAAATAAAAACTTTCAATTTCCTTGTGTTCAAGCTTCTATTACTCAACACCAGTAGGACTTACAGGGGTCCTGACAAAAGGGGACATAACTTCAGTGTCACCTTTCAAAAGAGACCACAATCATGCATGTATTCCAAATGGTTGACCAACAGCTTTCAATTGACATTGAGTATGCCGTTTTTTGTATTTTTTAAAAATTTGATAGGATTGAGAAGAGGGGAACGGCTTTGTTAGATAAAGGGACATTTCTCTATTTTCGAAACGACCCAAAATCTCCAGGTCTATCAATGAAGGGGGAAAAGGCAAATGTTGAAACTGTAGAACTGTGATGTTTGTGGTGCTGTGAGACTACCTGTCGTCCTGCTGACACAGTCAAACTTGTGTGTGTTGTCTCCTTGTCTCTGCAGTGGGGGCTTCAGTCCAGCACACACAACACGCTGCTATCTCCATTCCTATCTGTTTCAGTCTGTCCCTTCAAAGTCTAATTAGATAGAGAATGTATCTAAAATTCGGAACACATTTTTTTGTACAAGACAGGAGATATATTGCCAAATAAGTACTGTCAGATGTTGGAAAATTCCACATATTTTTCATATCCGGTGTAGAAATGTTGGGGTGCTTTGAGTCTCAAGACATCATCAGAAAATGCTTCACTTGACCTTAAGTGCTACACACAGAAATGATAGAAATGTCTATTATGGTACCCCCCAAAAAACATTCCCCTCAACATTAACGCAATATCACTACTCATAAATCATTTAGAAATTCATTTGAAAATCATTTGAAAAACACATTTATTTGGGAGAGTCATCAATATACGTATGGAAAACTTTATTTATATATTCATACATTCAAGACAGTCATTTATTCATGTATTCACTCATACACAAGCAGAGTCACTGGCTGTGCAGTTCCCAGTGTGTGTCTGTGTGTGTGTGTGTGTGTGTGTGTGTGTGTGTGTGTGTGTGTGTGTGTGTGACCCGAGGCTCTCTGTGCTCCAGGCCAGTGTAGTTCCCCGGGGAGCTCTCATCTTTTACTGGGTCCTGACAGAAGATGGAGGCTCGGAGAAGGGCTCTGCTGCATTAAAAACCCTTTACCCTGGTCTGATTTATCACCCTCTGTCACACACACACACACACACACACACCGCATGGCCGTATAACAGCCGTCTCCTCACTACACACCCCCACTCCACACTCCATCAAGCACACAGACGCACACACACACACATACACAGACACACTTGCACATTCACACACCATCAAACACGCGCTCTTGTCGTAAGATGGCCGCTACCAGGGAGTGGTGCGGTGGTGATTTTGCATTTTAATGGTTATTTTCTCCTATTCCGGCGGCGGGTAATTCTGGTGAGTCGTAGGCACTAAGGCACCTCGCCACAGGAAGAGAAAGTGATGCAATTACAGGACGGCCTTCCTGTTGGTGTCACCTGCAAACGGCTGCATTTGAATGTGACAGTCGCTGCCGAGCCGAGGGGAGGTGGGGAGGGGGGACACAGGGGGGTGGATGGGAGACAGGAGGGGGGCAGACGGGGGAGAGGGAGGGGGGGAGAGAGGGGGGCATGTCATTATACCCCGCCAGGAGAGTGGACTCCATCAGATAGACGGGACACTCCCCGAAGCACACACACACACACCAGACACACACACACACCAGACACACACACACACCAGACACACACACACACCAGACACACACACACACACACCAGACACACACACACACCAGACACACACACACACCAGACACACACACACACCAGACACACACACACTAATAATACCCATGCACGCACATTCATGCACAAGTTAGTTCAGTCAAGCACACACACATGTGCATAAACACACACACACACACAACCTCACTCAGATAAACACAGACACAAGTACATACACACACAAACACACACAGATTTACACAAAAGGATATTTACACACCCAGAAACACATTCAGTTTTGTCCTTGAAAGGGTCCAAGGCCAGATAATCATATTCATTCATTCATTCATTCATACATAAGATGGAATAAATTCGCGCCATCTTCGCTTTCCTTTATGCATAAAAGCTGATAAAAAAGGGGTTGAACAAACCTCAACATATATTCAAAGACTTAAGAAGTAGTATTTGTTAAAGTGTAAAGGTTATCTTCCACAATCCTTATCAAACAATAGGATCATGAAAACTAACAGAGGAGGAAAGGTTACACTTGTGAGGTGGAGTACTACAGGATTAAAGAGACAGTGTATATAGAGACAGTGTATATAAGGAGACAGTGTATATAGAGACAGTGTATATAGAGACAGTGTATATAGAGACAGTGTGTATATAGAGACAGTGTATATAGAGACAGTGTATATAGAGACAGTGTGTATATAGAGACAGTGTATATAGAGACAGTGTATATAGAGACAGTGTGTATATAGAGACAGTGTATATAGAGACAGTGTGTATATAGAGACAGTGTATATAGAGACAGTGTATATAGAGACAGTGTATATAGAGACAGTGTGTATATAGAGACAGTGTATATAAAGACAGTGTATATAGAGACAGTGTGTATATAGAGACAGTGTATATAGAGACAGTGTGTATATAGAGACAGTGTGTATAGAGACAGTGTATATAGAGACAGTGTATATATAGAGACAGTGTATATAGAGACAGTGTATATAGAGACAGTGTATATATAGAGACAGTGTATAAGGAGATAGTGTATATAGAGACAGTGTGTATATAGAGACAGTGTATATAGAGACAGTGTATATAAGGAGACAGTGTATATAAGGAGACAGTGTATATAAAGACAGTGTGTATATAGAGACAGTGTGTATAGAGACAGTGTATAAGGAGATAGTGTATATAGAGACAGTGTGTATATAGAGACAGTGTATATAGAGACAGTGTGTATATAGAGACAGTGTATATAGAGACAGTGTGTATATAGAGACAGTGTGTATAGAGACAGTGTATATAGAGACAGTGTATATATAGAGACAGTGTATAAGGAGATAGTGTATATAGAGACAGTGTATATAAGGAGATAGTGTATATAAGGAGATAGTGTATATAGAGACAGTGTATATAAGGAGATAGTGTATATAAGGAGACAGTGTATATAGAGACAGTGTATATAAGGAGACAGTGTATATAGAGACAGTGTATATAAGGAGATAGTGTATATAAGGAGATAGTGTATATAGAGACAGTGTATATAAGGAGACAGTGTATATAAGGAGACAGTGTATATAAGGAGATAGTGTATATAGAGACAGTGTATATAGAGACAGTGTATATAAGGAGATAGTGTATATAAGGAGACAGTGTATATAAGGAGACAGTGTATATAAGGAGATAGTGTATATAAGGAGACAGTGTATATAAGGAGATAGTGTATATAAGGAGACAGTGTATATAAGGAGATAGTGTATATAAGGAGATAGTGTATATAGAGACAGTGTATATAAGGAGACAGTGTATATAAGGAGATAGTGTATATAAGGAGATAGTGTATATAAGGAGATAGTGTATATAGAGACAGTGTATATAGAGACAGTGTATATAAAGCACTCATTATGTCGCAACTGTTTTGCATCCCTTGTCTGGAAAGTGTACATGAAAAAGACATCCAGTATAAAGCTGCTCAAGTTCAAACACAACAACATACAACAGCTTTGATTCAAACACACCCTTCTGCCTTGGTGCACTGCTCTAGTTTATCATAAATAGGAACTGTACCTCCTTTCATAGTACCTATCCTCCCCCACCCCACCCCTCCACAGTGCAGGAGGTGATGGTGCACAGGGAGCTCATGAATACAGCCTGGTGTCATTCTAACTAGAAGCCTGTTTGTTGGGCAACACTTCCTGGTTAGGACAACGGCAGTGCTTGCCGCCATTTTGTCGCTTGGAGTGGCAGGAAAATGTATGAGTGAGTGTGTGTGTGTGTGTAAAAATGTGTGTGTGTGTGCGTGTACTGTATATTTGTGTTTATGTTCAAATTAGGAATAGTGTATAGTCAAACAGTGGATCAGCGGGGATAGCCCTGCAGAAATAGGTTGTGGTAATGCTGTCCGTTCTCTGAGCAGATTATCATAGCCGTCAGACTCACTCCACACATTAAGCTCCTGTCTGCAGGTTAGTACTCCCCAAGATGTTAATGACGACTGTTGTTCAGCACATCCGGCCTGCAAGTCTTCAAAAGCACAGCCATTCTGCCTTCTAATCTGTGTGTGTGTGTTGTGTGTGCTTTTGTAGCAGGGGGTAAAGGGAGAGTCTTCTACAGCTGCCGCCTACAGACACATAATTCATTGTTGAGAATCCTGCATTCTAGATTACATCTCCAAAAGCTTAAAGTGTATTTTCCTATCAACAGCAAATCCACAGCTCATAAAAATTCATTCTGCTCTGGCATAAACAATCCTCTCTCCTCCTATCACCTCTGTGTGTGTGTGTGGGTGTGTGTGTGTGTGTGTGTGTGGGTGTGTGTTTGTGTGTGTACGACATAAACAATCGCCTTCCCCCGTCAGGACCACAGAGTGATCCATCAGTTATCCCTGGAAAACCAATTTCTCTGGAGATGTTCAGTTTTTCAAATACGCACCACACCTATCCAGAGAAAGGGTGGGGGGAAATGAAGAGAGGGAAAGAGAGAACGAGAGATAGGATGGGAAGGAGAGAGACAGAGAGAAGGAGAGGGAGAGCAAGAAAGAGGGAGAGAGAGAAAGACGATAGAGAGAGAGAGGGAAAAATAAACAGCAAAAGGGAAAGAGGTTGGGAGAGAGTGAGAGGTAAGGAGAGAGGAGAGGGTGAGAGGTAAGGGGAGAGGAGAGGGTGAGAGGTAAGGGGAGAGGAGAGGGTGAAAGGGTGAGAGGTAAGGAGAGAGGAAAGAGTGAGATTCCTTGTTTTCTAAATGTGATGTGCTGTATGCTGTCTCATGAGTTCAACATTGTTACTAAAAATGATTCCTTCCTTTTCCTAATGCAAGATATACAGTATTTTACAGGTAATAGCTGTCAAAATTATCTACCTAAAAATACTACCCTTGTTTTCATTTATTCTTTACTAATCCTTTCCATGATGGATTTATGTCTGTATTAATAGAAAACAATACAAAAAGAAGAGAATCATTTCATTTTTCTGACCATTAAAGCTGGGGGTGAAGAATTATCAGAGGCAAAGCAAGCATCAGCCTCGCGGGAAGAAATGACAACATAATTACCTCCAGTCCTTTCATAACATGTGATTAGACAAACAATGCATGTCGCTTGCTCTCAAGAACCCTGTTCCAGCTCTTTTGTTTTCTTGAGTTTCACCTCAACTTGACTGGGAATGACGCATGCGTGTCATGAAAGGAAAACACAAGACACACACACACACACTCATTAAAATGCAAACGCACACACATACTGTACATTGTAATGACACACACGGAACAAAAGGATGTGAAATGTGCAAACTTAAAAACACATACCCACACACATGCACACACACACACGCACACACACACACACACACACACCCCTCCACACACACACAAACACTGGAAGATGAGAGCTCCACTAAAGACAGGACAGGATAGTTGATAACGAGGTAAAAAGCATACAAATATTATTATAAATTGTATGATAGTTATAGAAATATGAAAACTATGACTTCTGTATTAATGTTACGTGTCACCCTACTTCGTCGTTTGTGATTCCTTATTCACGGTCCTGACTGCAACAAGCATTGAACCACAGCAAACTACAAGGTACCTTTGTGTTTTCAAAAACAGGAAATAAGGCTTTTGTCCGCTAGAGATGGCATCAAAAAAACACCTTGTTTCATGTGTCTTAAGCAATCCCATCCTGCCATCTTCACACATACCCATGTGAGCTCCGTTCCTCTCTCAACAGATTGGGAAACGGCGTAGATGCTGGGCCTGGGAGGTCCCAGAGGACTGCTGAAACAGGCTCGTTTGTGAACGCATCGCTGTTGTTCAGCGCTGGTGTTTGATTTCTCTCAGGTATTCACTCCCTCTGTCTTTCTCTTCTTCTTCTCCATGGTTCCTTCTCCCAGTTTTTCACAGCTACTCCCCCCCCCCCCCCCCCCCCCCCCCCGACGCAGCCCCCCTCCTTATCGTCCTCTCCCTCTCTCTGTCAATTATTCCCCAGGAAGAGAGAAGGGAGAGCGACAGAGAGAGAGAAGGGAAGAGTGTGTTTGTGTTTGTCGGCCGTGTGGGCTGTGGGTGGAAATACCTGCGGCCGTGTCATTACCTCACAATGTCCAAACTGCAGCAGGTGAATCACCCCCTCCCCTCTCTCCCTCTCCCCTCTCTCTCTCCCCTCTCCTCTCTCCCCTCTCCCCTCTCCTCTCTCCCCTCTCCCCTCTCTCCTCTCTCTCCCCTCTCTCCCTCTCTCTCTCCCCTCCCCTCTCTCTCCTCTCTCTCCCCCCTCTCCCCTCTCTTTCTCCTCTCTCCCCCCTCCCCTCTCTCCCCTCTCTCCCCCCTCCCCTCTCTCCCCTCTCTCCCCTCTCTCCCCCCTCTCCCCCTCTCCCCCCTCTCTCCCTCAGTAGTGTCTTCCTGCTCTCCCACATCAGGTTGAATCAGAGAACACTAGACTAGACCATAAAACATCACTGAAAAAAGCCCAACATTTCTCTTTTCTAGCCTTGCGCAAACGCCCAGATTCATCCTTAGCAACACATGTTTGCGTGTGTTTAGACTATTTTCATGAATAATAAAAATTTAAAAATAATACTTTTCCCCCTCACTGATGCTTGCAGAGTAGCCAAATGACCCTAACAGAAACATTAAAACAAAGCAACAAAGTGCTGATGAGGTACAATGGTTAGGCCAGGGTATCAGGCTTACGCAACACCTGTTAGAACATTATTCAGATGAGTTCTCTGAAAGCAAAGGTCCTCTAAATACAGCAAGCCATAAATAATGTGTTTTCAGGTGGAGTATTAGTGGGACTGGGCCCTGCCCCTGGTGTTGTGGCCTGCTTTAAATGAATCCCAGGTGTTTCACTCGGGCTGCAGGAGAAACAGGTGTGGGAGATATTTCAGGTATATACCGTTAATCACACCTGGTTATTGAAGAAAGAAAAAAGAATGGAAAAAAGGCTAATGTTTTTAGGTTTGGAAATAGAGCTTGCAGATGGGGAGTTAGGAGAGAGCTGGAGAGAGGGCAGAGATCTGAAGAAGAGAGTTAAAATGGGCCTTGTTTTACAGGGGGAGATGAACAGTCAAATAGGAGCAGGTGATCTACTCCTAACTAGGAGAATAAAGGCACATTTAACCACTGACAGCAGTCAGTCCTGCTCCTTCAGCAGAGCGGATGTCACGCAGGCTTGGGCTGTGGACCAGCCGGGCTAGCCCAGGTCCGTCACACAGACCGGCCGGGCTAGCCCAGGTCCGTCACACAGACCGGCCGGGCTAGCCCAGGTCCGTCACACAGACACTGGCTAGATCTGGAGAGAGAGAGAGGGAAGAGAGAGAAAAGGGAGAGGGACAGAGAGAGAGAAGGGAGAGGGACAGAGAGAGAGAAGGGAGAGGGACAGAGAGAGAGAAGGAGAGGAGAGAGGGGACAGAGAGAGAGAAGGAGAGGACAGAGAGAAAGGGAGAGGACAGAGAGAGAGATGGGAGAGGGACAGAGAGAGAGAAGGGAGAGGGACAGAGAGGGAAAGATAGACGGAGAGGCAAAATATGGAGAGAGTGAGATAGATTGAGAGAGAAGAGAGAGCAGTGAGGAGGAGAGAGAGAGAGATCTGGCTCTAAATAGCCTGGAGCGAATGGATTTTCTCTGGATAATACAATGTTTGGGACAGAGAGGCAGGATTAGGCCAGGCCAATGCATCCCCCCCACGTGCTCAATCTAATTAGACTGGAATCAGTTTAAGATGAAAGCAAGCCCCTGCCTCACCATACTAAATACTGGAATTAGTATTCTGCACATGGGAATTTAATGATGGAGGCTGAAAATCCAATCACATTCATTCCGCGATTTACCTCCAACGTTAGCCCTGCACGAGACAGGCTGGAGAGAAAACAACAACAGTGATACATATGTCAATAGTTATTGACAAACATCGCGAGTTAAAGCGATCAGTGATGTGGTGTTGTCATCATTTAACTGGTATAAACAGGCAATTATCAGTCGCTTAGCGATGTGTGTTGATACAAATTAAGGCAAAAGAGAAATATAGTCTGAGATGGCAAATGGTCTTTTTATGAGGGGATATTCGATAATACGTTAATCGTGACATTCAGAGAATCCATGGGATTCTCTTAGAACATTTTGAAAATTGCTGTACTGACCAAATGGCAGGTGAATATTTTGAACCAAGGGTGTTTTTTTCCTATAGTGCACATTTGTGGGATTGTATTGACACACACACACACACACACACACACACACACACACACACACAGTGTAGGCTATAGAAGATGCATCACGGTCTGCCACACTGCCGTCTAACAAACAACTGCGAAAACACCGAAGGAGAGCAGCCTTTTTCTCGTGCCGAGGGGACATAAAAATGAAATGCCTTCAGCCATTGTTCTCTCCAAAGGTCAAACGCAATTCAATCCCATAATATGTGGGGGAGTCTAACTCAACTCCTGTCGGAGCTTTAGGAAAAGAATAGCAGGAAACAGGCGTTCAACAGAAAGCCGTTACCCCGCGAGGGGAACGCATTCGTCAAGGGCAAAAGATCAGAGTCACGGTAGAAAAGGACAGTTTTTAAAAGTAATTTAGATTCAGAATGCCCAAGACCCCTTTGTGTGGGGAAAATAAGGGCAACTCTTATTTGGCAAGAGCAGAAACATAAATAGATCAAACACATCTTCCTTATCTTTTTGTTGTCGTTTCCATCTGTGGCGTTGGTTGTTTGGGCTAAAAAACGGCGCGTGGACGCGGCCGCTGTGCGAGTCCGTGAGGCTGGTGGTACTCACGGCTGGTTGGCTGGACGGGAGACATTGTGCTGTCTTTTCACAGGATGTCAGTGTGGGTGGACCCTACAGAGCTTGATGTGTAAGATCACCTCTCTGCCTTGTGGCGACTATCCTACTTTTAAATAATGAACATCTTCTAATGCTGATGTGGTTTAAAGGCAGGGTTTGAATTACGGGGGGGATTGGGGGTTGACCCCAATAATTAAGACTTGGGGGCCCCCCCAAAAGAGTTAAAAACAACAGGTCGGGGGGGGGGGGGGGGGTTGGGGGGTCGATACATATATATATTGTTCTTACCTGTAATCGTAACCCCCCCGATCATTGTATAATTCGCACTCTGGTTAAAGGTTACGGCGAGCTTGTATGTAATGTGGACAGTAGACAGTATATATGGTTGAAGGGAAAGCGGTGTAGAGAATTACCCTCCTGGCATTCCACGGTTTGACTTAGTACTAATAACACCGCGTTTATATATAGGGTCGCTTCCAGATGTGTCTGCTCCTCTTATCCTCCACCAAATGGAACCTCTCACCTGGGCTGCTATAGGCTACCAATGCAGCTCCACAGCACGAGGGAATGCTTCAGCCAAGAGACGAGTAGGCCTATGTAGCAGTAGAAAATCAGTAGTATCAGATTTGTTGAGCTTCATGCTCCATCCTTTGTGACGTTATATTTAAGAAATTTAGTAGATGTTATTTCTTAGTTATTTTCCGCACCTCGCCTGGTTGTTGGTTACTTTGCGATGGCTAGTAAATACAGCCAGTTCCTGATCACTTAACAGTGATATAGGAAAACTGTAGCGCTGTGCACTTCTGATCCCTGACCCTCTGCTGTGCACTTGTACGTCGCTTTTGATAAAAGTATATGCTGAAGAAATTAATAATACATGTAAATGTAATTTTTTTTGTGTTGTAGCCTACTGTAGTGTGAACGGCACTGACATCTTCGGCATTCAAACGGGAAATTGAGTTTGTGAAAAATACGTACATTCCTTTTCAGGATTCAGGTTTCATGTTTAAACTACACAATTTTGTGGAATGATAAGTAGTAACTAATTCAAGTGGTTGATGCACTGTAAATTCTATATGAAAATACAAAGCATAAATCATTCTTAAAACCTTATGTAAATACGGCTTGGTGATATCATGATTCTTATATGAAAGGACATATTGGTAACATATATATTGATATATAAAGAAAGAAAGAAATATAAAGAAGTGAATGAATTTGTTTTGATGACAGAAACAAGACATTGTTTGCAGATACAGTTTTTAATGTATCACAACAATGAGCAACAAACATACTTAATGAACTATTTCCAGAAGTTGTTCAAATACCATCTACAATAAACGCCATTTCAACTATGACAACAGGTCTGTGACAAAATAAAAAAAGGTTTCAAAACCATGTAATTACCGTGGTATGGTACAGTTGAGACCTCAAACATTACAGTAACAAAAACTAATGCGACTACTCTCTATATATAAAACATCAATAACATTTTTGGTTTAGTTTATTTAAAGTTTCAGCCATAGGGGCCTCCTCTTATTAAAACCCCAGGGTGCATTTCCGATGTAACCCAGATGTTGAGAGTACATATTGTGTAGGATATGATTGCGCCGTGAAAATCCCTTTGACATCCAGAAGAACAATTCCAATTTCAACCTTTTGAAGGCTGTCCTCAAAGCATGACACAATCCATCCGTTTTAAAAAGGTACTTTTTTTTTCTTTTTTTGGCTGCTGTGCAGTTGCAATATTTATGTACAGTTATATTATTGGACCATCCATTTGTTGGTTTGTTAGCTGTGACCAGTCCTTAGTGTGGGAAGCATTCTGTCTGATGCTAACATCTTAGCGAGTGATGCTAGCTGACAGTTCAGTCTTGCAATGCTGAGCCACATAGTGGGGGGGGGGGGGGAAAGGCAGAAAGCCAGGTTGTTGGGAACCTTTGGAATCAGGACTGTTTGCTTGTGTTTGTACAACGGCAGAACTGCACCTTAGCAGGCCAGGATGTCTCTCGTGAAACACAATCGAAAAGTGTCTTCAGGATTAAAGTAAATGTTAAAATACTAAAAATCCAAATAAGAACATTTAAAAAGTTCACACGTAAAAGAGAATTAAAAACGGACATTTTTGCGGTAAAACGAAAAGAAAACACCTGTACAATAATAAAATGGCAGAGGAAATGTTACTTGATTTCATCATTTAAAACAAAAACTAAGCATGATTTGATTTAACCTGTCAAACAGTTGCATTACATGCTACTTGCTCATCTCAGAATAGGAAATACCAAAAGCAATACATTTTTGCATTTCTTCATATTAATAAATTTGTACCATGCACAGCCAACTACGAATATATACAACAGCTTAGCCTTCTTTGTTCACAAGCCTTCTTCTTTCATACAAATAGCCTTCTGTTACTTTGGAATGAATCACATTTGCTTACCTTACCAAACTAGAAAGTGATCCTTAAAAATTGAACACCCTTTGACAGCTTTCACATTCTTTTAAGTTCCACAGCAAAATAACCAACAAAAAAAAAAAGTGATAAAAATTAGAAAAGTGAAGCAAAGCAGTTCATGGGGTCAGTAATCTGTCTGGTAGAAAGTTGAGAATTTATGGCGAGCAAAAATAACATGACATAGTAGCAGCAAAATGTTATTGTAAGGTAATACTTTGTAATGTTTGAATGACTACGATACGTGTATAAAGCAAAATGTTTTCTTCTCGTGACCGATCGACAGATTTGCCAGGAGAGACGGAGGACAAAATCCTTTGCACTAAATGGCAGTGTATAGGTGTAACACTGTAGTCAGTCTACAAGCACAAGGAAACTGTTTCTTTATACAAAACAAATGCTGTAGTCCCCCTTTTTAAAGCAGCATATTTGCTAGCGAAGAGCAAATATTCATACCTTTTTTTTTTTTTTTTACTTACAAAACATTTTGACCAACTTGTACCTTAATAGTTTCAAGTATACAGTACTACTTTCATGGATGCACCAATTGATAAATAGGTCTCTGGATCATTAGGCATCAATCCTCTAACAATTGTGAACAATATGCTGCTGCAATAAACACAAACAATAATTAAAACAAACAGACAAAAAAAAAAAAGTCTATTAAATTAACAAATGGCCTACACAAATAATAATATAAAAAAAAATTAAACAAAAACTGAAATAAGTGCACTATAGTCCAGACACAAGCAGGTACCGTATCAGTACAGCAATTCACAAATGAAACATGTCTTATTATTCACATACTCCTCCAGAGTCTATCAAAACTAGAGTTATTACCTCTCCAGAAAAGGGTGTGAGCAGAGATCAAAAGTAAGAAGGTAAGAGTTGGCACAGATCAGTATATTCTACAAGAAAAAGGGAGTTCGGAAATAGACACAGCTTGCTGTAGTACAAACTGGCAAACACAGGGGCATCACACACGTTACTGATCACCATCCTAAAGTCCCTCAGTGGCGAAAACATACTGTCTTTGTAGGGTAAGAACTAAAAGGAATATGCACATCGTTCATTGTAACAGTAATATTGTCTCTTGGTAATCTACACACATCAAGAAAATGCGTCCGATAAAGCTTGACATGTTTTGGTTTAGAAGCCGAGTGTACCCCAGGCTTGTTGCTGCTTTTAACAAATGAGAAATGTTATGTTCTGACCTGAGAATTTAAAGCTACTGAATTACACCTATCTAAACTAAGAGAGATTCTCTTTGAGGGGACCATCCTCCCATACAGTACATGCTAGCATTTGGAACGCCATCCAGCTGAGGTGCAATTTCTATCGTGAGAGTTTTTGGCTTGAAACAAGCTCCCCCGAAAGGAGCCTGTGGGATATTTTCCTACTCCGTGTTTTTGTATACAATATAAGCTCAGTCAAGCATCTGCAACAGTTCTGTCCATAACAAAAATCAATCAATATCTTGCCAGCATATCAATATGGGAAAAAACAATCCTGAGTCAATCATTTGGTACTGTAATTTTTTTGGGTTAAGAGAAACTTTGGAACTGCAGTTAAAAGTCTTATTTTTTTTTTTCTTTAAGCAAGGGATCCTTTTTTTCCTACACACTGAACATATCCATTCTGATACTACTGAAGCTAGCGTCTAGGCCAGAGGCCGGCTTAGCCTTGGCTTCCAACGAGTTATCTAAGTCATCCAGCTTCTGGCTAAGCTCATTGTCAGACTCATCTGAACAACTCTCGGCGGGTAGTGAGGTCGGAACCCCTGAGGTGCTGCAGGAAGTTGAGGTAACCGTTGAAGGTGAGGAGAGGGGGGGGGGAGGAGAAGCAGAGGGAGAAGAAGAAGAAGCAGCTTTTCGGGCTGTTGCCTGGAAAAGGACGTTTGGCCAGGACTTCATGGACAAGCGAGAGAGATGAGGAAAGGTGTTATTAGACGAAGCTGCAGACTGTGAGGTAGATGTGGTGTTAGGAGGAGGGGAGCAGACAGAGTGAGGTAATAATCTAGTATGCTCTTTGGCATTTCTCATTGCTTGTTTGATTGTTTTCTCTTTGTGCAAGCTGGACTGAAGGTGTTGGCCGAGCGCTTCTTTTCCGTTAACAACCACGTTGCAGGCGACTGCAGGTGAACCTGCTCACCGCCTTCCGAAGCACTGTCTCTTGCGGGTCGGTAAAAGGATGTCCGAAGTAACAGTAGGACTTCTGATGACGCACCACTGAATCTTCGTCAGCAAAAATCATCTGGCACTTCCTGCATATAAACTCATGCTTGACGGACGGTACGATAGAAGCGTCTGGAAAGTCTGTAGTACTTTTGGTATCCGTTTTCGGTTCTTCTTTTGTGCTTTCCGTCGAAGAGCCTTTGTTGTAGTCATCCTTCGCTTGCACAGCTTGTTTTGGTTTGAAGGAGTTGGCGTTGCTCTGTGCACTCTGGGATGACTTCACAGGAGTTGGTTTCTGCTTCTGTGGCTTCTGCATCGAATCCTGGAGGGACTGCTGGTACTGCTGGTACTGCTGCAGGAGAGCGGTGGGGGAGAGACCAGCCATGGCTGCTTGTGGGACTGCGGCCGGGCCAAAAGGAAACAAGTTCTCCATCCCGCACAGTGGGGGGAAATATCCCCCGGCCTGGACCCCCCTGGGCAGCTGGGGTGAAAAACAGTTGGAGAACCCTGGTAGGAAGTAAGGCAGGAACTGGCCCCCCAGGAAGGAGCTTGGGTCGCTTGCGGCGAGGGCGTTCTGAAGAGCTTGCAGCTGAGCTGCGTCCAACGAACCCTCACTTCCTGGTTTCCCTGCTGGAGATGGTTTATCCCTCTTCCTGGCCCCGCTGGGGGTCCCCAGCCGAGCGACGTTCTCTGCTTCCCTTTCCTTGGTCTTGGTCTGTGGAGGCTTCTCCCCTGCTCTCTTGCTGCTGCTGCTGCTGCTGCTGCTATTCCTGCTGTCTCTCTCTGGGTCTTTGCGGTGCTGCTCAGTATGATTAACTGCTGTCAAAGGTGTGGAGGGAACAGGAGGAGGAGGAGGAGGAGGTGGAGGAGGTGGAGGAGTCTGCAGAAGAGTCTTGGTTGGGGTAGTGCTGAGAGACATGGCAGGAGAGGGGGTGGCCGGTGTAGGAAACCCAAGCATGCCAGCACCAGGCGCCGCTAGAGCTGAAATACAGTAGTATATAAATCAAGCTGTAATATCCACCTTCAAATCACTACTGGAAATAAATCTGTTTGTATGACAAGATGGAGGTGCTGTAATTATGATTGACTTTTTTTTTTTTGGTCGTGTTTTTTTTTGTTTTTTTTTGTTATGGATCGAAGCTGTCACATGCGTTTTATGAAATATCAATGTGATTATATAAATATAGCAAACCCACCACAAAGGGTTAAAAACATACCATGATTAAACCAATTACATGAAAGCATTTGCTTTGAGAGGTTCTGTTTTGATGTGCAGACCATGCGTGCACTAACACCTGTTACACAACTCCTAATCATCAAAATATCCCCAACAACAGAGTGATATGGAATGCAGAGAGGAAACAGGAGTACATATGCATATAAAGCATGTGTTCAACAACAAGCTAAGCATTCTTAGTCTTTTTTTTCCCTCCCACTCGGTGTGTCATACCAACTCACCAGGTGTGATTGGTGGGAAAACAGGAAGTGAAGATGGCCCGTTGACCCCAGGAAGTAGGACCGGTGGCAGGCCAGAGATCCCTGGGTAGCCTGATGGCAGGCTGAGGCCATGAAGTGCATTGTTGCTGTCCGATGTGTTCTGCTGCTGGGATAGCGGGCTGTGCCCGTCTCCCGCCTTCTTCATCCTGTCAAACTCCTGCTGGGCCATCAGCTGACGGACAGTCGTGGGAGCTAGGTAGTCTTTCTCTCTATCCACCTGGTTGCCCAGGGTTTCCTGCACTTTGGCGATGTGCTGTTTGGAGAAGATGTGGTCGCGGATGGACATCCGGGCGGTGTACTTCACACAACACAGAGTGCACTCTGGTCTCGGACCGTCGGGCGAGCCTTGGCTTATCATGAACGGCTTCCCGATGTTTATCTTGAATTTCTTTTCTTTCGCACGGGCGTTTTGGAACCACACCTGCACCACGCGTTTGGGGAGTCCAATCTCGCTGCCGAGCATCTCGCACTCCTGCATGGTGGGCGTGCGGTAGTCACTGAAGCAGGCCTTGAGGACCTTGAGCTGGAGGTTACTCATCTGGGTCCTGAAGCGCTTGTGGCCTGGCCGGTCCCCGCTGCAGCTGCCCTTCCCGGATTTGAAAGGGTTTCCGAAAGGACTGGGAGAGCTGGGGTCAGCCAGGCTCGAACACTCACTTTGATCGTTGATTTCGTCCATTTCGTCGTCTCTGTAGCTGTAGTAGGAGTCTCCGTCTTTGCCAGAGAAGCTGAGGGAGGGGCTCACCATGCTGAAGAGGCACCTGTCGTCCCCCCCATCCGAGCTCGGGGCCTGGTTGTTCTTGTCCCCAAGCTTGTCCCCTCCGTTGGACGTGAGGCTCTCGACTTCGTTGTTGTTTCCCTCGTCTCCGGTCGTAGCGTCGCTTATGGCCGTGTTGATCGAGGAGGTCTCGTCGAAGTCCATCTTGATGTCGTAAGATGACGCCTCTGCAGAATTTAAGTTAAGCCCTTCAGTTTCATCACAGTTTTCTGCTTTCAAGGATGAAGGGCTCAAGAAGTTTTTTAACGGTGACTCAGATGGTTTGACCGGGGTTGAGGATGCTGCTGGTAGCTCATAATCACTCGGCTCAGTCTTGGTGGACAGCTGAGCATACTCAAAAAAATTATACTTATGCGGGCTTTCGCCTCTTTCGTTGTCTTGGTTCATCATTGGGCTAGGGGGCAAACTGAAGCCTGCCTGCTTGGCCTCGTGCCAGTGTCTGGAGCGTAATGTGGCTATCTAGAGCTGATTTAGCCTTAAAGAGTGCTCTACAAAAAGGGCATTTCTTGTGGGATTGTGAAGGTCCCAGAGCTCTGAACTGTCCTTTTCTCTCTCTGGCACGAGTGTTCTGAAACCACACCTGCACCACTCTTTTCTTCAGGCCAACCTCGCGTGCGATGTGATCGAGCATCTTTCGCGTAGGGTTGGAGTCCAGTAGGTATTTGTCGTACAGGATCTCCAGTTGCTCAGGCGTGATGGTGGTTCTGAGGCGCTTGTCTCGGTGTTGCTCTTCTGCGCTGATGCTGCAATCTTTGTCATTGGAGCTTTCCTCTTTGTCGTCTAGTTTCCTCTTCATGGAGCCTGAGCCAGAGCTCATGCCTGAAACACTCTGAGAGGGCATTTGGGAGAGTCCAGCTGACAGCAGCTGACTGGTCATCAGGGGGTTGTTAGGGTCAAAGATCATATAGGGCATATCCAGAGGCCTCTCCAGGAACTGGGAGTGGAGGAACTGGTTTTGGGCCGCCAGGAAATGCATGTGCTGGTGTTCCTGCCAGAGTTCCACTGTGGGGAATGCGATCTTACACTGGTCACACTGGTACTGAAGCATCTGATGTGGAAGGCTGTTGGTCAGGGAGGAAAGGGCTAGGGAGAGGGGGCTGGAGGGCACTGCAGCAGACTGGGGCTGGGAGTGAGGCCTGGACGTCTGTGGTTGAGGGGCCTTCTGAGGGGGTGGTTGAGGGGTGGACGCCTTGGATGGTCTCGGCTCGGACTGGGGTTTTATCACTGGGGCCGGGGCAGTCTCTGTCGGTTTGGACTTGGTTTCAGAGAGCGGTTCTGGTTTAGGGGAGCTCTTTCCCAGGTTAGGTCGAGGAGAGGGCATCAGAGGAGAGCTGGAGCCTGAGCTAGTTGAGGCTCCGTGGGGCGGCTTGTGTGGCTCCATGTGCTTGCTAGGACCCAGGTCGCCAGCATCTATGTACTCCTCAGATTGGTTGTCCTCATTCCCTTCCTCGTCCTCATCCTTGTAGCACAGCTTCTTCTGGTGGGTGATGAGGTCGAAGATGCGCGGAAACACGACGTTGCACTTTTTACACTGGTACTGCATGTTGGTGGTTCTGATGTAGCGCTCGTTGGTGAGTTCTTTCTTCTCGTCTTTCGCGTCGGCCTGGTTCTCGTAGCTCTTCCTGGCTTTTTGGCGGGCGTTTTGGAACCACACTACGATCACTCGCGTGGGAAGGTTTAGCACCGTGGAGAGCTGTTCGATCTCGTCGTCCTTCGGGTAGGCGTTGGTGTCAAAGAAGTCTTGCAGGACTCTCAGTTGATAATCGGTGAACCTGGTCCTGGATGATCTCTTGTTCAAAGTTGCGTCAGTTCGGTAGTACTCCAGTGTGTTGTACTGGGACTCAATTCGGATGTCTTCCAGTGTTGTGATGGGCGGGATGCTGAAGTTATAGGGGGAGTCTTTGCTTCGTTGCCTCTCTTTGAAGAGGGTGTTGCGGAACCAGTGCTTGATGACTTTCTGAGGAAGGCCAGACTTGTCGGCCATCTCCTGTATCTGTTCCTCGTTGGGGGAATTGTTGATGTCGAAGTGGGCTCTGAGGATCTTCAGCTGATCATCGGTGATGCGAGTACGCGGCCTCTTGAACTGGGACTGGCGGAGGAAGTTGGGGTCGAGACCCAGCTGTTGTTGGCAGAGCTGTGTGAGGTCCGAGGACAGGGAGTCCATAGATGGCAGTTGAAGGGCTAGCTGATGGGATAACCCTGGGTGCTGGACAGACTGCATCATCAGGGGGGAGAAGAGAGGCAGGTCCATGGGGACAGGGAGCTGCACTTGTTGAGGTACAGCCTGCTGCTGGGGAGGTGGAGGAGGGGGTGTTGGTTGAGGCTGGGGAACCTGGTGTGGGGTTTGGGTTGGGGAAGGAGATGGGGCCTGGGTCTTTGCCATGGAGTTGGGGGGAGGCTGAGCTGTGACTGGGGCTGGGGGGGCAGGAGGAGGCGGCGGAGGGGGAGGAGTCTCAGGTGAAGAGGGGTTGATGGGGTAAAGTTTGTCGTAAGCTTCTCTGTACTGCTGAGCGAACTTCTCCAGCTCGCCGTAGGGGAAGAACTGTCCGTGCACGTGCTCCTGGTGGCTCTTCAGAATGAGCATGTTGGAGAAGAGTTTTCCACACACGCCACACTCCAGCTTATCGTTATTCACCTCCACTACCAGTTCTCCCTCTTTGTTTTTCTTCTGACTTTTCTGCCTGTTCTCATTGTACTGGATGACTAGTTCGAACCCGAAGTTCTCTAGGAGCGCTTTGGCTGCGTTGCCTCTAGCGCCGGAGACAATACGTGGAGGAGGAATCGACGGCTCGGAAAACTTTGGCTTCTTGGCGTCTTTGTTGTCTTTTCCTCCCTCACTGCTCCCATCGGCTCCATTCTCCATCTTGGCCTTGTTCTCCTGTTTCTCCAGGTGCTCCTCTGCCTCTCTGGACATCTGGATCTCGGAGACTGACACACTGCTGGGCTCCATTTTGGTTTTGTGTGTCTGGGACTGCTGGTTTTTCTGGTGCTGGAGCTGCGACTGGGAGGCTTGTTGTTGTTGTTGTTGCTGCTGTTGGTGCTGCTGCTGTTGCTGTTGGTGGTGCTGCTGTTGAGCCTGCGCCTGCTGCAGCTGGTGCTGCTGCTGCATCTGCTGTTTCAGATCCTCCAGGAAGGAGCCGGTGAGGCCAGGCATCCCGAAAGCGGCCGCCGAGTGCAAGGCCAGCTCGGGACTGAGGTTGAACTCTGCCCCGGGGATGTAGAAGGGGAAGAGGAACTGGGGCTGCTGGAATTGTAGCAGGGCCTCCTGGGTCATGGGGAAGTGGGGGAAGAAAGCTGGGTTGAGGAACTGGGGCTGGAAGAAAGCAGCCTGCTGCTGGAGTTCGTGCTGAAGCTGCATCTGCAGCTGAGCTGCGGACTGGGCCGCCTGAAGGCTGGACGACTGTGCGGACTGGGCGTGGTCAGTAGTTGTGGTTTGCTTTAAGCTGCTGCTGTTGTTGGCTTCTTTGGCTTCTACAGTGTTTTCTTTGTTAGCCGACGGCGTTGCGCTTCTTGCGGTGTCCAGGTTGTTGCTGTTCCCTTGTGCAGACGGGGCTGGGCTCTTTGCGGGGGTCAGACCACTGATCCCACTGTTTCCAGCACTGCTGCTGCTGCTGCTTGTCTCTGTTTTGGCTGTTCTTGCTTTGGTTTGGTGGAGCACGGACCTCATGTGAATCTCCAAAGTTGAGCTTTGGCTGTAGGCGACGTTACAAACATTGCATTTGAATGGTTTGTTGTCGATGTTGTTGCTGGTTTCCTGTGGCACAGGGCTCGATGCCTCTTGGAGAACCTTCTTCAGCTTGTGCAGGTGGGACACTGAGTTGTAGTGAACTAGGAGGATGTTCTTCTGAGTAAAGGATTCCTTGCACACTGTACACTTGTAAGGACGGGATGGATCCAGGAACTTCTCCATGGTGAAGTTCGGCCCTTTCCTGAAGGGCAGGGTCCGTTTGGGTTCTGCTCCCATATCGTCCAGCAACGAGCTGCTGTCACTTCCAGTTGGGCTGGCCTTTTCCTCCTGGTCCAGCTCCTCATCTTTGTCGATGTCCTGATCGAAGGCGTGTGCTTCCTCGAAGGCCCTGGCCTCGCTCTCGGAGATGTCCCCGTTGATCGGTAGGCTTCCGACCAGCTGCTGGACCTCTGCTTCACTGAGCTCAGGATGTCCGGTCTCCAAGTGCTTCCGAAGGGCGAGAAAGGTCCTGAAGCTCCTCTGGCAGAGGCTACACATGGTGGCAGCTCTGATGGCGTGGTACTGGGAATGTATTTGAAGTTTCTGCATGGTCTTGAAGGCCAGGCTGCAGTGGTTGCAGCGGTACTTGTAGACGTGGCGGTCGGAGACCGAGAGCTGCTGATGCTGCTGCTGCTGCTGCTGCTGACGCTTCTGGAGTTCGCTCAGTTGGTCCTGGAGGGACTCAGGGGACTTGCGGTCCTGTCCGACCCCACTCGCCCTCTTCCAGTCTGGGGTTTCAGAAGCCTCCTTCGGGGGTTTGAGGTCATCTCCCAGGAGGTCCAGTTCACTCCTCTCTTGAGCAACACTGTTTGTCTCCTCCTTGGAGCAGTTACCTGAGGAAACATACAACATTTTAAGAAAACATATAGAAAGAAAAGCATTGAATGTTCTCCACACAGCAATTTCGTCTAAGAATAACTTAAATATTTTCCTAAAAATACATCTTTAGGAAATGGGTTGAAGTGCTCCGCCTACCTTGGGACTTTCCAGAGCCATCGGACAGGCCAGTGGAAGGATCCATCAAAGAGAGGGCTTTGTCTAGTCCAGCTGAGGGATGCATCATGTTTCCAGGCATCAAAGTGTCTGGTCCAGCAACCTATTAAAACCATACAAAAAGTACAAAGTCAGTCTACATGAGGAACCTTAAAAACATATTTATAAAAGTTTTAAATCAAATTTTGGGATGATGATGCAACTGATTTCTTACAAATATAAAAAGCAGACGTTAGATTAAGATCAGAGCGCTGAGAAGCGAATCTCTAAAATCAAAAACATGTTGTGGAAGTGGACTATTCAACCCACTTGTTGCCAATAAAAAGACCTCATTTCATGAAGCGGAATTTGCTTTTTCTCAGAGGACGACAACTGTCAAGTTTATGACGGTAGTCTCCAGGGATCGGTATAACTGCATGGGAAATCTTTTATGGCATTGCTCCGTGTCAGCCTTGAGCTAGACAGGGGGCCGTGAGGAGGACCGGTCACTCCACAAAATGACTCCCATTTTTTATTTCCGCATTCAGTTCTCGACCAGAACAAACACATAGAAAACGTTGAGAACCCACGGTGAGAACAGACTTAAGGGAGCGATCGGCGTCATGGCCACGACTCAACACACCAAAAGAACGAAACCTCCAAACTATTCCGAATTGAAACTGACATGTACTTTGAGTCTCTTGAATTGGTAACAAATAAGAAAGGTAGTATGATAATGGATATCTACTCAAAACTATTCAATTAAGAATTCTTGCTGTCAATGTCTTTAAGGAAGTTTGCAAGTCTGTCACCTTGTTACATCCTTTTATTTTATTTGTTTACATTCTTATGTTTGCAAAATGTGAAAACAGAATATTTGTAAACTGAATTCTAATTAATAATTTAATTTAATTTTTTTCTCACCGTCATGATGAGCTTTTCCACGCAGTCTGGAGCCACACTGTGCAGGTGCGTGAGATGCAGCTGCAGGTGGATCTTGTTGCTCAGGACGTCCTGACAAAGAGGGCAGCAGATCACAGGCTGCACGGAATGCTGGGACATGATGTGCAGCTGCATGCGGTTGGTGTCCTTGCTGCTGTAGGTGCAGTAGGGGCACTGCTGCACCTGGAGGAGAGGAGGGGATGGGGGGGATGAGGTAAGTCACGGCCTGTATAGGCACCAGACATTCATTTCACATATGAAAGAAAAGCTGCACTTATTCCGTCCATTTTTTATTAAAATACTTGACTGTGCCATTAAGGATAAAATATTTTACGACGACATCTCGATAATCGGACGGAATCTTCCAAGCTAAACATATTGGACAGCTCGAGTCCCCCCCCCTCCCCTCCCCCCCCTCCCCTCCCCCCCCCCCTCCCGCCCTTAACTTTACACACAAAATGTAGATCAGCCCTGCTTCATGTAATTCACTTAAGACCCCAACTCATGCAATTTTATTACAGGAAACATGATTGGTCGGATTTTCTAATCAGGAGATTACAGATGACAAAGGTGTGCACCCTCTCCGTCTCTGGCTAGCCCTCATTACAAGGAGTACTCCCAACATGGCCGCTCCCCTCCACCTGGCTTAATATAATCCATTTCTGAAATGACTCATCCCTGCGTCCACTCAGAGGCCTGCACCAGACAAGCTAATACTTCATAATCTAATTTAAAAACACATATAATTTAAGGAGATGCAAACGTCCTGGGGAGCACCATCACGGCTGCAGGTATTCCACCTCACAGCAGAAATGAGCCACAGCAGCTGATGCTGATGTCAGTAAAGGCGCTCTGATTAACCCTTGGCGGTTTCTTGTTGGTGGGAGGAAGCTGAATGTGCTTATCTTAGCATTCCCGCACCCCCCCCCCCCATTAGCTTAGCTTAATGGATGACGGTTATGATAAGCGTGGTCAGTGTTGTGGTGGAGTGTGATAGCATTAGCAGTGAACCATAGCATTAGCGTTAGTGGGTGCATGATAGCATTAGCAGTTAGCCTAGTTTACCTGTTCGTTGGCTGAAGTTTTTCCTTCAGCAGACTTGGGTCGTTTGGGAGGGCTGTCGTTCTGCTTCTCCTGTGTCAGGGAACGTTTACCGGCAGCAGTCAGTCCTCCAG
Organism: Thaleichthys pacificus; assembly: GCA_023658055.1. Classification (NCBI taxonomy): domain Eukaryota; kingdom Metazoa; phylum Chordata; class Actinopteri; order Osmeriformes; family Osmeridae; genus Thaleichthys; species Thaleichthys pacificus. The sequence continues at coordinate 15,548,927 of CM042872.1, forward strand.
TCTCTTTCCCCATGCTGTTAACCCCTTGAAAACAAAAGATCATTTGATTAGATTCATATAGGAGACATTTACATTTAGTCATTTAGCAGACGCTCTTATCCAGAGCGACTTACAGTAAGTACAGGGACATTCCCCCCCGAGGCAAGTAGGGTGAAGTGCCTTGCCCAAGGACACAACGTCGTTTTGCACAGCCAAGAATTGAACCGGTAACCTTCAGATTACTAGCCCGACTCCCTAACCGCTCAGCCACCTGACTCCCACCATTTCCATTGTGAGTGTTTACAGTAGCGGAATTGTGAAAGAGGATGTTCGTGATGTTTTTATGTGTTTAGTGATGACACACCTCACACATCCTGATGCAATCACATACAAGCAAACGTGAAAGTTAATCTCAGAGGGTAATCTCACACAAACGCCACAAGTGAGATCATACAGCGTCACAGTCCTCATCCTAATTCGCACACATTAACTCATTTCTGCCCTGAGGACATGAGGAAAGTGTGGCAGAAGAAGAAGAAGAAGAAAAAAACGGGAAAAAAAATCGGGAAAAGGCTTGGCTCATTATCACAGCAAGACATACATAAAATGTTATGGTAATATTATACACTTCATTAGGGCCATATACATTTCCCCACGCTTCTAAACTAGCTCTCTGCCGGAGCAGGATACTAAATATCCTTCGCCTGGTCACGGCTGGAGGTAGGGAGGCAAAGCTCAATACAGAGAGATCAGCCTGTGGTTGTATTTAGTAAACGCTGCAGACTCTGATAAATCTTTCATTAGCCTCATCCTAGGATGCAGGAAGCCCAGACTGGGTACGCTCTGCCTCTGTGATTTAACCACTCTCCACAACACAAAGACACAGTAGAGACACCCCACCACGCTCTCTCTCCTCTCTCTCTCTCTTTTCATTTCTCTGTCCCTCTCTCTCTCTCTCTCTCTGGTTCTCTCTATCCCCTCCCTCTCCCTCCTTCTCGCTCTTTTCCTCCTTCTCCCCCCCCCCCCCCCTCTCTCCCCCCCTCTCTCTCCCCCCCTCTCTCTCGTCTGGTCACTCAAGGCAATATGTGAGCTTCACTCCCACAAATCAGCACTTCACGGTGGATGCACAAATGGAAAAGGGGAAATCTGAGCAGTGATACATGCAGGGCAACAAAAAAAATAGTATTTTATATTATTCCATGGTGTGTATTTGTACTTGGCGCATATCAATTCCTCTAGCCCGTTCATGCATTTTAATTCTGTTGCATTAAGTAGGCGTTCCACTTATTTTATTTGTAATCCTCTATATCTGCAGCCTGAAATATTGGCCTGTCAAAGAAAGTGACAGAGAGGGGGGGGGGGGGGGGGGGAGAGAATAAACACAAGGGTACAATGTGAATTTCCAAGAGCATCCCAGAATTTCACTGCGGCTCGGAATAGCGAGGTAATCTCTTCTCCCTCTGACTGTGATGGCCCCTGCAGGGTTGAGTGTGTGAGTGTGTGTGTGAGTGTGTGTGTGTGTGTGTGTGTGTGTGCGCGCACGCCATGTCACCATCATCACATGACAAACCCTAACATCTCATTGGTCAGATCTGGCCACCAAGCGCCCTCCGCATCAGCTGATACTCTCTCGCTCGTCCCGCTCACCTTGTTTATTATGACCACTTCTAATTTCAACTTTCAATTTTCGCCTCCATCTTCCAGTCAATTTGCAACTAAATTACTTTGAGCCTGGGGGGGTGGGGTGGGGGGGGTGGGGGTGTCAAACAAGACGCTGCAAACAGATTTTCATTGCAACAAGGAAAGAACCTTTGCTTTCAACATTGATTACTGTCATATTGAATGCACGTGTATGTGTGTGTGCGTGTCACAACATTAGGACTTGCCCTTCAGCTTTCCTTTTCTATCTACCTCTTTCATTAACGGTTACGACACTTTGTTGCTTGAATAAAATGCGAATTTAACAGGTTTAACCTTGAACAGCCAGGACAGTATTACTCTCTTAAGGAACTAACGGAACCCAGGATAGGAAAGAACACATTCCTTATCGTTCCAGTAGAAATACTCAATTAATGTATAGTACACCTCTTCAGGAATACGACACATTGTGTGTATAATATGCCTATTTCAGAAAGCCATAATGGTTGAGTGAGAGAGAGAGAGAGAGAGAGGGGGGGGGGGTTAGAGAGGATTAGAGAGGGGAGGGCGGGGGTTAGACGAGAGAAGAGAGAGATGAGAGAGAGGGGTGACGTTAGAGCGAGGTCTCCTCATTCTCTTTGTCTCAGAGCCCTTGCATCCACATTTAATGACCCTGTCTTTTTCTTTCTCCTGACTCCTCGTGTACCTCCTCCCCCTCCCCTCCTCCTCCTCCTCCTCCCCCCCCCTCCCCATCTCCTCCTCCTCCTCCTCCCCTCCTCCTCCTCCTCCCCCTCCCCCTCCTCCCTCCCACCCTCCTCCCCCCTCCTCCTCCCTGCTCCCCCTCCCCCCAGTGTCCTGGTGGAGGCTGAACCCTGAGCAGCAGCAGTACGGGCAGCAGAGCAGCAACTTGACACCATACACAGCCCAATGACAAATGTCTGCATGCAGCAGGACCTTCCTTGATTAGATATATCACAAGGTGATTTATGACATTCAGACTCTTTGCATTGCAGGGGAGAAAACACCACAGTCACCACCCATCTTTATTGCAACTGTCAATGGTGTTTAGGGAGGCACACACACACACACACATGCACACACAAATGCACACACACACACACAGAGGCGCACTCACACACTTCCTGTACTCCTGGGTATAATTCTACCCTAAATTATCCCAGCAACACCAACTGCTGTTAATAGGTTTTCTCTAGAACCTAATTAAGAATTCCTTTTTCCTCCTGAAGGTTCATACACCTTCCTCTGTAACATGACCATGGTCTTTTCCTCCACCCAGTCGAGGTTAGGGACCTAGTCTCCCTTTGTGTCACCAACCAAATAATATTTTTTCTTTAATAAACTATTTAAAAAAAAATAGTAATCATGTTGTTTCAGAGACCCAGATAACAGACCACTGTCCATAATAAAGCAGCTGCAGCTTGGATTTAGTAATTCAATTTAGATTCCTGCAGCGCTGGCAGGCCAGGCGGAGGCCACAGAGCAGTAAATCTAGCCTGCTCTGGGACTGAGAGAGGGCTGGGGCAGAGAGAGAGAGGCTGGGGCAGAGAGAGAGGCTGGGGCAGAGAGAGAGAGGCGGGGCAGAGAGAGAGGCTGGGGCAGAGAGAGAGAGAGGCTGGGACAGAGAGAGAGAGAGGCTTGGGTACAGAGAGAGAGAGGCTGGGATAGAGAGAGATAGAGGCTGGGGCAGAGAAAGAGAGAGGCTGGGGCAGAGAAGGAGAGAGAGGCTGGGATAGAGAGAGAGGCTGGGACAGAGAGAGGCTGGGGCAGAGAGAGATGTGGGACAGAGAGAGAGAGAGGCTGGGACAGAGAGAGAGAGAGGCTGGGACAGAGAGAGAGAGAGGCTGGGAGAGAGAGAGAGGCTGGGATAGAGAGAGAGAGAGGCTGGGTCGGGGAGAGAGAGGCTGGGACAGAGAGAGAGAGGCTGGGACAGAGAAAGGCTGCTTCTATTGATTTACTGGTACCCTTGGTTTGAGGTCAGCTCTAGCCTGACCTCCAGGGTCACCTGATAAGATTAGAATTGGCACACTTTGAACCCCAAACTCCACCATATAACCACTGAGGTCTATACACAGGTCAGGAGGGAGGAGAGAGAGAGAGACAGAAAGAGAGAGAGTGACCAGACGGAGAGCGAAAGATAGAGAGCCAGACAGAGACAGAGAGAGACAGAGGGAGAGAGAGAGAGGGACAGAAGAGAGAGAGAGAGGGACAGAGAGAGAGGAAGAGATGGACAGAGAGAGGAGAGAGAGACAGAGGGAGGTGAGAGAGAGGACAGAGAGAGAAAAACTGTTTTATTCCGTCTGTTATTTTGGTGCGGCTTTTGTTCATATCCCCGTCTCCAGTCATGTGTTTTAATGAGAGGATAAATATGAGCAAGCGAATGTCAACATCTGACAAATGGACCAGACGTTCAACACGCCATGATTACGATCCAAACAAATCCATAGCTGTAGGCTCATAAATTAATATACTTAATACTTTCATATATTTTAATCTAACATCTAGGAAAAAACTGGGAGTCGAGCAGGCCACGTTTACAGATGAAGGCGAGGTGGGGGGGGTTGAATTTTGGCTGGGACGCATGCACACAAATGTTGCAAATGTGAATGTGCTAATCATAAAATATTCAATATCCGATCTCGTTTGCATTCCTTCCCTCTCATTTCCTCTTATCTGTGTATTCAAATTGTACACCAAAATTAATACGTACATTCGCTTGAAAGAAACAATGAGTATATTTCCTTGCTAATTTGAAGCAGGTAGGCTCGGTCATTACCCCAAGCAGGCTGAGCACGCTCATCTCCATGCTGGCCTTGTTTGCAGGGTTATTTATAAAAGTGGGCCCCTAAGCTACAACTGTGACATGCTCCATCTACACACAACACAAACCTATCTGGAATTAATCCACATCGGACATTAGCATGGAAAATGTAACAAGGATTACAATTATCTAAAGTGACATGGATTAAAAAAGACAATACAAATGAAGCAAGTATAAAGCTCTCCCTCTCTCTCTCCCTCTCTCTCTCTCTCTCTCTCTCTCTCCCTCTCTCCCTCCCTCTCCCTCTCTACATCTCTACATCTCTATCTCTCTCCTTCTCTCTCTCTCCCTCTCTACATCTCCTCTCCCTCTCTCTCTCCCTCTCTCTATCTCTCTCTCTCCCCATCTCTCTCTGTCCTTCTTTGTTTAAAGGATCTTGGTCTTGGAGATGAAGTGCACAAACACACTGCTCACGTTGGCTTGTATAATCTCCTCCCTGGAGACGAGGGTCTCGTCTGACTCCCAGGCTGGTTCCTCCCAGGCTGGTTCCTCCTGAGTTCTGGGCTCAGGGAGAGACACCATTTTACAGGTCAGGAGTTAAGAGCCGCGGAGAGAGCAAAACAAGAGTGGTGAGCCTGGCCACAGTGGCACGCCAGCTAACACGCCGGCTAACACGCCAGCTAACAACGCTGGCTAACACCAGAGTGCTGAAAACACACCTAAATACCATGCTAAATATCGAACGCTGCATGTCTGCTAATCCTCACAGCACATATTTCAACAGTTTTAACCTCTATTCGGTATTCTGGAAGTATAAACACATACCTATAACTGTGTATATAACAATATATATACACGTGTGTAGTTATGTACCTAATGAGATTGCAAGACGCAACACTGATTGAGAGGGGGGGGGGGGGGTGCGGGGGTGCAGGGGTACGAGACAAGATTGGAGTGTGTTTTGGCGCTAGCTATTTGGTATGTGCACGGCAGTGTTTAATGACTCTGGAGGTAATGCACAGCGTGCATGTATGGGGCAGTGAGGGCCCCTCACTGGAGCCTGTCAAGCAGACAGGCCTGAGAGATAGACGACTAGCTCAACTAATAGGAACCCAGACTCCTTCTGCCTCATTGAGTCCAACATTATGTAGCTATGTATGGAGGGGGGAGGGACAGAGGAGGGAGAAGAGGGAGAGAGACTGAGGGAGAGAGAGACTGAGGAGAGAGAGAGAGGGAGACAGAGAGAGGCAGAGTGAGAGAGGGAGAGAGAGGGAGAGAGAGACTGAGGGAGAGAGAGAGGGGAGAGAGAGAGAGAGACTGAGGGGAGAGGAAGAGGGAAAGAGAGGGAGGAGAGACTGAGGGAGAAAGAGAGGGAGAGAGAGAGAGAGAGGGAGAGGGAGAGCACATGTAATATTCATCCTCGGCCATGGATTTCCATCTCATACATAAAAAGGCCGTATGAATTCCTATTTGGGTAAATCAGATCTAACAATGCCTGGGGTGTCCCAACCACGCTTAGGCTCCCGGGCGGGGGGGGGGGGGGGGAAGGCGTGGGGGGGGGGGGGGGGGGGGGGGGGGGGGTGGGGGGGGGCAGGGCGGGACGGGAGGGGCTGGGCGGGAGGGGGACCCAAGACCAGCTCCTCAACATGAGCTGGTCTTGTAGGGATTGTTTAGCCTTCTGTTAATGGATGCTGATTTGGACTAAAAACATTTTTCGGTCCTCTCTCCCTCGCATTCTCCTTCCCCAGTTCTTCCTCCTCCCTTCTTTCTCTCTCTCTCTCTCTCTCTATGTGGGTTCTCATCTTGTGGCAGGCAACACTTTATGAACGGGCTACCGATTGGCTAAGCGTTGACCAATTAAAATAGAGAGTTCACAAAAGACAGGAAAGAGAAAGCGATGGAGGAAGTACAAAAAAAAGAAGAGAAGAAGGAGAGAACTAATCAAGGGTTACAAGGATGCAACGCCATATTAGAAAAACACATACATGAGTACTGTCTAATCCTGGCGCTTATGAAAAAATTAATATGTCACCCGAGAGGCCACAAGTACGGTGAAGATTAATGCAAGGCGCTTATAAATTACAAGCACGCAACCTGATTTGATTAAAAATAATCTAGGTCTGGTCACTGGGTAGTAATATCTCCCTCAACTTATCCCAGCCTCCTCGCCTGTCAAGATGGGAGAGATTATAGCAGGTCATACGGAGATAGTCAGCCTTGACCACACACACACACCACACCGCTGGCCCCTTATCAGAGACACGGAAAGAGAGGAGAGAGAGAGTAGAGAGAGAGAGAGAGAGAGAGAGGTAGAGTAGAGAGAGAGAGAGAGAGAGAGAGAGAGAGAGAGAGAGAGAGAGTAGAGGAGAGAGAGAGAGAGAGAGAGAGAGAGAGAAGAGAGAGGAGAGAGAGGAGAGAGAGAGAGGAGGAGAGAGAGAGAGAAGAGAGCAGTAGAGAAATGGAAAGACAACACTGACCCCAAGACAGGCCTGTTGGCTATTGTATATGTGGTGTGGTTGTGTGTGTGTGTGTACTTACTGGCTTCTCGGGACTCAGCTCTCTTGGCCTCCGGCCAGGCTGCTCCGGTCATGTTAGGTTGAGTCCCGGTCGGGAGGTGGAGCGAGGGGGGAGGAGCCTCACAGTCCTCACCTGACTCCTCTGGAAAACAAAACCACAAAACTACATTACCCAGACTTGCCTCACTGGCCCAGAAATACTACACACACAAAAGAAATATGGAGAGAGAGAGAGAGAGAGAGAGAGAGAGAGAGAGAGAAAAAGGCAGAGCAAATATTGTGCACACACACACTCGTACAAGCTCACACTGACACGCACGCACACACACCTTCTCACACTAGCAGATTATCCCCCCCTCTCTATGTGGGTTCAGCCCCTTGTTTGATAATTCTGTGTATTTACGTGTTCTGCCAGTGGATTAGTGTGTGTGCGTGTGGTGTGTGTGTCAGGGTTGCTAACGCTAGCTAACACTAATCCTAGCCGAGCCCGGCGCTCCCTTTCATCCCCCATCATTTGTCTCCGGCTGGGGTTGATGTCACTTTGTATGAATTTTGAGCAGTCTGAGAGAGGCCAGATAACCAGGCGCACGCGCACAGCACAACACACACACACACACACACACACACACACACACACACACACACGACACACACACACACACACACACACAACACACACAGATGCTGCACCCGCAATTTCAGAAAATACACACACACACACAATGTGCACATTTCAAACACACAACACAGATACAAAAAAGTCCTATGCATATCCACAGAGCAGAAATCCTACACACACTTATAAAATCACACACACACACACAATCACACACAAAGGCACAGAATTAGAGCCCATCTACTCTAGACCCCTCCTCCTTTTACAGGAGAAGGAAAATGATGTTTCGCAGAAGAGCTGCGCTCATCAATCCTGAGGTGCCTTAAAAAAACATATATTATAATAACACACAGACACACACACACACACACACACACACACAGAAAGGGGCCATGCAGGTCAACTACCATTTGCATACAATCACTCTGGTCATTGTGAGAAGAGCATGAGGGGTGCAGGGTCTCTTTGGAAACATGATATAATTAACCCTTTCAGATTCTGTGGTTTTCAGACACACACACACACACACACACACACACACACACACACACACAGAGAGAGAGACAGACAGACACACACAGCCCTGACGCCACCACTTAAAGCACCAAACACATTAAGTGGAAATTATATACAGCATGAAATGTTCATGGCACATACCGGTGAGTGATTGAGAGGAGAAATTGAGGTTGGGAGTGTGTGTGTGTGTGTGTAAGGCTGCCGGTGTGTGTGTGATTGCCTGTGCGTGTGATTGCGTATGTGGGCGTCTGCGTGTGTGTGTGTATGTGTGTGTGAGAGAGAGAGATTGCGACTGCTCTCTGCTCCTGATGTTTTATTAATATGGCTCTGACAACAGGGATGGAGCATCTCCTGTCAGCCCTGGACGCCTTACCGGCACAAATTGCAATTTTTGGTGCTGGTGCAGCAGTGTCACCCCCCCCCCCCACACACACACTCCTCCCCCCCCCCCCCCTCACACACACACCCAACAGAGAGAGAGAGACGTAAGGGGGAGGAGGCGACAGGGAGAGAGAGAGGAGGGTGTGTGAGTGTTTGTGTCTGTGTGAGAGAGGTGCCTTTTCAGATCTACATTCTTTGCTGCACTCTTGTCTTACAAAGACATGCAAACCACACAGAATGAGGAGTGTGTGACAGAGAGAGAGAAAGAGGGGAGAGACAAATAGAAAACAGGGGAGAGAGAGAACAATGTATAATGAGCGAGAGATGGGATGACAGAGAGAGGAAGGAAGATACACGGAGAGAAATTACTTCTCAAACGTCCGACAGACCGTCTTAAGAAAAAAACACAGAAAGTCCCCAAAAGCCCTCTTTTCATGTCACTGTGTCTGCATCCCTCCCTCCCTCCCTCCCTCCCTCCTCCCCCCCTCCTCCCTCCATCCTCCTCCTCCTCCCTCCCCCCTCCCCCCTCTCTCCCCTCCTCCCTCCCTCCTCCTCCCCTCCTCCCTCCCCCCCCTCCTCCCTCCCTTCCTACCCTCCGTCCCTCCCTCCCTCCCTCCCTCCCTCCCTCCCTCCCTCCTCTCCACACCCTCATCACACACTGAAACCAGAGAGGGAGGAACGAGGGGGGGGGGTCAGGGAGTGGGGTTCCGATGTGTGTGTGTGTGTGTGTGGGGGGGGGGGGGGGGGGTATTGCCCTAGGTCACAGGGCTAGACAGTTCTTACATCCTGTCACTGAGGAAGCCTAATCATGACTGAGCAGACATGCTCATCTCCACACACACACACACACACACCTCCTGCTGCGTTAAGAGCAGGGAGAATATCCCATGACGACTCGGACTGGTCTGTATTTCTTTATCTCCTTTGTTCCTCCAGTGTGTGCCGTCCTCCCCTTCGTCCCCCTCTCTCCTCCCTCTCTCCGCTCCCCCTCTCCCCTCCCTCTCTCCTTCTTTCTTTTCCCTCCCTCTCCCCCCCCCTCATTCTCCTTCCTCTCTCTCCTCCCTCCATATCTCCTACTTTCTCTCCGTTTCCTCTGAGCACCCTGGCTGGAGGTGTGAAGGTGCCATGAATAGCTTTCAGCCTCTAGGGGGCATTGCACCTGTACGGCTGTCACAGAGATATGGGACGAAAGAAGAAGAAAAAAAGAAGAAAAGCCAGGGAGAGGCAGTGAAGGCAGGGAGAGGCAGTGAAGCCAGGAAGAGGGCAGTGAAGGCAGGGAGAGACAGTGAAGGCAGGGAGAGGCAGTTAAGGCAGGGAGAGGCAGTGAAGGCAGTGAGAGGCAGTGGAAGGCAGTGAAGGCAGGGAGAGGCAGTGAAGGCAGGGAGAGGCAGTGAAGGCAAGGAGAGGCAGGGAGAGGCAGTGAAGGCAGGGAGAGGCAGTGAAGGCAGGGAGAGGCAGTGAAGGCAGAGAGAGGCAGTGAAGGCAGGGAGCACAGAGGTGGGAGACAAAGAGAGGAGGGAAGAGAAGAGCTGCTATCATCTGTTTTTTATCACCAGTTCTTTTTTCCTTTCTCTTGCCGTTTAATGCGGTGGTGTGTGTGTCCGTGTGTGTGAGTGAGTGTCCATGTGTGTGTGTGTGTGTGTGTATGTGGAATGTGCTGCCAAATCGAGGACATTCCCAGACAAGCTCTCTCTATACATCACCAGTGTCTGCCCTCTGACTGACCCTGCCACTTACACACACATCTGTGTGTGTGTGTGTGTGGTTGCGTGCTTGCAACTGATTGAGTGAGTGAATGTGTGTGTTTGTTATATGCACACTTGGGGGTGGGGAGGGGGGGGGCGAGGGGAGGGGGGGTCTGTGGCAGCAACCATCAACTTAATCACTAACAGAAGAACGCATGCACCAAACATTTACACACACACACACAGCAGGTCAGCCTGAGCTCAGTGTGTGATTCTGGCAGTTCGGTGGAAGTCTCTTTGATGTGGGTCGCTCAGAACATGAAAGCGGACCAGTGAGCTCCAGGACCACAGACCTGGGATCAGATTACCGCCCCCCAGCCCCGGCCCCGACCATTAGAGGAACAGAAACAGATCTGACCTGGGGCCAGCGCTTAGGGGGAAACTTCTATAGGGTAGGAGGTTGGAACTACGTTACCCACAATGCAACTGCAGTGAAATAACCGCCAACATCCTGAGTCAGTCCAGGGAATGTGATGGGAAAGAGGAAACAGAGGTGGTGATAGAAAAAAAAAAAATACTATAACTAAGAAACTCAATCCTGCTTTACATGCTGATTCTAGGACGCAACTAATGACGGCTCCTTTTCCATCCCCTGGTCTGTTTCACTGTGTGCCTCTTCTACAGCTGGGCTGGACTGGGATGCTAATATCTACACACACCTCTGGCAAGTCCCTTGAATAAGTGTGTGTGTGTGTGTGTGTGTGTGATGTGACATTCCTGCACCGTGTGGCTCAAGTTTGGCCTCTGTATTTTACTGGGGTAGAACTTTGAAACATTACACCACAGATACACACACCACACAGACACCCACACACACAAACACAGCTCTACTCAGTCAAGGGCCAGTGGTAATACTGCCAGAGTAATAACCTTCCTGATCTCTCTTTCTCTCTCCGCCAAATCTCTATTCCCCCTCTCACTTTCTTCTCTCTCCTCTCCTCTCTCCAGTTCTCTCTCTCTACCTTTCCCCTCTGAATTTCAGCGCGTTTAACAAGCATTTAGATTCTAACCAGATGTTGTTAATGTAGCATGTCTAAAATACTAAACATCAACCTAGAAGACTACAGCTAGCTCCTGCGCTGGGCACGCACACACACACACACACACACACACGCACGCACATTTACAACGCAGATAAAACATGTAACGTCGGCCATCTTCCTAGTTCTCAGTCAGGAAATGGAACTGCCATGTTAGCAAAATAAGAAGCTAACTTTTGCATGAGACGTTTGTGTAAGAATCGGTCTGACTTTGCTTTTGTTGTTGTCATTTAAAACTGCTTTAGACGTGTCATTTCATTTCCTCAGCTCTACACTGTGTCTTTCAGGAGCCACATACACACACACACACGCACACGCACACTGCACACGCCTCCTCTCCTGTGAACACACAGCTGAGAGGGTGTGTGTCTTGCAAGCACAAACAGAAAGGGAACTCTTGTGTTCTGTTGGGGCTTCAGTTCCTGCGAGTACAAGGATTGTAATTACTCTTGTACAGCAACAATGGTGTTCAGAGGACAAAACTGCTTCAAACGGTCCTGAAACAAAACACACATGCACACCCACGTGCATCCACACACACACACCCACAACACACACACACACAGCACACGCACACACCTGTCTCTTACACAACAGATATATTGCATTTGTGCTTTGTTGTTCACCTTGGGCGTACTGGCTGTTTAGGAGGCAGCACGACTGGCTTACTGAAGGATTGAAAAATCATTTGAAAAGATTCCTCCCTCCCTTCCTCCCTCCCTCCTCATCCCCCTCTCCTCCCTGTCCTCTTCCCCCTCTCCTCCCCTCTCCTCCCTGTCCTCATCCCTCTCTCCTTCTCCCTGTGCTCTTCTTCCTCTTTTTATGACTCTCTGTCCAGCAGTTATCCAGACTCTGATTATACACATCTGACCGACAGGCAGTCTGCATCACACACACCACACACACACACACACACACACAGGGTAGAAATGTCCCACAGCTTTGCCCTGAGAGAGAGAGAGAGAGAGAGACAGAGAGCGAGAGACAGAGAGACAGAGAGAGAGAGACAGAGAGAGAGAGACCTGTGTGCAGCAGCAGGGGGTTGGGGGTTATGGCCTTCCCATCTCTGTGATAAGAATTCATTCTGTTCTATTACCAGCACTGATCTACAGAGCCTGGTTCTCTCACTCAGTCTCATCTCTCTCTCTCTCTCTCTCTCTCTCTCAGTCTCTCACTCTCTCTCTCTCTCTCTCTCCCCCTCTCTCTCTCTCTCTCCCTACTCTCACTCAGTCTCTCTCTCCCTCTCTCTCTCTCTGTCTTGTCTCTCTTTTGCACACACACGGACCCAATCAATGGAGCAACTTAATGAAGAAAACAGCTGTTTCTCTGCATCCCTGGTCAAATTGATCAGACAACCTTGATTTGGCTTTTACATCTACTGTATCTATCCATCCATCAACCCATCCATCCATCCACCCCCCCTCCCCCTCCCCCCATTCCCCCCCCCCCCCTCCCTCCCATCTGCCTGTCCATCTACAAACCTGCAATGGGAAGCTACTAAGGACACCAGGACTTAGACTCCATTTGAGCATGCAGATCCACAGGAACACTGCACACCTCCACCTGCCCTCGCCCTGTCTCAGAGGGTGAGCACACACTGCTGTTTACATTACCCAGTCAATCCATCACCTCCCCTCATCACCTCATCTAACCTGTTCTAAACGCAATAAGAGAGAAGAGAAAACACAGAGTGCAATAAACTGGTGTGTGTGTGTGTGTGTGTGTTTGAGTGAGGAGCCTGTTGTCAGTGTGTGTGTGTGTGTGTGTAGTTGGACTGTGGTACAGTAGCCCAGGTGCTGTGGTCAGCTCTGGCAGGCTAGCTGCTAGATGGGGGGGGGGCACAGAGGGGTGACAGGCACAGCAGAGGCTCTGGAGACATTAAGACACACACACACACACACACACACACCCTCAGGTAACTACCCAGAGTTAGTATTCTCAGGCGAATACTAATACCAGTGTTGCCTGTCCTCTGACTTCAGGAAAGCATGCAAAAAATGTCAATTTCATTACCGGCTAAACAATGTCATATGGCCCCACCAGCCTAATACACACAGACACAGACAGAGCAACACACATGTGCTTCAAATAAATCCGATTATTGAAGAGGAGAGAGGAGAGAGAGAGAGACAGGGAAAGAGAGTGAGAGAGATGTCGGGAGAGACAAAGAGAGAGAGAGCCAACTGACATTATTCCCCTTTTTCCTTGTTACCTCCCACTCCTTCCTTTTTCTTCACTTTCCCCTCCCTCCCCCCTCTCTCCCTTCCTCCCCCTCTCTCTCTCCCTCCCCCTCTCCCTCCCCCTCTCTCTCTCTCTCCCCCTCTCTCTCTCTCTCTCGTCTCTCTCTCTCTCTCTGGTACATTAGTGCCAGTAGGAGCCGTATCTCTATCTTATCTGAGTTAGCCGTCAGAACAGCGAGCTCTCTCTGTTTCCCTTTGTTACTCTGTCAGGACCAGACCGCTGTTCCTTCCCACGGACCCCCCCCCCCCCCCCACTCCATGGGTGTGGACGTTTACATGTTTGTTCTCTTCATTCTTCGTCGTTTTCATCCAAAGCAACATATTGATGCATATAAAAGTGCATCATTCCAAAAGTATTTCTGTGTTCAGAGTCAAGAACAGCCTGGATTAACCAGGTCCAGTTCCACAAGACCAACCCTAACCCTTCTGTCATCCTCTTACACTGTCCACGTGTGCCCAGCACACAGCAGCCAGGCAGCAGACACACACACAGGTCGTCCCTCCTACAAGCTGCCTACCTGACAGGACTGCTATTGATCGGGATGAACAAAGTTGTTACAAAAAGGACTAAAAGTGGACAGGGACGGAATATGTTAACAATGTACAGAGAAAGGAAGGTCGATATTTAAATGACTCCTGTTATGGATTTCAAATGAACGTGTAATTAAGCCCAAGTGAGGATGAACTGTCCAGGTCATCCTCTCAGCGCAGGTGACAGGATCATCCTCTCAGCGCAGGGGACAGGAACACGGAGGGAGACTCGAGCAGCTGTGGCCCGGGGGCTCATCGGTTCCCTCATTTGTGATGCTGTTGGTGTGCAACATGGTCCGAGTAGCCCCCCCCCCACACACACACACACACACACACCCGTAAGTGGATGGAACACTGCACGATTAACCTTGATCCTGGAAAAGTCAGGCTTGCCTTATCTACCAACCTCAGTGTGTCTGTGTGTGTGTCTGTGTGTGTGTGTGATTACACCTTCATGTCACCAAAGGACTTCACATGAGGGGTTGTTGTGTGCTAGTCTGGTCAAGGAAGGGGAATAGCCAGGTGTGTGTGTGTGTGTGTCCGGGGTCCCTGTGGGTCTAATCAGGTATCAGACACCTTTTGTTTTGGGAGCTCATTGATGGATGAAATCTTTATCTGTGCTATTGATCAGCGCTGGGAGCTGAAGGGTGTGCAGCAGGCTGGCGTCTCTCTAACAAGCCTGCCACACCAGATCAGTTAACAGCTAATCAATGACAGCTTAAGACACAGGGACCAGAGAGCAGACCCACACCCCTATCCCTGGCCTTCACCATTACAGGGGATTGGGCCTGTTAAGCATGGGGATGAGCTGTGTGTGTGTGATGTGTGTGTGTGTGTGTGTGTGTGTGGTGTGTGTGTGAGAGTGCAAGACGTGTGATTCCATAATTACATCGTTTCAACATAGTTTCAAATATTTTAGTTGCCGGGGTTTGAAGGAATTGATTGTTCGTCTGAACAGCCACACAGGAAATGTGGAAACCATCTCCC
>CM042872.1:15566394-15571394 GCA_023658055.1 Thaleichthys pacificus
CTGAACGAGCTGCCCGGCCTGTGTGTGTGGTGTGTGTGTGTGTGTGTGTCTGCATGTCGACAAACCACTGGGCATACGTATCACACACACACACGTTAAATGTCCCTCCTGTACTGTAGCAGACTGTAGCAGTCCAGAATCAGATCAGTCAATCTGTCCTTGTGTACCCTGTGCTACGTTCTCTCCTGTTTTCTGTCATTAGGGCATGATGAAAGCCACGGTGACATGTGACCCTGTGGGGGTGGGGGGGGGGGGGGGGGGGGGGGGGAGGGGGGGACGGACGACACAGCAAGGGGGGTGAGAGAAAGAAGATGAAAGAAATTTTGTCTGGAAATTGATGATTGCTCACAGGCATCGATTCTCGCCTTTAATCTCATAGTGTGCTCAAATTTCCCATTACACAGAAAGAAGGAGAGATGGTGTGTGTGGGGGTAGAGATAGGATAGAGAAAGGAGAGAGGGAGATGGGGGGGGGGATGGTTGAGATAGGATAGAGAGAAAGAGGGAGGGTGAGAGGAAGCGAGAGATATGATATGCCTCCATGACTAACACCCACACATCCTCCTCCCTGCCACCCGCGGCTTCCAGAGAGCCACGCGCGTTTCATCAACACCCAGCCTGCTGCCCCGTGTCGGTCCCCATGTTTGTGTTCTGTTTGTGGTGTTGATTACACCCCCCCCGCCCCGAGGAGGGAGGCAGCTTGTGGCGGGGGGGGGGGGGGGGGGGGGGGGGGCTCACAGCGAAACTGACTCCCCCGCCGCTATCGAGTGACCACGCTAACCGTACATGACGGCGGTATCGAACACTAATCCCCACAAGTCCTCCTCTCTGCTCGCTCTGTCTCTCTATACCTCTAACTCTCTTTCCCTCTGACCAAGCTCTCTCCCTCCCTCCCCCTTTCCCTCTGACCAAGCTCTCTCCCTCCCTCCCCCTTTCCTCTTCTGCTCTTCTTCCATGCCCCCCTCTCTCTCTCCACCTCATCCATCTGTTCTGAGGATGGAACAGATAGCAGCATTGATTGCCGATATCTGAGCTAATTGTCGCTAACCGTAGGATGCTTGGCCGCTTGTTGTGTACGGTGTGTGCGAGTGCGAGCGAATGTGTGTGTGTGTGTGTGAAGTCCACCCATGTGTGTCCGTGTCACCATAGACTGGAGAGACCTGGATGCTCGTGCTGTTGAGCCCATCGCTAGGTAACCAGCGGTCTCATGGCTAAGGTAACCAAGGGTCTCATCGCTAAGGTAACTAGGTAGACACTCTACCTAGTGATCAGCAGTCTGTCTGCCTTAATGCTGGCTGACACCAGTGGTCACTGACCAGCAGGCTGAATACCCGTAGTTAAGAGATGGAACAGGGAGGAGGAGGGTGGCAGCACTGAGGGGGAGGAAGAGAGGTGTGTGGGAGAGAGTGAGAGATAGATAGAGAGACAGGGAGAGAGGGCAAAGAGACTGAACAGAGAGAAGGAGAAGAGAGAGAAAGACAGGAAGAGAGAAAGGAGATCAAAGCATCGTCGGTACCTCGGAACCTCCAGGAGTTCCATTCTGGAACCTTCTGTCCAGAATGGAAGGTGTGATGTCATTCCGTAGGAGTGCATGTAGGGTTTATAAATGCTGTTTAGTATGCAAACATACACCCCCCCCCCCCCCCCCCCCCAACTCCAGCCAACCCTCTTTGTATTGTAAATAGGTCTAATGTGGCATTGGTCAGGTATGCTAATTCAGATAATCAGCGCAATTTCTGTAAATTATAACTGTCAGTGTGGAGGGCACGGCAAGCGCCTCTGGAACATGAGGGAACGATTATGGCACCAAGGAGAGACTCGCTCAGGGCACCAAGGAGAGACTCGCTCAAGAAAAACAATCAGCCCAGCGCTGCTCTGCTCTGCTCCGACGCACCGTTTCAAAAATAGTTTATGGGTGAAACAAGTTCTTTTTCTAAAGACGGAGTCAGACTGGGTTTGTCCCCCTCTCTCTCTCTCCCCCTCTCTCCCCCCCTCTTTCTCTCTCTCTCCTCTCCCTCTCTCTCTCCCCCCCCTCTCTCTCCCTCTTTCTCTCTCTCTCTCTCTCTCTCTCTCTCTCTCTCTCTCTCTCTCTCTCTCTCTCTCTCCTCCCTCCCTCCCCCTCTCTCTCCCTCTCTCTCTCTCTCTCCCCCTCTCTCTCCTCTCCCTCTCTCTTTCCCTCTCCCTCTCTCTCTCTACATGCATGCAGACCGCAAAGTAATTATAATTCAGTTGGATGAAATTATTCAAAAAATGACCACATCTTTCACTAGAGAATATGGTTTTGAGAATTTGGGGTAAATTGCTACTTGCTGAAATATAATAATACACATGTGAATGTGTCTTATTTTGATTTGACAAATGATTTAAAATGGAGGGTATTGTCTCCATTTAATTGTATGGCCATAAAAACGATAAAGTCTATCAAAATCCCATAAAAGATGATAATATCTAAATATTTTTTTGGTACATTCCCTAGGAACAGTTTCTCTCATGTTGGGAAACATTTCCCGTAGGTCTTAAATAGGCAGACGTCGACTTTCCAGACCCGGTTCTGATTGGCGGATGAATCAGATCAGCTGTTTCAGACCCAATCAAAGCCCACCATCACACCACCCTCCTCCAGTCAGGACCACACTATCACACCTACATACTGGGACATCTAAATCCAACAACAGAAGAAGATCGTACAAGAAGAACATATTCTATGAAATATCCCCACAAACCCTCTGGCCTCTTTAACACACCTAGAACAGAGTGGAGGTGGAGAGAACACCTCCAGACCTCCAGACCCCCAGACCCCCGCCCCTCAGACACACTATGTTTATCTCTGAAAAGGAGGGAGGGAAACAAAATGGCCACCGCTGCATTAGCGTAGCGCCCGGGGTCCTGGTGAGGTGGGTGTGCATGGCATGCCTCTCACTCTGCTGACCGTCCACCAAGGCCTGTGTGATGACCACAAATTACGGAGACAAACCCTGGAAATAGTCCTGTCCTGCAGGCAGACCATCCTGGGAAACAACCACAGCAACTGCTGAACCGCCCCGCCGACCAGAGGAGGAATGGAGAGAAGGAGAGAAAGAAGGGAGGCAGGGAGGGAGGGGGGAGGCA
Source organism: Thaleichthys pacificus (assembly GCA_023658055.1). Taxonomy (NCBI): domain Eukaryota; kingdom Metazoa; phylum Chordata; class Actinopteri; order Osmeriformes; family Osmeridae; genus Thaleichthys; species Thaleichthys pacificus. The sequence continues at coordinate 15,569,502 of CM042872.1, forward strand.
GGCAGGCAGGCAGGCAGGGAGGGAGGGAGGGGGGGAGGCAGGGAGGGGGGGAGGGAGGGAGGGGGAGGGAGGGAGGGGGGGAGGCAGGGAGGCAGGCAGGGAGGGAGGGAGGGGGGAGGCGGGAGGAAGGGAGGGGGGAGGGAGGGAGGGAGGGAGGGGAGAAGGAAGGGGGGAGGGAGGGAGGCAGGCAGGGCAGGCAGGCAGGCAGGCAGGGAGGGGGGGAGGCAGGGAGGGAGGGAGGGAGGGGGGGGGAGAGACGCTAATGCTTTGAGTGTCATCGCACCAAAAAGCGAGGGAGGAAGAGGAGGAGGAACCGGCCAATCAGAAACAACAACCTCGTCAGGGTGATTATCAACAAGGCTTTCTGCTGATGCAGTATGGTCCTGTATTAGCTGCAATTAGACAAGAAATGTACTATGCATACACACGCACACACACACACACAGACAGACAGACAGAGCGACTTTCCATTAGGCTCTGTGTAAAGCCTGCAGCTGCTATGTAAATGGTTAGCACTGCAACCCTAATTTGGCCCATGACCAGAAACCTCCTGGAGCAATATCACTCAGACAACACAGAAGACACCGGACACACGCACACACACGCACGCTCGCACACACACACACGCACGCACGCTCGCACACACACACGCATTTAAAGAGTTGTTCGGCCCCTAAGTCAGTGGAGTCTTTTGTTTAAAAAGAGGAATCAGACAAAAACTCTCCCTAAGCCTCCACACACAACACACACACACACACACACACACACACACACACACACACACACACACACAGTAATGCCCATCCAGGGAGGGGGGGAGAGAGGGATGACAGCAGGGCTCTCAGAAATAATTACCTCCATAAGATCCAGTGTCTCTTTCTTCTTGTAAGGGACGGAGAGGAAGAGAGAGACAGAAAGGCTTAGTGTTTCTGCTGGTCTGGGCCAGGAGGCCTTTTAGATGACAGCACTAATGGGGTACACACACACACACACAGCTCAGATCTGGGCATATCCTCAACAGCAGAGCTAGAGGGATCCTCATCCTTCACCTCAGAGATTCTGCTACAGATAGTAAGACAGCAGGTCTTCATGACTGAACACCATTACCCTCTCACACCACCAGCCCTACTCACCCCCTCACACCAGCCCACTCACCCCCTCACACCAGCCCCACTCACCCCCTCACACCAGCCCTACTCACCCCCTCACACCAGCCCCACTCACCCCCTCACACCAGCCCCCTCACCCCTCACACCAGCCCCACTCACCCCCTCACACCAGCCCCCTCACCCCAGCCCTACTCACCCCCTCACACCAGCCCTACTCACCAGCCCTACTCACCAGCCCTACTCACCCCCTCACCCCAGCCCCACTCACCCCCTCACACCAGCCCCACTCACCCCCTCACACCAGCCCTACTCACCCCCTCACACCAGCCCCACTCACCCCCTCACACCAGCCCCCCTCACCCCCTCACACCAGCCCCACTCACCCCCTCACACCAGCCCCCCTCACCCCAGCCCTACTCACCCCCTCACACCAGCCCTACTCACCAGCCCTACTCACCCCCTCACCCCCTCACCCCCTCACACCAGCCCTACTCACCCCCTCAGTTAGACTGTCCAGGGACTAACCAGCCAGCTCATCTGATCTTCCGGAGGGCTTCCAAGCAAAACAACAACATGACTGAACTCTCCCATGCTGAGAGCACTGTCCCTCTCTGAGATGTACACTGGCACCAGTGTGTGTGTGTGTGTGTGTGTGTGTGTGTGTGTGTGTGTGTGTGTGTGTGTGTGTGTGTGTGTCCCACACTGGAATCTCCTCCAAATCCAACGTCCTCAAACACAGCAGACGACCACTCATTGCTGTAAAGGAGCTGTGTGTTTTTTTTTG
>CM042872.1:15576394-15606394 GCA_023658055.1 Thaleichthys pacificus
AGAGGGCTGAGGGACAATGCTCTGAAACAAAACACCAGGCCAGAGGGGTTCGCTATCAGATCCTCCACTAGCTAGCCAGCTAGCACTCCAAACAACACACAGGAAGAAGAGGGGGAGGGGAGAGAGAGAGAGAGACAAAGACAGTTGAGAGGGGGGAGAGAGAGGGAGAGGAGCAGGGGTGAGGAGCGGGTAAATGGGGGGGTGAGCTTAGCTGCAGGTGTGTGAGAGTCCCTGACTAAACACAGGGTTAGAAAACACAGCTCCTGCGCTAAAACATCTTTTCTCTCCCTCACTCTTTTCTTTCTTTTAACCCCCCCCCCCCCCCCACCACCCCCTCACAAAAAAAAGAAAAGAAACTTGCAACGTTTTTCTCACGAGTCGGCAGGACGTCTGTGCACAGTTGGGGCCCATTCAGGGGTTTTAAGTTTTAATTAAGTTGGAGTTGTCAGAAGAAAGCTGTCCTGGCTTGGAGCTCAGGGCCATTAATTACAGCCATCTTTGTTTCTCCTGTGAAAGAGGGCCTCCCTGGACGAACAACCTCCCTTGGAAACCACCACTCAGAGGGAGACACACACACACACACACAAACCAGCCATAGTAACTGAATCTTTCAAATTCGTTCAAATGTGTGTACGTAAAAAGTGTGTATTCTTTAGGTTTTTCTGTCATACTGTCACCAATTTCTACGGCTTCTCTGAAAAGCTTATTGACAGCGGAAACTTCCTTATAAAGCGTTCAGTCAACTCTCCGTATCCAGCCCTGAAAGAACCTGGCAGCCATCTTGTTCCAGCTCACTACAAAGACCTCAAAAAGGAGACAGTTTTAATTCGTAGTGTACACAAAGACCGGGCCATTCTACTATTAATAACGGCTCCACACAAACAGGATCTCTGGCTACAAGGCTCGTCTCATCTCCATAGAGACGCCTGCGTGGTTCTCGATTGATTGTATCTCTGTCTTAACGATCTGCCACCTTTACACACTTGTTTCATCCTCACTGAAGCCTTGGAACACAATGACAGGCGTGTGAATGTGCGTCGCCCGTGACGATGTTCCGTTTTGTTGTGTTTTTCATCTTGTGTTTCTTTTGCTCAGCGCTCTGAAACAGCGCGGCCCTACAGGCAAGGTTCCTCCTTGTTACTGTCCAAGACCACGACGTTGGAGAAACATCACTTCCTGTCTCATCCCATCACTTCCTGCCTCATCCCATCACTTCCTGCCTCATCCCATCACTTCCTGCCTCATCCATCACTTCCTGTCTCATTCCATCACTTCCTGCCTCATCCCATCACTTCCTGCCTCATCCCATCACTTCCTGCCTCATTCCATCACTTCCTGCCTCATCCCATCACTTCCTGCCTCATCCCATCACTTCCTGCTTCATCCCAGGACAGTTCCAGACAGACGTCTCTGGCCTCATCTGGTGTCGTCCTGCCTCTCTCATAAAGACACTCTGGTCACGTGTGTGTGTGTGTGTAAGTGTGTGAGGGACTGTGTGAGCGCATGTTCGGGAGTGTGTGTGTGTGTGTGGAAGTGTGTGAGGGAGTGTGTGTGTGTGTGTGTGGAAGTGTGTGAGGGACTGTGTGTGTGTGTGCACGCATGTGTGTTGTTTTCTGGGTGACAAAAAAAGTCTGTACCCTGTCAGTAGGGCATGTCTCCAGTGTGCTGGTAGCTAATTGTTGTGGATTAGTGCTGGCAAACAACTAACACCTCCAAGATCCCTGTGGACCAATCAGAATCAACTAACACCTCCAAGATCCCTGTGGACCAATCAGAATCAGCTAACCACCCGTCCCAGGGTTCCCCTCAGATGTCAGTGTCATCTCCAACACACACACACACAGGAATGATCATTTTTCTGTCTTTTACAGTCAGAAATCTGACACTGTCAACCCCCCCACACATCACTTCAGGGAGCTCACCTGTCACGTCTCCACACCCCCCGAATCTCACACACACACACACACTTTCCAAAACACCAAGAAGGGTGCATGCACGAATCGCTTGTGTGTGTGTGTGTGTGCTTGTGTCTGTTTACATATTTATGCAGACATCAATGTTTACAAAACACCTTGCCCCCCCCCCCCCCCCTCCCCCCCCTCTTGTGTGTTCTCTCTCTGACAACACTGCCTCATTAGCACAATACTTAACAATATGGAGGACAGCTTCTCACAAGCTGCTGTTTAATCTCTCCTCTCAAACGGGCTGTGATGGCGCGTGTGTTCAAACGCACTCCTGTGTGCTTGTGCCTGTGTGCGCCTTGGTGTGTGTGTGTGTGTGTGTGGGGCGGAAAAAAATGACAAAGATTTTTCGATCGTCAGAAGTCTGTTTTCTAGCCAAAAACAGAGGACAAATTAGGCCCTTTCTGCTATTAAGTAAGGAGCCAGTCTGCTAATGAACACAAGTCAAATAAACCTCGTCACGCCTGCTACGCACACATATGTCCTAATAAGAGTGTGTGTGTGTCTGTGTGTGTCTGTGTGTGTGTGTGTATGTGTTTACGCGTATGCGTGTGTGTTTCAACCCCCCGATCCTTAGATCCTCAGTATCCAGGGTAATGCTTGCATATCGTTGGGTTCATCATATTGGAACCGTGCCAACTTCCCATGTTCGCTACACAACCCTCGGGTCTCCAAGACAACAGCAGAACACCCGACAACACAAGCGTGTTTTGTTCCTCAAACGACCGAAGAGCCGGCACGTCGCCAGGTGCCGTCCCTGGCCTCCCAGCCGGCAGGGACACAAAACAGGATCTCTAGGAGACGCTGGCACCCTGAACCAGGAATTCCTGGAGGGCGGGAATGCCACTACTCACAAGCACACGCATGTGTTTACACACACGCACACACTTTCCTACATCAAGAGGGTGGAATATAAAAGACTACAAAGACTACAACCTAAAATAGTATTCCTCTCCTCCCTCTTTTCCTTTTTCTCGCTCACCCCTCTCTCTCTCCCTCTCTCTCCCTCTCTCTCTCACCCCTCTCTCTCTCTCTCCCTCTCTCTCTCACCCCTCTCTCTCTCTCTCTCCCTCGCTAACTCAGATGTCTCGGGATGCCGAGGTGATGGCTGAGCCGTTTCCTCTCCGACCTCCTCGGTTTGTGACTGTGGCTTCGGGGCCTTCGGGCTCTGCCTGGCTAACGGTTAGCGGTTAGCTTACCTCGGGGTCGGGCAGCAAAAATAATCATTCCTGCAAATGTCTGCCAAGGCAAACAAATGAATTATCACTGAGTCTTTCACTCTGGTTCTCCTTGGCTTTCTCTCCCTGTCTCTGTCTGTCTCTCTCTCTCTCCCTCCTACGCTCTCTCTCTCTCCCTCACCCTCCCTTTTCCTCTCTCCATCTTTCTCCCTCCACCTACTGTCTCTCTGTCTCTGTCTCAGAGTTGCAACCATCAGCAGAATACATGTTAAATCTGATCCAAAACTATAGCCTGAAACATCTAGTCCTGTTTGCCTGTTAAGTAAATCTCATATAACCCTCACACATCTTTCAGCAGTGACGTAAGTGTGTCTGACACATGGGGCAGGAGGTCAATCTGAAGTTCAGGAGTTCCTGACCCAAATGGCCCCTTATAGAAACACGACTTCACACACACTCACTCACTCACTCACCCTCCCTCCCTCCCTCCCTCCCAACCCTCTCACACACACACACACACACACACACTAGCTATCAAGCACACAGCCAAGTCCAGCAAACACTAAGATGAGCCTGAATCTACCTTGCTAATCCCAGCACTGACAGAGAGACACACCAGAGGACCTCTCCAACACACACACACACACTCTCTTTCTCTCTTTCTCTCACACACACAACCCCCTTCTGTGTAAAAAGAAGATGTGTATTTACATTAGGCTGATTTAGAGTGTCTGAGCTACCTCTTCCCTGGTCCCCCCAGGGGCCCCCACCCCTCCGGTCCCCCCCAGGGGCCCCCACCCCCCCGGTCCCCCCAGGGGCCCCCCAAGGGGCTGTCTCCTGCTCAGGACCCTGACACTGAGCAGGTCCTGGGTCAGTCTGAACACCTCCTCTCCTGACCCACACAGTCTGGAAGGCAGCACAGCGGACCTCAGATCTGCCACTAGGACGACACTCAAGTCTTATGAAGATTCGCAGCCTTTTGAATTTCGATGGGTTTAAAAACAAAAGATTAAGAAAGATTTTTTTTTTTTTTTTACACCTCTGAACTAAAATGGCGGAAGGTCTGTTCGCAAACCTGTCTTTCAGCGTTGACTGCTGAGAGAGGAAGGTAAAAGAGAAGCGAGCGGGAGAGAGGGAGGATAGAGAGAAGAGAGAGAAGAAAGAGAGAGGGAGGATAGAGAGAAGAGAGAGAGAGGAGAGAGCAGAGAGGCTCAAATCACTAATTGCACATTCCTGAGACAGTGAAGGAGAGCCCTGTCTCCCGTGAGCCCCTGCCCATGGCATGGTTTTACTTAGCTGAAAACAAAAGGTACCAAGAAAATAACACAATTCCCACAGAAGGACTTGTAATGACAGAGAAATGGGACCAAATTACTCTCGTGTGGATCCTCGTGAGAATCCAACATGGAATTAGCAGACAAAAGGACTTCACTGTGAATCTGTCTCAAAATGGTGGAAAGTTCAGTTTGTGTCTGTTACTAATATCTGAGTGGTGTTGTTTGTTTTTTGTGTCTGAATACTTCCTACTTTCCTGCTTTCTCTGCATCCTTGTGACGTTTCCTTGTTCATAAAAAACAATATAACCCTCACCTCACCCCCCTCTCCCTGTCCTCCCTCTCGTCTTCGATATTCTCCCTCCTGATTGTCCCTGTTCATATAACAGCCCTCTAACCACTCAACTAGCAGATACACCCCAGCGTCAGGTCCTCGTCTGTGCTCATGAACCCTGAGACGTCCTGTTCACCCCCCCCCCCCCCAACACCACGTAGAGACAACAGTGGGGCAGGTAGAGAGAGAGGAGGAGCAGTCTGGGGTGGGTGAGAGGGTGAGTGTGGGGGTGAGGGTGAGGGCAGGGAGGTGAGGGAGGGTTAGTCTGGGGTGAGAGAGGGTGAGGGCAGGGAGGTGAGGGAGGGTGAGTCTGGGGTGAGAGAGGGTGAGGGCAGGGAGGTGAGGGAGGGTGAGTCTGGGGTGAGAGGGTGAGGGCAGGGAGGTGAGGGAGGGTGAGTGTGGGGTGAGGGCAGGGAGGTGAGGGAGGGTGAGTGTGGGCTGAGGGTGAGGGCAGGGAGGTGAGGTGAGGGAGGGTGAGGGCAGGGAGGGTGAGGGAGGGTGAGGGAGGGTGAGGGCAGGGAGGTGAGGGAGGGTGAGGGCAGGGAGGTGAGGGAGGGTGAGAGAGGGTGAGGGCAGGGAGGTGAGGGAGGGTGAGGGCAGGGAGGTGAGGGAGGGTGAGAGAGGGTGAGGGGCAGGGAGGTGAGGGAGGGTGAGAGAGGGTGAGGGCAGGGAGGTGAGGGAGGGTGAGGGCAGGGAGGTGAGGTGGTAGCAGAGGCGGGGAGAGCAGCTCTGGGTTCCTGGGTTTGCGGAAGGCTGGCTGGGGGAGGGGAGAGGGAGGGAGGGCTGTGCTGGGGGAGGGAGAGGGAGGGTGAGGGAGGGCTGGCTGGGGGGAGGTAGGGAGGGTGAGTCTGAGGGCTGGTTGAGGGAGAGGAAGGATATTGTTTTCCCCTGAAAAGCTACAGCCACAGTCGGCATTCCAGTGTCTACTCCACATACCAACGAGCACTTTGAAGATTACTCAAATGTTTGCCTTTGTTCAGCCCCCCTCTCTCCCCCCCCCCCCCATTCCCTCATCCAGCCCCCCCTCTCCAGTACGGAGAGGAGGGGGGAAAGAAAGAAGAACAAAAAGAGAGAAAGAAAGAGAGGAAGAGAGAGAGAGAGGTGGTCTGACAGGGAGAGCAGTAGAGTAGTGGGCTCAGTGATCCAGGTTGTCCGCGCTGCCTTCAAAATGGAGCGGGACAGAGAAACAGCCTGTGAATCAGCCAGCCAGCGCTCATCTGGACTGGCTCATGGGATGAGGGAGGGAGCTACAAAGTAGGGTATTGATGCATTATATTACTACTGGCTTGTGGTATTACCTTGAGAAAAATAAATAATAATATTAAATGTATATAGTATCTCCACATAAACCGACAGAGGCTTATGTGCTGACAGAATGCTTTTAGCAGACACCGTATACACAATGCTGGCCGCTGCAATTAAAAAAGTAATAATTTGAAGGGTTAATTTAACTAAATGTGCTGAAATTCATGGACGATAATCCCAAACAAGTAAGTGGGACTTCTATCAGGTCTATTTCAAAGCATTAGAGATTACCTCTGGCTCACTAATCTGGATGGACTCACTGGAGGGTCAAGCCTATTGTGTTCCTGCCATCCGTAGGCTCAGCCAATAGGAAGACAGCAGGAACAGGTCCAACCCCCACTCACTTTCTTTCTTTCTCCCTCTCCCTCTCCCTCTCCCTCTCCCTCTCCCTCTCCCTCTCCCTCTCCCTCTCCCTCTCCCTCTCCCTCTCTGTTCATCCGTAATCGAATATCTCCCTCTACTTATCTTTTCACTGAGCACCTAACGGTTAAAATCAATTACCACTGGAATGCTGTGGTTGTCCCACACACTGATAATGAGAGAGAGAGAGAGAGAGAGAGACAGAGAGAGAGAGAGACAGAGAGAGAGACAGAGAGAGAGACAGAGAGAGAGACAGAGAGAGAGAGAGAGAGAGAGAGAGAGAGAGAGAGAGAGGGAGGGAGGGAGAGAGAGAGAGAGAGAGAGAGAGAGAGAGAGAGAGAGAGAGAGGGAGGGAGGGAGAGGGAGAGGGAGAGGGAGAGGGAGAGAGAGAGAGAGAGAGAGAGAGAGAGGGAGGGAGGGAGAGAGAGAGAGGGAGGGAGAGGGAGAGAGAGAGAGAGAGAGAGAGAGAGAGAGAGGGAGAGAAAGAAAGAAAGAAAGAGGGAAAGAGAGAGAAAGGTGAAGAGAGGTATATCTAGGTCTGTCCAAGGGGGAGACACGATTAACTCCAATCGATTGATCATTGATTTGGATGAGTGTTCTGGAGTGACTAGATATCTTGATAGCTTCATGGAGAGCACGGCGGGGTTTTCTGGCTAAATAGCATTTATGAAACCTGTCTTTGTGTTTACACTAATTCCTCAGTGAAACACTCAAATATCCCATATGGGTGTTGAACTTTACGATGTTTCGGATCTGATTTGAAGGCTCCGATAATTACTCGCGTCGAAAAACATCTTCAACATCGAGTTATGTGCTTTTGGAAGCATCAGAAGTGAAGAGAACAGGCTGAGGTGTTCCACTTGTTGCCATGCATACGGTGATGTCACTCCAGTATGTCTATCAACACTGGCTGCTTCTCCTTTGTTATGAACAGGCAGATCAAGACGCATCAGGAACCGAAGAGTGGTGGAGGAGGAGGAGGAGGAGGAAGAGGAGGAGGTGGAGGAGGAAGAGGGAGAGGAGGAGGAGGAGGGGAGAGGAGGAGGAGGAAGAGGGAGAGGAGGAGGAGAAGGAGGAGGGAGAGGAGGAGGAGGAGGAGGAGGAGGAGGGGGAAGGGATATGTTCCAGGCAGGAACAAAAGGAGAGGCAGGAGTTTGTCTTTTTATTTCACCTCCCACCCCTCCCCTCCCCCCCCTCCTCCCTTTTCCTCCTCTAACTCCTCCTCTGTCTCTCCCTCCCCCCCCTCCCCCCCTCTTCCTCCTCTAACTCCTCCTCCGTCTCTCCATGCCTCCCATACCTGTCCCCACCCCCGTCTGCTGGTCTTCACAGTCCCCTGCACACAGACAAACCCGAGTGCCCCGGCCTGAGGGAGGGCTACCAGAGCATCCCCCGTCTCCCGAATGCTGTCTCCATGTCTGGTCTGTGCTCACCGGAGGATAGGAGGAGGGTTGGGGGGGGTCAGGGGAAGACCTTAATTAACCCCACCCTCGAAACACACACACACACACACACACACACAAACACACACATCCTCTCAGTCTCTCTCGTAATTCGTGGCAGGTGACGCCGGGAGCTCGTATCCCAATCCGCTGGACGGTGGGGAGAGAGGATTAGCAGAGAGGAGAGCTACCTACAGGTGTTTCTGAGAGTCTCACAGGCGCTTGGCAGAGGAGTCTGTGTCAACCTGAACACCAACACTCACAGGGCAGAACTATTGTGCTGTCTGATCCATCGCCACTTCCACTAGGACTATTTATATTCTGATCCAGAACTTAATTAGGTTACACTGACATCATCAGCACCTCTGACATCATCAGCACCTCCCTGTGGTGTCAGCCTTATCTCACTTCCTGGAAAGAGAGAAAGACAGAGAGGGAGGGAGAGGGACAGGGACAGAGAGAGAGGGGGGAGAGGAAGAGAGAGGGACAGGGAGAGAGAGAGGGGGGGGAGAGGAAGAGAGAGGGACAGGGAGAGAGAGAGGGGGGGAGAGGAAGAGAGAGGGACAGGGAGAGAGAGAGAGGGGGGAGAGGAAGAGAGAGGGATATGGGGAGGGAGAGAGAGGCTGGTAGATGTGTTCACTTTAAGGGGTGACCCGCCCAGCTTTGAAGAAAGCTCAGGGACGTCAATAGGATTTTCAAAAAAAACTATTGAGTATTGTATCAGTATTAAAAAGCTGTGGTTGCCTAACAGAAGCACCAGGCAGAAGACGGGAGAGGAGAGGAGAGGAGAGGAGAGAGGAGGGTCACAGACTCACGGCGGGGAGATGGCGTCGCTGAGCTGAGAAGTGACGCACAAACACCTGCACGACTACGAGCTAGCAGCAGCACACTTCTGTGTGTGTGTGTGTGTGTGTGTGTGTGTGTGTGTGTCATGGACGAGCCACGCATTTGAAATAGAGCCGCCTTTCTATTCTGGAGCAGCACAATGACTTTTTATGTAAATCTACCGGAGTCAATCTCCTGTCCATTTCCTCGTCACACAGGACCAAATGACAGTCCAATAATTAGGCCTGCATATATAGAGGGCCATTTGACTTGAAAATGAGAAGGGGCAGGGTTGACCTGGACTAATGGTGGAGGCAGGGCGGGCAAGGTAATATCACAGCACCAGCCGAGGAGAGCGGGAGCAGGGGAGAGAAAAAAGAAGTCCTTCAGGATGGGGGAGGGGGAGGAGAGGAAAGAGGAGGAGGAAGAAAATGAGAAAAAAGGCCTCTATTCTTTTGATGAATCTAAAATTCCAGTCTCTCCTCCTCCCCTCCTCCTCTCGTTTAATTTCCCCCCTCGTTTCCCGGCCAGCAGTAGTGTTTCCAGAAGGATCATGGGTAATGAGATGGCCTATCTGCTTCTCCCCAGGGGAGAGACAGAGAGGAAGATATATTCTCTCACTCTCCTCACTATCTCACTCTCTCTTCACAAACCCTTCCTCTGTCTCTAGCTGCCCCTCTCTCTCTCTCTCTCCTCTTGAGAAAGAGAAGAAAGAGAGAGATGGAGGGAGGGAGGGAGAGAAAAGAGGGGGGGAATAAGAGAATGATGAAACAAACAAAAGGAAATAAAAAGAGGAATAGAGAGAGAGAAGGTAGGGAGGGTGAGGAGCAGGTGCTGTTGGTCAGTTCATGAGTTGGTGTGTGTGTGTGTGTGGTCCTCTACCATGCAACACTGACCATGAACATTCTCAACTCCTACTGACCCGAGGGCAATGAACACACACACACTACACACACACACCACACACACACACACACACACATACACACACACACACACACACACACATACACACACACACACACACACACACACACACACTCCTGGCCTGAATGGCACTGACAGATTTACTCCTCCCTCCATCTGTATTAAGACCTGTGTTTATTATTGAGATGATCACATCACTCGTCATACATCACCATAACCCTGCAGCCAAGGTTGAGCCATGCTACAGCACCTTCTAATACAGGCTGTCTGGGTGGCCGTCTGCAATACACACTACCCAACTCCTACTATGGAACATATTTCAATTTCATATCATTAAAAATACAAAATAAATGTGTTTTCTACTGCTAGGGAGTTGTGGAGGTCTTTTGAATTCCCCTTCTTGTGAGAGTTCACACAAACCATAACTGACCAATTGTATTGGACCAAGACTAGGCATGGACGTTTAGCAAAGGACAATTGTGTTGTTCCAAAAATATATAACTAACTACAGAGAGAGAGAGAGGAGACGACATCAAACGTTTCTGTTCCAGGTGAGTCACTTCCTGGTTCACCTGCTGTGCCCCTGCCACGGCCCCGGGGGAGACCCCTGCAGCGCTAATGCCTTCTACGGACGGCCGGGGGTACGGGGGTACAGAATGTCTGGAAAAGCTTCCATCTCAATCCCCCGCCAAAACGCAGCTACAAAGCAGCAATAAAGTTCTGAATATGCTTTTTGTTTGCCTCTTCAATGGTTTCTCATGCCGTACAGACATCCCATGATCCCTCCGCCATATGGTAAGCCCATCAACGCATGCCTCCTTACGCGTGGGCCAAGCTACCTCCAGATCCCATGTGCCTTTCACCTCCCCTACATAATAGAAGAGGTGTTTTTCTGGTCAAATAAATGTCTAAGGGTAAAGTAGTCTGATTCCTGCCAGATGCATTGAAGTCGGCATCTGCAGAACACATTTGTGGAGAGAGGGGAGGAGGTGGGGAGAGGAGGTGGGGGGATGAGGTGGGGAGAGGAGATGGGGAGAGGAGGTGGGGGGAGGAGATGGGGAGATGGAGGTGGGGAGAGGAGGTGGGGGAGAGGAGGTGGGGGGGAGAGGAGGTGGGGGGAGGAGGAGGTGGAGAGGGCAGCTATGGGGGAAGTTCTTACCACCATTGTACCTGTCCAAAAGTACATCTCTGACGGCAATTTTTTTTTTTAAACACACAGAATTAGAAAGGTCCCTTTCTCTTAGTTTCTTCTGAAAAAGGTGAGAGAGTTCTCTTAACAAATCGTTTTTTACATCGTTTTTTTATTAATATTTTTGACATGAAACTTTATATTCTCTCTTTTGTTTTCTCTCTCTGACTTCCTTTAGCAGGGCCCTTTAGCAGGGCCCTGTTTCTCTTGTTATGGATTATTTAATCTCGCTGGCTGTTGCCAGATGATGCTGACACACAAACAAACACACTTCATATTCGTAGTATAGCAAGATCCTAATGAGTTTATTTTCATAGGTGTACGTGTGTGTGTATGGCTCTGCATAAATTAGATTTAGTTAATACCAATTTGTCAATGATGACATGATGAGGGTGATTTAAATTCACCTATATTGGTAGCTGTAAACACGTAGATCCTAATCTATTCAAGGCAACACTGCCTGCTAAGTACCTGCCTGCTAATCACTGCTTAATACACTGATGGCTTCAGCTTGAGGACGCTGACCACTGAGACTGAATCAACCTACTACTGTCAACTAACTAGTTCAAGGGTCACCAGGGGCAAACTGTTTTGGTTTTCGGAGTGTGTATATGCGTGTGTGTGTGAGTGAGTGTGTATATGCATGTGTGTGTGTGTGGCAGTAGGTAGTCAGAATAAATCAACAAATCCTTAATTCCTTCATTGGACGATGTTGTGCCGGGTGTGTGAGGAGAGAGCAGGCAAGACAGAGGGGTTGTGGGTCTCTAACCTTGTAAATGCGAATGGCCGCCTCGTGTCTCTGGTTGGTGGCGTGGAGACGGAGCTTATCCACGCTGTTGCTGTAGTAGTCGCAGGCGTTGCACTTCAGGTGCACGGGGTTGCCGATGGCGACGCACTTTAACCTCCACTGGTTGGCCTTGCCTCCTTCCTTGATGTGGGCCACAAGCTGGTGCTTCTGCATGTGCTTGTCCGTCTTGCAGTGCAGCTGGAAGTTAGCTTTCAGCTGGGTGTTGTAGTTGCACAGCTTGCATTGGTACACGTCTCCCAGAATGCACCTCCACTCGTCCTCGGGCAGGGCGCGGTCGGCGCTGACGTGGGCGCTGAGCGCCTCCAGGCTGTCGGACGAGTAGCGGTTGCAGACGGCACACTGGTAGAGGCGGAGGGCGGGGTCGCTGAGGGGGGGGGACACGTCCCCACCCACGCCGCTTCCCCCGACCCCGCCCCCCGTCAGCACGGAGAGGTCGTCTGCCATCAGCTGACCCCCGGCCAGACGCAGCTCTGCTGAGAGGTCAGTACTCACTGGAGGAGAGAGAGAGATAGAGAGACAGAGAGAGAGAGTTGTTGATTAGAGAGGCAGAGAATAGGACGAAAGACAAAGGGGTAGATTTTCTTCAGCATGAGAGAGAGAGAGAGAGAGAGAGAGAGAGAGAGAGAGAGAGAGAGGGTGAGGGGGGGGTTAGAACTGTGGATTATAGGATGAGAATGGGGCGAGGGACATAGGGCTAGACTTATTGAGAATATGAGAGAGATGGAACAATGAGAACTGCAGGTAGGACTGAAACTGAAAAGAACAAAGTTTTTTTCTTCCTATCAAATAAAATGAAGCAGGGACTAGTAGACTCCCAGTGTTAGGCCTCTCACACACAAAAGGATTTGAGAAAATGAACCCCTAGCAGTGAGTTAGTGCTCCCACAAAGCCAAGACCAGAACAAAAAAAAACTAATAGGATTGAATCAGGATCAATTACAATCATCCTTTTCAAACTTACTAACTCTCTCATCAGATAGACTTAATTACCCTCCACGGCAGGGGAAGGACACCCCTTTTGAGCTACGTCGCTTTGTTCTTCAACACACACACACACGAACGGTGATCGATATATAAAAGTAACTCCTTTAAGATTTTTTTTTTTTGTGTGTGTTCTTTACCCCCTTGAACAAAATCAGATTATATTCCAGTCATGTAATTTACCCCTGTGTTTGATCCCCTCCCTTACCCTCCTTTTTTCTCAGTTACAAGACCAGCTCAATATGTCTCTTTGACAAAATCGTCCACAGAGGAAGTGGAATACAGACAGAATTTAACAATTACACCGGTCTCTCTCTCTCTCTCTCAGTCTCTCTCTTTACAGTCAGAGGACAAATCTGCCAATTAGCAGGTCTTAACGAGAGACTCATGTGAGAACAGAAAACCGCTAGCTACTGATCAAAACAAACCACATGTCTGCTGTGTGTGTGTGTGTGCGTGTCCTTGTGTGTGTGTGTGTGTGTGTGTGGACAGTGCTGCAGTACACTGAGTGTCAATGTGTTAAGTGTGACCTCCAGGTCTGATGAAAGAGTTGGTGTGTAACAGTGCCGGGTCATTGTTAAATCTCCTTTCCTCTCAGGGGAATCCACTCCCTGCAGTGTGTGAGTGTGTGTGTGTGTGTGTTTGTGCGTGCTTCAGGGCAAGAGGTAGGGGGTTTTAGAGAGAGAGATGGAGGGGCAGGGGGATTAAGCTGACTTAAGAAAATTACGAATGAAAGATTAAGAATAATTCTCATGTGGCGGCTCATAATCATCTTTTAATCAGTGAAAGAGGTCGGTGAGAGGAGACAATGACACAGGGGCAACATGAGGAGGGAGATAAGAGAGAGGGAGGGAAGAGAGAGGGAGGGGAGAGAGAGGGAGGGAAGAGAGAGGGAGGGAAGAGAGAGGGAGGGAGAGGGAAGAGAAGAGAAGAGGAAGAAAAAAAAAAGGGAAAATAAAGGCGGGGATAATGGAGGGAGAGAGCAGGAGGGAGAGCAGGAGGGAGAGCAGGGGGGAGGACAGGAGGGAGAGCAGGGGGGAGGACAGGGGGGAGAGCAGGAGGGAGAGCAGGAGGGAGAGCAGGAGGGAGAGCAGGAGGGAGAGCAGGGGGGAGGACAGGAGGGAGAGCAGGGGGGAGGACAGGGGGGAGAGCAGGGGGGAGGACAGGAGGGAGAGCAGGAGGGAGAGCAGGAGGGAGAGCAGGAGGGAGAGAGCAGGAGGGAGAGCAGGAGGGAGAGCAGGAGGGAGAGCAGGAGGGAGAGCAGGAGGGAGAGAGCAGGAGGGAGAGCAGGAGGGAGAGCAGGAGGGAGAGCAGGAGGGAGAGCAGGAGGGAGAGCAGGAGGGAGAGCAGGGGGGAGGACAGGGGGGAGGACAGGGGGGAGAGCAGGAGGGAGGACAGGGGGGAGAGATCAAGCCCAGAGCCAGAGAGCTGGTCTAGAGGAGATGGGATAAGGTGATGTCCGAGAGGTAAAAAGGTAGGCAGCAAGGGAACCCAAGGAAGATTAAAAACATGGAAACAAAGAACGGTTAAAGAAAAAAAAGGCCCTTCTGGGATGTTTAGATGTAAAGTGGCATGAAGGAGAGAGAGAGAGGTCGATCCTGGAACCTTCTTGATCTACAAGTCTCTCCCACAAAGCTATACTCATCCCCAAACACGAACCGAAACATCCAAAGACGCCCCTAAACCCCCCCACCCCACCCGACCCGGAGCCCGGCTCACCCAGGCTGGATCCGAGGGCGGCGGCCGTGCCAGGGTCCAGCTGGAAGGGGTTCATCATCATGGAGGCTTCCGGTCCAGAAGGGCTCTCCAACTTGACCCCGGTCAGGCCCATGTTCTGGGCCAGGTAGTACTGGTACAGCTCTGCCTCGGCCGGAGCCAGACCCATGTGCAGGCTGTGTTGGATCTGCTTCATGTTCTGCTGCAGCAGCATCATGTTGTGCATGTGCTTCTCGCTGGTCATGTGGATGCGAAGGTTCCTGGCCACGTTGGTCTCGTAATCGCACACCTGCGGGAGGGAACAAGTCAGTACCTCTTCCCTGGTGAGCAGTTCGGTAAACGTTTAAGCAAGAGGCTGTTTTCCAGGGACTAGGCACTCTGGCCTCATCGGTCTATGCTCAACCCGTGTTTCCATGTTCCTTCTTGGGTAAATGTCTGACATTATCGTCTGATTTATCTTTCAATGCACTCGAGAACAGAGGAAGGGCCTGGGAATCATACTGGATCTGTATTTGGTCTGTTTACAGAATACTGACCACTGTACATCTCACTGACGCTAACCTGTGTCCACGCAGAATAAGGGAAGCAGAAGAACTCTGGAAATCACATCCCGGACAGTTCATAGGACACGGACAACTGTGCAGCTCACACACACACAGACAGACACACACACAGACACACACACACAGAGACCCTGTGGGACAGGACGAGCAGCAGAACACACACCTCACAACGCCAGGTAGGCTTCTGCTTGGGCTTGGAGGGGGACGGCGTCCCACAACTGCCCCCAAGACTGACGCTGGGCACCGGATTGGCCAGGCTGTGGTTGTGGGTGTGGTTGTGGTTGTGGCTGTGGCTGTGGGTGTGGCTGTGGTTGTGGTTGTACTGCACCTCGGTGCCTCCGTTCTGGAGGGTCTGGACGTTGTTCAGGTGCTTGTCTGACTGCATGTGGATGCTCAGGTTCCCCTTGGTGGTGGTGGAGTAGTTACACACCTGGAGCGAACACAGGGAGGAACAATCAAGGGCCTTCCAAGACGTCAAGCAAACGCTCCCGGTTTTACCCGTTTTTCACCAAACCAATTTCATCGTGAGGTAAGAGTGTATTGAAAGAGTTGTTCGGACATTTATCAAAGAAGGAATACGATAAAGTACGATTGGCTCTTCCTAAACGTTCACCGAACTGTTCACTTTGAGAAGAATTCAAAACGAAACCCCACTTTTTATGTGGTCAGTTATGTTGTTTTTTTTAAAGCCTCAAAGAAAGGAAATTCAAATGAACTCTACAACCCAAACTCTCTAGCAGTAGACGACACTGAATAATCCCATTAAGCACTGTTACAAAGGTCTGGAAGAGGGGAAAAAACACAATCAACTGGGGGGAAAAGATGTCGTCCAAACTAAGCATTCGTGCCAGTGTGGCCTCCCGTCAAATGGGCCCAACTTCCTCTTGAAGACCCACATAACCCTGGCTGAGATAAGCAAGAAAACCAGACTAACCTCGCATCTGAAGGGCTTGTAGCCACATGTGTAGCTCTCCCCCCGAGCCAGGCGAGGGTGAGCCTGACCGGTCCGACAGTACACACACGATCCCCCGGACTCAGGGTGCTTCTCCTTCATGTGAGCGTCCAGGGTCTGCTGGTACTTGTAGTGCCAGTTACACTTGGGACACTTGAGCGTCTTGCACGAGTTCCGTGAGTGCATCATGGTCATGTGACCCCCCAGGGAACGGGAGGACCCCAGGACCGTGTCACATTTGGGACACTCCACCCCGCTTCCCGGGGAGCCCTCGCCGGGTCCAGGGGTCCCTGGGGTCCCCGGGGTGCCGGGAGTGCCGGGGTTTCCTGCGTGTTGGTGCAGGGGCCCGGGGCTCTCGTCAGTCTCTACGCATCATCATCATGTCCAGGGGGTGGGAGGAGGGGGAGGAGCCACCGCGGCCTCCCAGGGTGTCGCTGGTGGAGTCGTTGCTGCTCTCCCTGTCCCTGGACAGGTGGCTCTTCTGCAGCTCCTCACACACGGCCAGGGAGGACGAGGAGGACGAGAGGGGGGCTTTGTTGTCGCTGTACTTCAGCACGTGGTTGGGCAGAGGGGAAATGCTTTGGTTTAAGAGAGGGAAGTCTTTGCTACTGGTGCTGTCGGCTCGTTCTCCCGTCGCCGGCTCCTCCTCCGGCTCCATCTCCGGACCCCCGCTGGAGTAGACGTCCTCGTCGTCCTCGTCCGGGCTGGCGGGCCGCGCCCCCGGCTCCCCCGCCCCCGGCTCCAGCTTCACGGCCGGGTACCGGCTCATCTCCGACGCGGGGCCGTTGGGACACAAAGTGCGTGTCTGCGTGCGTGTGTCCCGCCCGCGGCCCTCGCAGTCGCTTTCAGAGTCCTGCTCACGGCTCGCCGCAGAGCCAGCCGGGGTCCGACGCACGCCCGCCATGCCCCCAGGGTTTGGACTGGTCTCGGCCTTTGGCATGGGTTGGGTTCTGGGGGTTTGGTCGCTCTGGGCGGCCGCGCTGCCCTTCAGGAAAGCATATCCAGCCTGGAGGGAGTCGGTGCTCTCGGCGTGAAAAGCGTTCCACAGCCCGCGAAGTTGACCCGGCTCGCGACCCAGGAAGTTGGCTGAGGAGGGAAAGTGGGGCACAGAGTTGGAGGATTTTTTTGGTTCCAGAAAGCTTATAAGAGGTTCTTTGTCCTTTCCGATGCCCTGGATGATGGCGGAGACGTGCTTGTTGCTCAGCAGCTTCTGCTCCTTCTCGTTCAGGGTCATGTGGTGGTCGTGGACAGCGTGCGTCACGAACGAGCGGCTGAAACCGAACGACAGCTTGCACAGGAAACACATCAACACGGGCTTCCGCCGCCCGTCGCTTACGCAGCCCTCGAACTGGGACAAGTCCACATTGTTGGGGACATCTTTGGACACACAGGAGTTTTTGGCAGCGCCGTCGACCGTCAGGTAGTCTTTGTCGCTCTCGTGGCGAAGGTCGTACACGCGGAAACTGTGCAACACGGGGCCGGGGCCCCCCAACGCTGAGGTATTTGGGAAGGAGGACCCAGGGTCTGACGAGAAGGGCTTCCCCAGGGACGAGGCGATGTGGAAGGTGTTGATGACCTGTGGGTAGAAGGACATGGGTGCAGCGGCAGGCTGCTCCAGCCTGTCTCCGTCCCCCCCGGGGCCGCTGGCGCTCTGGCCGCTGGCGGCGGAGGCCTGGGACATGGGGGGGAAGGACTGAGGGGGCAGGAGGCTCCTGAAAGGGAGTCCGCTCAGCCCCTCAGCGCCGCGCTGCTCTTTGGAGTCCTCTAGGATGAAGGCAGAGCCGTCGGGCTGGTAGACGATCTCTCCGCACAGGTTCTCCACATCGCTCTCCTCCTCCTCCATCTCCATTTCGCTGTTGTCTCCGAGCTCCGCGGCGTCGCGGTCTCCTTCGCTGTCGCCCTCCCTCCTCCCCGTCCTCGGGGCCGGCTGCGCTGGGCAGCCTGGCGCTGGGGCAGTGGTGTTCCATGTACTTCTGTAAACTGGAGAAGGAGGTGGCACATTCGTTACAGGGGATCTCTTTCGCCGGCGCCACCGGCGAGGCAGCGGCAGGGGCAGGGGCAGAGTCTGAGCCTGAACCGGAACCCGCTCCCGGTAAAGTCCCGCTTCCGGTAACACTAGCTGTCCCGTTGGCGGTAGTAAAGCTTTCCTTCCGGCTGGGCTCCGGTGCGATCCTCAGTGGGCTGCTGCTGCTGCTGGCGTCGCTGACGGGGCCGTTGTCCGGTGCGTCGACTGCGGCGGTTGCGGCGGCGGCGGCGTTGGTCTCCATGGCGACGGCGGCAGTTGGGCGGTCTCTCGGGGCCTCCTCTGCGTCTCTCTGGCCATGTTCCTGCCGCGACACCATAGAGGGGGAGTCACAGGTTGCCATGGCGACCGCTACATAGGGATCTCATCTCAACCAGCCTGACAGGGACCTGAGAGAGACAAAAGGAGGGAGGGAGGGAGAGAGAGAGCAAGAAAGAGAAGAAGGGAGGCAGAGACAAAAGGAGAGGGGGGGAGGGAGAAAGGGAGAGAGAGAGAGAGGAAGAGAAAATGACGATTAGATACAAAAACCACCAGAGCCCAACGGCACTGCCAGACAGAGTAAACGTTCAACAAGAAACGAAGAAAAAAAAAACTAAAAACATTCCACATTGGGTCACAGTATTTGGGTAATACCCTTTTAGTAACAGGGGTCAGCCTGGCCATAACACACTCCACCTATCCCCCTGAGACACCCTCCCCTCACAGCAGAAACACACTGGATCCCCACTCCTGAATGCTCCGGGTTTAGTTAAGGCCTGTCACTGAGAGTTCACATGTGGATCAAAAAAGAGCTCCCTGGCAACTTTTGAAAAGAGAGAGAAGAAAAAAAAAAAAAATCCAATATTAACTTGGTGAATGGAGGCCAGCCGAGGCTTTGTCTTAAAGCTGACAGCCTGAGCTCATCAGCTGGGCCCAGAAAACAATTCAGGACGGGACAAAAGTTCCTGAGCCCCCCTGACCTGAAGGTCCCTCTATAGAAACAAGAGAGAAACACTGAGACTTCAAGCTCCTTTCTAACCGAGAGGAAGGAGGGATGAAAGGAGGAGGAGTGGACTCCAAACTCCACAAAAAAAAGAAATCATATGTATATATATATTAACTGCCATTGTCAATCGTATATTACATTCAGAAACATCTATAGATAGAACTACAGCTGTTTCATTATACGTGTGTTAGTCCTGGTACTACAGAGAGAGCAGGAGATGCTGTGTGCCATTTGGAACGATGTCTGAAATACCAGAGTGATGTTATCAATTGTGGACCCCTGCCCATCTCTCAACTGCCACTAGCTCAGTCTCAGAGACACATCATACATCACACACATACATTTTGTTCATTCCATTTTCATCTCAGACAGGTCATTCTCTACAGCCTGAAGAAAATGGAGAGAGAAAGAGGGAGAGAGAAATAGAGCTACTGGGCATGTTAGCTAAATGCAAGAAATGTGTTGGAACAAAAATAACATTAACCTTCAGTCAGTCATTTCTTTCTCTTTCTCTCTTCCCCTCCCTCCAAACACTCTCTCTCCCTCTCTCTTTCTATCCCTCCCTCCTTCCTTCCCACACTCTCTCTCCATCTCTCTCCCTTTCTCCAACAAACTACAAAGCAATTAGGGGATTAATCTGAAACAATCCAACACTAAACAGAGCCAGTGGGAGGGACATTAAAGGGTGAGGAATGAAATCAAACAGTTGTGTGTGTGTGTGTGTGTGAGTGTGTGAGTGTGTGAGTGTGTGTGTGAGTGTGTGTGTGTGTGTGCTATAATAAGTATAATCTGAGATCATACAGATGAGTCCATGGACCACCAGAGATTAAAAAGGAACGGGAGAAATGATGTATACTGTCTACGTGACAGTCTCAGCTAAATCATCAGATTAAGCTTAAATACAAAATAATAAATAAATCACAATGAAGAGAAAATGAAATTCGGTGATTATCGCTGAAACACAATTGCACTGCCTGGGAGGCAGCTGAACAAACACGTTTTAAATACTTCTTTGTCTTATTCACAAACACACACACACACACCTGCAGCAGTGCCAACTCAGGCCTGTAATTGGTCATTAGAACTAATTAGCGTTGTGTTCTAAACAACTAGCTGTGCATGAAGTGAGTGTTGCCTGGTTCCTCAGGAATGCAGAACTCTAACACAGGCAGAGACGCCCAGGTGAGATAACAGGCCCTGATCATTCGACATCTCTCTTCGTAGATCACACACTTCAACACAGACAGCTGTGTGTGTGTCTGTGTGTGTGTGTGTGTGTGTGTCTGTGTATGTGTCTGTGTGTGTGTGTCTGTGTGTGTCTGTGTCTGTGTCTGTGTGTGTCTAGTATATGCCCCTGTGTGTGTGTGTGTGTACACAGTTCATTGAGTGTGTGTGTGTGTGATTCTCATTCTGCTGACATTCTACTGAACACAGCGTAAGGCAGACATTTCCCGACAAGCTACATAGCAGAAACAAACCAAAAAGTATTTCCTACTCAAGATGTGATTGTTTTTGAGACACGGTAAGCCATTACATTCAGAACAACCTCAAAACAACATGGCTGAACAGATGAACTCATGCATGTTTCATTTTTATTCTGAAGCATCCTGCTTTAAGAAGCTTGTATAAAATGTGATTGAGTTTAAGCTATTTACAAACGTGAGACTGGTTAGAGCTAATGCTGGATTTAGTACTTGTCATTGGTTTCATTCTGCTTCTCATACGACGGTAACATGACTTGAAGTGTGTCTTTAAAACAAGGTGGTTTAACAGGAAGTATGCATTTCTCCACACGTTTCGTACTGAGTGGCATCTTAATACCTGGCTTGTGTGTCTGTGGTGGGCTTGCTAGCTAACAACTGCAAGTCGATGCTATTTGGCATTCAACCTGTCCCTGACCAGCCTAGCCTCAGCCTTTACAGGAGCTATCTTATCCAGTCACCATGTGCCAGTTTAGCACTGAGGCTAAAGTAGCAGTATCAGTCATCTGGATACTTGTAGCCATCAGGCTCTTTTTTTCAAGACTCAGCTACAGCTAGAAAATCTGTCAGAAAACTGAGGTGAATTATAAAGTATTTTTTATGTATATAATTTTTGATAATTGCTTGTGATAAGGACATACATATGGGGAGAGAGAGAGAGAGAGAGAGAGAGAGAGAGAGAGAGAGAGAGAGAGAGAGAGAGAGAGAGAGAGAGAGGAGGTAGAGAGACAATGGGGCCTCTCCCACATTGAAACAGTTTCTTTCCCACTAGAACAAAAGAAACTGTTTCTATGTCTGTTCTTTAATCAAGCATGTCCCTGGCCTGCTGCCCTCTACACACACACACACACACACACACACACACACACACACACACCACACACACACACACACACACACACACACACACACACACACACACACACCACACACACACACACACACACACACACACACACACACACACACACACACACACACACACACACACACACACACACACACACACACACACACACACACACACAGAGAGAGATACACAAACACACACACACCTCACTGTGAGGTAAATAATAAGGAGGGAATGCCATGCCTAGGTTCTTTGGGAGAAACAGTATTAAAAGACTCCTCGGCCTATTGTCTCCCCCCTCCTCCTCCTCCTCCCTCTCTTCCTCCCCCTCCCCCTTCATTCTCCATCCCTCTCCATCCGTCTCTCCATCTGCTTTTCAGCAGCTCCTGGAGAGAAACGGTAGGCTTTCTAAGCCCCCTCCTCCCTCCTCCCCCTCTTCCACTCTCTTTCGTTTCCCTCTCTCGTTCTACAACGTTAAACGCTAACGAACAGTTACAGCTGTTTATTAAAGAAATATTTTTCTATTTGTTTTGTTTTTTTTACAGGGTTTTTTAGCAGTTTTTTTTGTCTTTCACGTGAGGACGAAGTCAAACGTGAAGTCAGAGGAGCTGAGTTGTGTTGGGCACTCTCTGTGGAAGGTCACCCTTCTCCCAGCAAGTGGCCCCTGCCCAACACCAAATCCTCTATCAAAGTGTCACTGTGTGTTAGCCAAAGACAATGAGGAGGGGTCCAGCTTCCATCTTCCCCTGCCACGGTGCTCAATAGACCTTCTCAAGTCTAATTACTCTTGTTTATTTGTTGCCATGCAGAAAGGAAGGGATGAGAAAACTCCCTCAGAGAAGAGGAATTATCCTCTTCCAAAGAAAGGGGGGATCTCGGCCTCATCAAAGGCCGCAAACACACACACACACACACAAACGAAGGGCTTAATGCTCTCTGTTTAGAGATTAAAAAAAAAAAAAAAAAAGAAAAAAAAAAGGAAGCGAGTGAGAGAAAATTGCCAAAGGAGAGAGAGAAAAGGTTTGACGTGACCAAGCCTTGTGTCTGCTCTACTTTCTGACTCAAAGGTCTTCCATACAGCTCCTGTTTGTAGCCTAGAGGTGTAACTCTACACTTAGTCTCTCTCTCGCATTCTCTCTCTCTCTCTCCTTCCTTCTATCCCTCCCTCTTTCTCCCCTGTGTCTTGGCATGATAGAAGGCTTTCATTACAAACACACACACCTTATCATTATCACAAGGGGAGACCAGAACAAACACCTAAAGAAATGCTACTCTACCTAACCCAGAAATCATGTTCGACAAATTACCTTCTCCACAGAATGCCTTTCAGCGAATTAAATCAAACAACACAAACACACACTACCTGCCTGTGATCTGGGTTATGGAGAATTTAAAGAAAGAAGAGATGAAGGGAGAAGAGGAGAGAGAGACAAGAGAGAGAGAGAGAGAGACAGGAGAGAGAGAGAGAGACGAGAGAGAGAGAGAGAGAGAGAGAGAGAGAGAGAGAGAGAGAGAAAGAAAGAAAGAAAATAGGATAAAATTCTAGAGAAAATAGAGACAGATAAAATAGAGTGAGAAGAGGGGGGGGGGGGGGGGGGGGGCATGTGGGTTTGTGAGCCCAGGTATGCGGGAGCTAGTCCTGATGATGACAGGTAAATAGGCCTGATTGGCTGTAGCAGTAACACTACACCTGCCTACCTGCACAAAGCTACCTGAGAGCCATTGTTGGAGGTCCTACCTAGGTACCACCGCAGGGAGGGGGGAAACACACACACACACACACACTGCCTCTGACAAAGCCACAGACCTGGGATCAGATTACCGCCCCCAGCCCCGGCCCGACCATTAGAGGAACAGAAACAGATCTGACCTGGGGCCAGCGCTTAAGGGAGACTTCCACCCCCTCCACTTGTAGCATGACAAACGTATTTGCTGGAAAAAGATGGCGGTTCAACTAAACTCAAACTGAGACAAGCAAATAAACAGAGTTATGGCTACCACACCCCCGCACCCGTTCCACTGCTAAAGATTTTTGTTACATCAAAGGAAAAGCCGATCTACATAACTAATGCCTGCCTTTTTCCCCTCCACTCCAAACAGCAGACAGGGAGAGAGGTCTGAAAAGGGGGATTTTTCTTTGCTTGGCAATCTGGAAACACTCTCTAGTTAATTACAGCTGATTGGAAATGAACCACACAAACAAAGGCCAGCCTATGTCCTGCATGTTCTACTCACTTACTCTCTCTCTCACACACACACACACACACACCATTAAACACCTTATAAGATCCCGCTGGTCCTAACATGGTCACAACGCTCTCTTGGTCCCATTTCTCTCTTCTCCTTCTATCTTTCTCCCCCTTCCATCTCTCCCTCCCTCCATCTCTCCCCTCCCTCCATCTCTCCCTCCCTCCCTCCCTCCATCTCTCCCTCCCTCCCTCCCTCCATCTCTCCCTCCCTCCATCTCTCCCTCCCTCCCTCCCTCCATCTCTCCCTCCCTCCATCTCTCCCTCCCTCCATCTCTCCCTCCCTCCCTCCCTCCATCTCTCCCTCCCTCCCTCCATCTCTCCCTCCCTCCCTCCATCTCTCCCTCCCTCCCTTCCATCTCTTCCTCCCTCCCTCCCTCCATCTCTTCCTCCCTCCCTCCATCTCTCCCTCCATCTCTCCCTCCATCTCTCCCTCCCTCCATCTCTCCTCCCTCCCTCCCTCCATCTCTCCCTCCCTCCCTCTCTCCCTCCCTCCCTCCCTCCCTCCCTCCCTCTCTCTCTCTCTCTCCCCCTCCCTCCCTCCCTCCCTCCCTCCCTCCCTCCCTCCCTCCCTCTCTCTCTCTCTCTCTCTCTCTCTCTCTCTCTCTCCCTCCCTCCCTCCCTCCCTCCTCCCTCCCTCCCTCCCTCCTCCCTCTCTCTCTCTCTCTCTCCTCCCTCCCTCCCTCCCTCCCTCCATCTCTCCCTCAGATTAAGGCAGCGCACCGCCAAAGAATGTGTGACGACCTCTACTGCCACGGAGCACAACTTCCAGCCCCCGACACCACAAAAGGCAAGAAGGTAATTAAGTCTGAAAGAAAAGGAGCTACGCACAAACAATACTGCAGTGTCTGTGTGGGGGGGGGGGCTGACGAGAAAAAAACCATTAACATTCACTGGCCGGGTGAAAGAGAGAAAAGAGGGCAAAGGGGAACTGACGTTTTCTTCTTTCCCACTGCCCTTCCTCTCTCTTCAAGCCCTCTATCTCTCTCCCTTTCCCTCTCTCTATCTCTCTCCCTTTCCCTCTCTCTCTCTCCCCTCTCTCCCTCTCTATCTCTATCTCTCTCCCTTTCCCTCTCTCTCTCTCTCTCTCCCTCCCTCTCTATCTCCCTCTCTCTTAGCAGGACGGTCCACCGTGACTTTTTCCTTCTCCTCTCACATCTGGTTTCATGGTACCCCCCCTCCTCTCCCCCACCCCCTCCTCCTCCTCCCCCCCCCTACGCACACACACACAGAAAGAAGCTTTAACTCACGGTGTCAAACTCTCTCCTCTTCACAACACTGTCTTACTCTCTATCCCTCAACAGGACTTCTAGTGATGAGCTGCTTTGCTAAATTAAGTGCCAGGCTTTGCATAGACAATCTTCCCTGTGCTGAGGGAGGGAGGGAGGGAGGGAGGGAGGGAGAGGAGGGAGGGAGGGAGGAGGCATGAGGAGGGCAGCTTTTTTGACATTTGACACAGATTACATTGTTTTCTCCAAACACAAACCTAGAATAAACTAACCGGTGTGTGTGTGTGTGTGTGTGTGATGGAAAGAGTGTCACATGTCCACCTGTATGCATGTGTGTTTCTATGCAACACCCTGTTCAATAATAATATATCACAGAGAGAGAGAGAGAGAGAGAGAGAGAGAGAGAGAGAGAGAGAGAGAGAGAGAGAGAGAGAGAGAAACAGAGAGCGAGAGAGAGAGTGGGATTAGTTTTAAAATGATGACTGCTTAATCCTTGATTTCCCTGTGCTAAATAAATATTAATCTAGCTCCCTCATCATGCTCTTGTAAGAGGTACAACATATACAATATGAAAGTGCTTAACGGTTATATAAATCACAGATGTTTGACAGCAAAACCATCCAGCCCCCAGAATCTCAAAAGACAGGAGGGAGGATTATGAAGTGAAATAAATAACCCATCCAAACACAGAGATGCCTGGCATCCAGACTTCCCATGTTGTCACTTGGGAAGACGACACACTCAATAAAACACGCTGAAAATATTAGTTTGTATCTATGCGTTTGACCATGAGCATTAGAGGGATTATTTAGGGTGTAAAACTAATGTTAGTCTTAATCTTGTCAGTCTAATAGGAGGTTCAGTTTGAAACACACAACCACAAACACTGTTAAGGTAAGAGCACTGATTCAAACTGTAGCTCTTCAGATGAAGAGAAAACACACACACACACACACACACACACACACAAGACCTGACGGAAACGACCAGTTAGTGGAGTGTGAGAGGATCCACAGTGTGTGCAGCAGTGATATCAACCCTTGTTCACTCTACCTCACTTCAAATGCAGCGGCCATGACACCTGGTCTGGAGGGAGGAGGAGAGGATGTCAGCTTTTTAAGACAGGGACAGAAACACCTCCCCTAATTGTGAACCCATTTTTTTTCGGAACACGACCACTGACCTTTCCAGTGCTGTCATTTTCCAGGGGTAACAATAAAGTTTAAAGTTCAAACCCACTGGTTTGGAAAGACAGTACAGAGAGAGAGAGAGAGAGAGAGAGAGAGAGGTGCCCTGTAATTATCTTCATAAACATAATCACAGACCAGGTGAGTCAAAATGTACAACCCTGTCCTCAGCGCAGCTCTCCAGCATAGCTCACAAACATCTGAAAGCCAAATGAAGCCCTTTAATGTATAAGATATACATTATATTTAATCATATTAGCTAATATTTAAACTGATATGCTGGCACCCACACACACAAGCACACACACAGACTCACACACCTCATGTTGTACAGGATCTTCAGCTCGTGACAGGCCTTGTCTCTGGACCAGCAGAATTACTAATTAACTTAAGGGTTGAAGCTCTATTTAATTACAGAGTTCTACAAATGAACTTTAGACCAAAGCCATTTTGCTTTTTAAACAAACCCTCTTTCTGACAGCTGGTGTGAGTTTACTCTGTCCTCCAACCCTCAAAGAACACAGTTGTTATTTCTGCCATCATGGGGCTTCACGGAGCACATGAAGAAAGGGAGCAGGCCAAACAAATTACACGAAGAAAATGTAGGTTTTAATTGGATTTTGATACAAATAAACAACTGTCGGGCCTAATTAACATGGCTCTAGATTAGTGGTGCAAAATGGCTTAATCAAATACACGCCAAAGTCACGCAAACCTTGACCCTCCACAAGGACATGCTTTAAGAACAGACATGCCTTCTTCTCGTTCCTCCTCTCTCCCTCTCGTGTAAGTTATTAACGCTTTAGGAAACAGCGACGCTAAACGTCCGAACGACCCGAGTTTCACGTGTCAGGCTGGGACAGATCCTTCTAACATCTGGAAATGTTTACTGTCACAAACGTTTGTCTAGAAGAGATTAGTCTGATATGGAGATAAGATGTCCAGTTTAATCACCACGACTTTCCAACCGCCTCTCTCTGGATAATTATCAGTTCTGGGCAAGAATGAAGGTTGCTCTCTGTGTGTGTGTGTGTGTGTGTGAGAGAGAGAGTGTGTGTGTGTGTGTGTGTGAGTGAGTGTCACCAGGGAAGTGGCCAGGGAGGTCAATGACAACCCAGCAGTTAAAAAAAACACAAAAAAACAAGGACACAGTCAGCAGTAACACAGTTAATTAATCTGGAGTAAAAATAAAGAAGACAGGCTATCACACACACACTCTCTCACACACTCACACACACACACTCTCTCTCACACACTCACACACACTCTCTCACACACACACACAGACACACACAGCGCATTAAACTGAGTGTTGCAGAGCTTATGAGACCTTCATTTGCTTCTCTAAGCCTTTAATGTATAGATGAGCAAAACATTTTTAAAAGGTTTGGGGTTATTCACATGCACACACACACTTCTCTGCACAAGTTCCACCATTGGGTGTATTCAATTGAAAGTTCGTCGAGTAGAGAATCTTTAGAAGTCCACATGATGCTGTGCTCTCTCCAGAACAACCCGATCCAGGACCTCACCCCCCCTGACCCCATCCAGGACAGAGTCTGGGGTACCTTCTGTCCTCAGAAACAGCCTCTTCAAGCAGAAACAGCCTTTATTTAGTCTGGCTTCATCAGCAGGCCTTCTGACCCAGCCAGCCTGCTTTAAGACCTGCTCTTTCCTATACAGACACATTCCTCTGCTGCGTTTGGTCTCCTTCTGCACTGTCAGAACACGTGTCAGGACACGGATCAGAACACGTGTCAGAACACGTCTCCCCAGTTCGGATCCGTGTTCTCCTTCTTCAAGCAAATAATGAATGTGTTCCGTGTCGGACACCAGAGTGGACTGCATTCCTCTCATAAGGAGAGGGAGGGAGGGAGGGAGGGAGGGAGGGAGGGAGGGAGGGAGGGAGGGAGGGAGGGAGGGAGGGAGGGATGGGAGGGAGGGAGGGAGGGAGGGAGGTGCAGGTTCTGAAGCCCTTCATTCAACCGCCGACGAACCTACACAAGTAGTGATGCATCTACTACACTCCCACCCGCCCCCTGACCCCACCCCCCTGACCCCACCCCCTGACCCCACCCCCCTCCTCCGCAGGTCTCTCAGAGGGAGAGTGTTGGAGTCGTGTGAGGACAGGACAACATCCTCCCGTGTCGGTGTCATGTGTGGACCCCACAACCCGGGCACGTGTTTCCCCATGGTGGGACCATCTCCTGGGTGTGTACACACACTTCCTCCCCTGGTGACACACACACACACACCCTGGGACAAATACCTCGGCGCATATTCATGAGCTCATCTCTCATTACACTGTTTGTTTAAGCTCGGCAGTCATGCATATTTAATTACCCTCTTATGCCCTAATGACGCCTGGCGGTGGCCTTGTTATCCAAACACCATTACCGTTGGGGATGGCGTCTGCCAATCACAGCCCTGCATCTGGAATACAGATCCACACCAGTCTGGTGGTCAGTACGTTGCCCAGGTGCTTTAGGTTCTTCAGGGAACCAGGGTTCAGTTACTGTGTTTGTTATCAAGCTGGGATAGTGTCTGTTTGTATCCCTGTTGGCCTGACTTTTAAACATGGATTTTAAGAAAGTAATCCCATCTTAAAGCTAACATACTGAAGCTGAATGTGCACACATTTTTGTAACAACATACAAAATGCACCCAAACACGAGCACTTAAGAGTTTCTGAGAGAGAGAGAAGAATTGACCTGGAGGGGTTAACATCAGATGAAGTACACAGCTGACTGGTCTGGTCAGTCACAGAGAAATTGTTAGGCCATGGCCGTTAAGATCACTGACTGTGATTGGTGGAAAACTCACCTTCCTACCAAACTATTCCCTCTGCCTGGGAGATGAGAACCAATCATATCACATCAGAGATGGGGGGGTGGATAAGGTGTGGAGAGAGAGACACAGCAAGAGAGAGAGAGAGAGAGAGAGAGAGAGAGAGAGAGACAAGGGAGAGGGAGGAGAGAGAATGGGGGAGGGGATAGAGAGAGAGAGGGGGAGAGGAAGAGAGAGATGGAACAGAGAGAGAAAGACAGAGTTGTGGGAAGAGGGTAAATGGGGGGGGGGGGGGGGGGTGAAAAAGAGATCTCTTACTCAGTCTGTTTGACATAACCATCCCAGTCCCATAGGAGCACAGATCAAACACTGGGCCATTCAACACACACACACTGTTGTCTTTTTCCACCATATGAATTCCTTTTTTTTTTTTTTTTTTTTTTGCAAAAGAAGAAGCATTTATTCCAAATGGAATAGCTCAGTCTGTGTTTTTCCATCCTTAATATCCTGTGTGAGATTCCTGATGCAAACAGGGTTGCCTGAGAATGGAGGGAAGGGAAGAAACCCCCTTTTTTTTCCCCAAAGACACTGACGAAGATTTAGAGAGAGGGAATGTGAGGGGGAAAATGAGATTGAGAGAAAAGGCAATAGAGCGAGCGACAGTGAGAGAGAGACAATGAGAGAGAGAGAGAGAAAGGGAGAGAGAGAGAGAGAGAGAGAGAGAGAGAGAGAGAGAGAGAGAGAGAGAGAG
Source organism: Thaleichthys pacificus (assembly GCA_023658055.1). Taxonomy (NCBI): domain Eukaryota; kingdom Metazoa; phylum Chordata; class Actinopteri; order Osmeriformes; family Osmeridae; genus Thaleichthys; species Thaleichthys pacificus. The sequence continues at coordinate 15,605,745 of CM042872.1, forward strand.
AGAGAGAGAGAGAGTAATGCTACCCTGACTGGCACGGCACCAACAGCAACAAAAACATTTAGATAACCGCGCTCAATAATGAAGGTTTTCAATGGGGACAAAAATTACATTTCCTACAGATAACATGCCTCTTCCCATAACAGACTCTCTGAGCGACTCAACCACGTCATGTTTGACAGCCGTGCTCAAGAGTATCGTGTTAGGGGAAGAATTGTAGTAACTTTATTAGTATCCTTTTACCCCACCAGAGACGAGACTTTACTGCCCGTAAGACGACGAGGACTCTTCCAGGAGAGATAGAGAGATACAAACGGAGAGAGAGAAAAGGGGGGAAGGGGGAGTGCAGGGGGGGGAAACACAAGGTTGCGAGGCTTCACAGCGAAATGAACAAATCACCATCCAGACCACTGTGTCAGGGGCACTGCATTGGAGAACAGACCAACAAAACGATTACCTATCACACAGAGCGCCCTAGAACTCCCTACCACAGCCTCACTTGGCCTTCAGACAGAAGCAAACGATCCCCGCTGCACCGCACTCCCAAGACATGATGACTTCCTCACCTTTTCATCTGGGTTTTCAACATTGTTTCGACCTCCTTAAACTGTTGAAGATCTCATTGTGATGCGGAGGAGGAATCGAGAGAGAGA
>CM042872.1:15611394-15631394 GCA_023658055.1 Thaleichthys pacificus
TACATACCCGAGTTTGAGGCTGGCTCGCCCTTCGCCCGGTTTTTTCTGTGCTCTCAATGCAAGCGATCGATGTCCCTGTCACTGTCGCGTCCCAATCCAGCCAAGTCTCTACCTCAAACCAGCGATCAAGCAAAAAAGACTCCCACCACTAGCCCTCTCCTCTCTTCCCCAAGTTACACAAAACAATAACCATCGACAACTTACAGAAGCCACTGCAACTCAGTCGGAAAGGGAAGGACAATTCATTATGTGGAAAAAATATGACCCCACCAACGCGAATGGGTAGTGAAAATGGATCTTACAGCTACGAGTGCAGGAGTAAAAAAATATATAGAAAAAATAGAAAAAACACCAATCTATATTCAAGAGTTTTGGACAGCCTGTGATTATGTTACAAAGTCTGTTTTCATAGAATATAGGCTTTCACAAAAATACGAATCCGGGAGTGACTCTGAAGGGACGTGAGTTTTAACAGTAGCCTATCCTACCGATCGGTCTCCTTTTGCGGCGACACAGACACCCACGCCTCGGTACGGAGTCTCCGGTACACGCAGCAGGTAACGACTAATGTATAGGCAAATGCTTCTTGAACCCTTACACTGTCATTCCAGTCGTATACTAATACATATATAACAGTAATTGACGTTAAATAAAGCGCTGGAATTGTGTAAAGAGAATTTGCGTGACTCAAGAATGTACGTGCATGTTTGACTGCATGGGGCTGGCTACTCAACGTTTCGAAGATAGCGATTTAGAGTCTGAAAAATATATTATGAGGTATGTATAGCCTATACCCAATAGAAACAATTCCGATCCGGTTTACTCAAATTGTAACAGTCTAGTCTATTGAACTCAAGCTTAACACCTTGACTGAAAACAACCCAGAAATGGACACGTCCGAGCGGTCGGACATATCAAGCCAACCGATACGGAGCATATTACAACGCCACACCGGGAAATGTGTTCATTTTGTTCTACGGTGCACTTCGAAGACCAAAGAGCTTCGATATCAACCGACAACACCCTATTAACTTTGAAAGGGTAAGCTGTTTGGCTGAGGTACCATGGACACTCGCGTAGACCCTTCGTTTTAGCCCATGACAGTTGCTTGTTTTAGTAGAAGCCAGACTCCCACAAACACTTCGATACGAGATGTTTTCAGGGTAGCTTAGTACCGAAAACACACCGCACGAAACAGCTGTCACCGAGCGAGCCGAATGTCAAAGATTCTGGGGGATCAAGCAAGAAAGATAATCGATACTCGCCCTAAATTTAACACCAACTACTCAATAAAAGTTATAGGAAAAAACTTACTTTCTTCCCCCGCAGTTCTCTCTGCTTCGTCTCGCTTTTTTTCTAACAAAGTCACATCCAATGGCTGCGTAATTAGATAACCAAAAAAGGGAAAAGGAGACGAAAATGACAATCCTCCAACTTTATATTGGAAAAAAAGAAAAAAATACAATGGCAAGCAAATGAAAGCTATCCTTTGGATCCGATCGGTGAACGATGTGTCGACGGCAGCCTCGCTGTTTCGGTTGTGGAGGGGCCGGGATACGGAGGAAGGGAAATGAAAATCCGATATGTCTTTATTCTGCTAATTATTATCGTTTTAGCCCTGTTTAAAAAAATGGCTGATTAAGTTGAGTGCGCATGTCTTTGTGTGTCTATTCCCGATATGCACTCTGGGAATGGAGGAGAGAGGGCGAATGAGAGAGGGAGGGAGGGAGCAAGAGAGAGGGAGAGGAGAGAAGTGTAATTAGTGAGTTGATCAACAGTCTCCACATTGCAAATGACGCGCTCGAGCCCTGTCTGTGGAGCCGTAGGACAGTGCGAGTCAGACACACCGAAATGATCTAACAAGGAAAAAATCTTTACGGTTTTATGTGTGGCCAAACGATATGTAGAACAATGAATGACCGTTTCCTGTTAACCAAATAAGGCAGAGTAACATAGAAGTCATTTTTAAAATGGTTTTGCAGATGAATATTACACTCAGTTTACAGGCTAGAGAAGACATGTTACAGAAGGTGATATAGCCTAAATAATATTTTTGTTATATAAATGTCCATGCGACCATTGTGTTTGACAAGTATGACATATTCAAATTCAAATGTAAAAGATGACATTTGATCAGAATGGCTAAATATGCTATAATGAATTGTAACTAGTGAGCGAGAGGGAGAATATTGGCTCAACGGTAGATGCTATGCTATTATCCGGGCCTGTGTGTAGACCTATGTGTTGGGAATTTTGTGCATAAATGTAACTATTCTCTGTGAACATGGGTGTGCAGTCGAAATATCGACTACAACTGTACTGTCAACGTACAACTTTTAAATACGCAGGGATATGAAACTGACAGATGGTGTTTTGCAGGTGTAGCATTCTTAACCGCATCGCGACGCACAGAAATATTGGACACCTACCGCTAAAAGACACACTATTTAACTCCACATAAAATTGTATAATTAGTCAATGAATTACAAACAACATATCTAAAAACAATTGTATTTTGTTGTTGTTTATGGACACTATGATAAGTGAGGCATTACACTGTTTTGGGCCCAGCAGTGTATTGTGACCGTGATATCCAGTGGTTTGTAAAGAGAGAGAGCAACTTGGATTTAGAAAAGGTAGGCCTATTGTTTATTTGTGTTTTAAATGATCGTAATCCATCATACCACCCTATTTACCCATAGATAACTGCAATCTCCAATGGCCTAACACGGACATACTTCCAGGCTATTCAATGGTCCATTCATATGCATATTGTGAAGTCTATTTAGAAGCTGCAGCAGTCGGTTCACTTACTTCTTCTTATTCTAGACCTTTACTTTGTATTTTATCTCTCCTAATAGTCGCTATCGAGGAGTGAGCCTTTACAAGATGTTAATCGTGGTGAAAATCAAGAGATCGGCTCCCCTTCGTGAAAAAATCGAAGGAGGTGAATTGACTGAACTGGGTCTTGGGATCTCATGATAAGAACTGCTGGCAGTGAACTAGGTCTACTGCAGACACACGGAACTACAGGGACTCTGAACCGCGCAACAAGACCGCCGCGATGCTGTTTAGTCCTGGGCTGCAGGGGTGCCAGACTGGGGCTAGGGGTGATCCACTGTGGCGTCACTTCTCACCCAGAAACGAGCCCGCAGCTTCGGCGTCCTCCCAGGACTCCTGTCTGCCTACCCCCGGGAGACTGTTCCTCAGCGGGCTTGCAGGGCAGCTAAGCCACCGAATGTGCTGCATGGACGGAGAATGTGCAAGAGCGTTTTGGCTGTCGAGCTTCCCTTCGAAACCTAATGTGATGGACTTATAATGTTACCGTTGACGATTGTATTGCAAACAGGAGCGAATGGAATGGAGTTAGGCTTTTTAACTCATGTTTTTTTTTAACAAATTGGCATTTATTTTTCGCGAAGTTATTCACCTACAGACTGTATAGCTTAATATGTATCCTATTTACAGTGTTTCTGCGTCTTATTTTAAATTATATGCGATCATGTTTTTACGAAATTTGTGTTCTTGGAAGAGGAGAAAGTAAGACGGATTTAAGCGATTAATAGTCTCCAGCTTATCTGAACCTCCTGCATTTGCAACCCCCCAGGTCTGCACCCACCTACTCTCCCCGCAAACGATGCTCTTTCTCCGGGGGCCGGTTGACAAAAGACCGTCTTAACTACTATTTCACCCAATTTCCATATCGTATCATCCTCAATTAATTGTAGATTGTTATCTGCAAACTGTCTGTTAGTGTGTGTTTCTGTGTGTGCGTGTGTGTGTGTTTGTGTCCGGCAGGAGGTTCATCCGACTAGAATGGACATATATAATCAGGATGTTTGATCAGTCTGAATTTATAAGAAAATGGATGCGTGTTTAATATGCAATTTTGCTTCTTTTCATTTATTTTGTTTCCTTTTTTTAACCATTAACTCTGTATAAGCCTCTACTTTTGATGTATAGTTTAAGGATTTAAAAGTGGACAGATTTGGAGAAAGACAAAAAAAGGTTTTGTATGAACAATATGTTTTTAGGCCTATTCTTGTTAACAGTATAAACTTGAAGGTTTTTTTTCCACTAGTCATCGACGGTAGACAGGCTACAAAGTTTGGCATGGCTCTGCTCGTGCTACGGGCTTAGGAATCAGAGTGATTGCCCTAAGCGTCGGCGCCCTCTGGGGTTCACTGGGTCACCATGGGAACATCTGACCCTGCCGGTCCCTAAGACAAACCACGAGCTGACCCACTATGCCCGACACAGTGACCCTACCCAACCAGCACACGCACCGAACTATCTGACAGCACTTAAGAACAGGAGGCTTCAACGCCTAATTCATATAAACTTCAAGACATGACAAGATAAAAACATAAACAACGAAGAAAGTCAAATCTGGTCATGATAATTTATAACTATAAATACACAATATTCGAAATAAAAGTGCGAGGTTACACGTTTTACTGTGCAAAGGCCTATCTTTTTTTAATGATCTGGAATAAAATTGATTTAATGGCAAAGTCATGTCAATACCACTTGTATTGTGAATCTAAATGCCTATTTGGGATGCAAATATTTAAATGTAAAATAAAACCAATTTAACACACCTATTCTTACTGTTAAATTACCAAGATCCTGAGCATTTACTCTCTTCCTGACGACATGGCCAATGACATTCATGTTGAAATATGTCAAATTCTGCTTCGATATGAAATTGATACAACGTCGAAATCTGATCAATATATATGTTTTTACGTATACGCACAACATAACCTCTCCCAACATATCCAGGTCCACCGCCAAATCCATCCAACACCAATCCATAAATATATATAAAGCCTGTCTTAAAATAAAAAAAATAAAAAGACCTCTTCAAATCCCTTAAGAATAAACCAAATGCAGCATAATGTAGATTAAAATGTATATGTACCTTTGGTATAAAGCATTCCGATTTTCTTCTGTCTCTTTCTCAGTAGCGATCCGCTTATAGCATATGGAAACAGTTTTCAAAATGCCTAGATTTGGCACATTGTCATTGAGAGCAGAGGAGCGAAGTGATGCCTCGCTACAACAGGGGAAATGAGTTGCGGATTGGACGTTGCCTGCTTCCATGCGGACTTCTTCAACTTTAATTTAATATTCCGCAATCACACTGTGATGGCATATAATTCAAGGAGAATTTCTGAGAAAGGGAATGCTTTGTGTTGTGTTTTTCACCACAGATTTATTAAGGGAAGACGGTGCGTTTGTGTGTTTATTCACATATTTCTCTCCTCGCGTTACTTTTGACAAACAAAAGCTGTTTATTTGTTTTATTTAGATCACATGCCAACAAGCCTTTTTCTCAGCGCAGTGGCACACTGAAATCATGCCCAACAGAAAATCGAGACCCATAAACGCTTGTTTGTAAAACACTGAACCCAAAATCGATGTATTGGGACATTTCAATCGATTATATAAACGAAAATCCATACGCAACACGAGCCCGGTATCAACTCACTCCGCTCTCTTTAAAGAAAGGGGGGAAAAATCTGAGGTAGAAAAAAAAGAGAGAAGGAGAACATATTGCCGACCAATGTCTAAAACAAAGCCTGTCAATGGAGCTAGGGCTCGGGTTACTTAGATGTCAAAGTACTCCCGGCTGTTGGATGATAATACAAGCCCTGATGACGATAATTAGACCAATGAGCAATCAAAAGGGCAACGTGGATTAAGTTGCATTTAAGGGTCAAAAAGAACAATTTGAACGAATATCACATTTCAGGATCAAGTCCCAATAATCAACCGTTTCATCGCTGCTCTAATCAAGCATTAATCAAAAATGCTAATTCGTGTAGAAGCCATGGACATGATAACTGGTACACTGTCAGATGAAGCAAAACATGCACGGTTATTGCATAAACCAAGCATTAATCTGGATTTAATCTTGGGCTGGGAAGGGGGGGTAGCGGGGCTAAAATCACAAGGTGCCAATCATGTAGAATTTACATGGCATCCCAGCTGCTCCAGTCTCCGGAGGTGGGGAGGGTGGGTGAGGAGCCTGCGCGTGGGGAGGAGGGAGGGGGCCCACGCGCGTTGTGCCATTCTGTTTATTTGATAAGGGAAATCAATGGCACTCTCTGTAAAGTCTTTAACGGGAACGCGTGCGTGTCTTTTCTGCATGGGAACAAGGGTTTGGTGAAAAGTGTCTTGAAGTCGCAATACGGGCGCGGGGTCGATCTCGTGCGGATATCTACACTAAACTGTACACTCATAGAGTCTTGGTCAACTCGTCCCCCCCCCCCCCACACACACACACCCTGCACCTCCATCCCTCCTCCCATTCAATCTCCTTCGCCCTTGTGCCCCCTCCCACTTGGCCCTTGGTCCGCGCCGTGCGCGAGCTTTTCATTGTTGATCCCTCTTTAATAGACACGCGCACAGGAGTGTCCTTCTCCGTGTATCTATCTAAAGGATAAAAATAAGGCCTCTATACTGTAGGCTATACCCCCCCCCCCTCTCTGCACACACACAAATTCTGACAAATCACACTATAGATTGATTGACAAGTATTGTTCATAGGCTATACGCAGATATTTTGGATGTAATAATTTGCATATTTTTTCTGTTATCGTATCATGATGTATTTTGTGAGGATGATCCTGTCTGAGTCATGTCTGTCCCTGCCCTATCGATCTGAAGGTTTGCTGATTTTCCGACTCTTATGTCCCAGTTTATTAAATGAGATTATGAAATGCATTTTAATCTAATAGGCTTGAATATTTGGTTAAAAAACATAGCTATTAAGTTTCACATATCAACATTGATATAAAAAAATTATAACATGAAGGCTAAAGGCCTATTGATAACAACTAAAAGTTATAATTCTTCACATGGTTGAATAATTATTAGGACTAGGCTATTATTAAACCATAATTGTATTTAGCCTATAGGCCTAGTTGTAATACAAATTACGATACAGGTGCTATCCTATAGCCTATATATTTATATAGCCTATATTAATATTAACAAATTGCTTTTATCGCAATGTTTTCCTTTGGCTACATCAAATTATATAAAAGGTTCGCTGTTTCAGAGCTAATTAGAAGATTCTCCATGACAACACAAGCTTGAACATGTCAATCCAGCGCCGTTCAGCCAGAGAGGTCCTTCATCTCTCCACCCGGGCTCTCCGGGGGCTTCGCCGTACCCCTCTTCTAACAGCCAATGGACCGTTCACACATGGTAAATAACCCGGTTACAATTGGTCAGTACCGCAAAAGCGAGAAGTCAATTCCATGGCAACAGTTTGACAGCTGGAATACCGAGTCCATCTCAGATATAACTGGACGGAATCAAGTCAACCAAGCGACCAACGCAAATGTGCTAGAATTAGCTGATGCGTACCACAGACAATTGGGAACGCTTGAACAGAGGCGTCAATTTTGGTGCGATGCAGTGACCCCGAAACCTGGCTTTATACTTAATTACTGTTCCCATCAGATAGCCTACATGTTGAAGTGGACCGACGTAGTCATCAAGCAAAAAAACGTCTCAACAGTCAACCGAACACAAAGACGGTCAATTTGCCTCCAATGTCTAATAAGTGTAGATTATAGGCCACAATAAATACATCGATTGATTTATATTATATATATATATATATATATAAAAATCATGAATTACTTTTTATATATAAAGTAATTCATGATTTAAACAGAACCAACAAACGGGCTGTTCAATGCCTTCTTCTAACGCCCGCAGTTCTCATCACGTGTTTGATGCTAGGGTATTTCCACAGGCCTGTCTATTAGTGTTTGGGAGGTAAAAGCTGTGAGGATCAGCATGCAGAACCTGAATACTTCCTCCTCCCAGCTCCTCCCAGCTCACGCTTCACCTGTCAAACTACTCTGTCATACTCTGTCATACTCTGTCTACTGGAATTACAGTAGAAACTATATAGGCCTACTGGAGTAAAAGTTATGTTACAACGGTCTTAGTAAAATATTCCATCACTACAGAAAATCTGTGTGTGTGTGTGAGAGAGAGAGAGAGAGAGAGAGAGAGAGAGAGAGAGAGAGAGAGAGAGAGAGAGAGAGAGAGAGAAGGATGATGCTTAATAGATTTATAATTACATCCCAAGATACACACTTCAACACTGTATCTCATCAAAACTTTTCCTCAGATTCCGATTTACGCTAGTATTAAAGAAATGACCAACAGGGGTTCAAGAATACATCTTCCCTGTTATGTTTTCAATTTGGGTTGAGACGAGGAAATGTTTTAGCAGTTGCGTAACATCCATGAGTACATATCAGCCTCCCTTCAATTAAGGCCTATTTCTCACAAACAAAATGTCAGAGTGACTCTGCCTACAGACGTTAAATGGTTATCTGTTCTGAAGGTTACGTGTCTTTCTCTGAAATGATGTGTGTGTGTGTGTGTGTGTTCTGACCTCAATTCTACTGCGCCCACAGAGGAAGAAAAAGGTGACTAAAAATATATCTAACACACAATCAGCCAGCTGAGCTGAGAATGACAAATCCTTTTCTAACATCTCATACTGAGATGTGGGATTATAAAACACACACATTTAAACACACAAACACACACCTTTGTACAGTTTTTTCTTAACACTCCTGTGCACATTAACTGTCACCATCAAAGTTAAGTAAATTACTTTCTTTTGACCATTTTGCAGTGTGCTGCACTGTACTGGAAGATGAGGTAATTATTTGTCATTTGAAAATTGATGACCCACCCAACAGTTTTCTTGTCGCTTTAGATAAAAGTGTCTGCTGAAGGAACAAAATGTAAAAACTTTATTGTAACGTCTTCTTGCCTTTAGCAGTCTCTGTCCACTGTAACAACAAGAGACTAACCATAGAGAACAGACTGACAGATAACAGCATAGTTCTGAGTCGTGATGTGAACACAACAGCCGCGCTCCATTCCAAGATGGTGGAGAGCACCTGTCAGGATGGTCCGGGGGAACCAGGGGAGCCCCCAGAGACTGCACACCTACCATCACGTTCTAACCACGGGCGGTCAGCTACACACCCCAGACCTCAACCGCTGACGGTCACACAGGGAGGAGAAGGGAAACCACAGTAGCTATCTCTGTCTCTCTTTTCTCAACCTCTTTTTTTTTTTTCTCGGTCTGCGTGCCTTTCTCTCTCTCTATGTTTCTCTGTTTCTCTCTCTCTCTCTCTCTCTCTCTCTCTCTCTCTCTCTCTCTCTCTCTCTCTCTCTCTCTCTCTCTCTCTCTCTCTCTCTCTCTCTCTCTCCGTTTCTCTCTATCTCTTCCTCTCTCTCACATCTGAAGCGCTGAAATACACCCCTGGGCCAAATCCTACCGAACAACCCCTCTGAGCCAGTGAAAAAAGCTGGAATCCGTTTGCCCTGATATTTCTCCAGCACCAGCCAGGAGCAAGGGAGAGGGAGAGGAGAGAGAGGGAGAGAGGAGGAGAGAGAGAGAGAAGGAAAAGATACCAGGGCAGAGAGAAAGAGATGGGGAGCCTGAGTCCAGGGCTGGTTTTGGGGGTCTTCTGTTGGTGTTTGGTACACAGTGTTTGGAGATGCAGAGAGAGAGAGAGAGAGAGAGAGAGGTGTGTGTGAGCTGGAGGATAAACATGCTGATGATGGAGGAGAGGATTGGTCATGCGCAAGGTAAGAGTGAGGCTTTGTTTGAATGTGGAGGGGTGGGGGGGAATTGGCAACTGACAGGTGGGGTTATTATTGCAGCCAATCTGTGTGTGTGTTTGTGTGTGTGTGTGTGTGTGTGTGTGTGAGACAGAGGGAAGGCGGCTATGCGGGGTGGAGTCGCTGGTGCAGCGTTGAATTCCTAACTGTGTCAAAGACAAGGAGGGAGAGGGAAGTGGTTTTTAGTCAACCGATGTCGTAACGGACCTGCTGTCTTTTCAGAACGGCTGTGTGGGTAGACTGCTCGTTCTCTCGCACACTTTACTTTTTAGTTTGATTACTTTTAAATACATAGGCACACACACACACACACACAGGGCCTTGCTGATTGGCTGAAGAGACTTCATCTTGCTTGGTTGGAAGCACTCTGAATTATATGAGGCTCTCACCTTCCCCTAAATATGGAGGGAACAGGGCAGAGGAGAATTAGGGAGCGCGGGAGGGGGGAGAAAAGAACAGGAGAGGGAGAGAGGGAGAGCGAGAGGGAGAGAGAGAGCGAGAGAGAGAGGCCATTTCACCATTTCACCTAGTTTAATAGGAGGACAGTTAATAGCCCTTTTTTTCCTTGCCGCCTGTGCCATCAATCAGAAGTGTCAGCCGTCTGCAGATTCCTGGCTATAGTCTTCTTCACAGATGACTGATTAGAAAGCCAAAACCACCAGATCCATCTTCTCTTGGTCACTTTTATTATAGTCATTTTTAAACTGACAGCAACCTGCTCCGTTTCACCACAGCGGCCAGGGCAGATATATTCTCATCCTCTCTCCCTCTCTCTCTCTTGCCCTCTTTCTCTCTCTCTCTCTCTCCCTCCTTCCTCTCTCTCTCCTTCTCTATCTCTCTCTCTCTCCCTCCCTCCCTCTCCCTCCGTCCTCTCTCTCTCTCTCTCCTTCTCCCTCTCTCTCCCTCCTTCCTCTCTCTCCCTCCTTCCTCTCTCTCTCTCTCCCTCTCGCTGTCCTCCTCTCCCTCTCTCACTCCACTGAGCAGGATAAGCAGATGCAGTGGCAGAGGACTGTGAAGAGAGGGAACAAAAACCCTCCCCTCCCATTGTTTGAGTCGAGCATTCTGCATCCCTGTGCATTTTCTTTACTGAGATGGTGAGAAATACATTCCCCCCCCTCCCCCCTCCCCCCCCCCCCCCCCCCATCCTGTACTGTCAGTGATGTGCTACATTCAGAGCGAATGTCATCTCAGGTAGCAGATGAATGTAAATGAGATGCGTTCAAGTGGGACACAATTGTCGCTGTACTTTTATTTTATTTTTTTTCACACGTGGATTTCATAGAACGGTTCTGGAACAATCCATGGTGTTGTAGTCCATGTTCAGGACACCAGTTCAGTTTATAAAATGGCCAACATAAATTTGTTGACTTTTCTTTTGCTGAAATCCTGTCTGATATTCTGAAGGGATTTTGTTCTGTCTGTTCTGGTTAACTTAGGAGGAGCTGCGCTCACAATAAATCACAGCATCAAATAATCATGCTGCAATCATTCAGACTGGCAGCTGAGTTCTGTTTACACAACTGTGTGTGTGTGTGTGTGCATAGATCTCTCTGTAAAAGTCTGTGTGTGCTTGTGTGTATAGGGGTTTGAGTAGTGTGTGTTCGTGTGTGTGTGTGTGTGAGAGAGGACAGCATCTAAAGAGAACCCTGGTGTCTCCACAGAAGATATGCTAATGACAACTGACATGAATCTGAATAACCTCAGCAGAGGTAACATGTGTCTAAGATTACGTTTACAACCATCTGAGCTAACACACACACACACACTCAGTCAAAAGTGGGTCACGTAAAACAAGTAAACGTTGTATTTCAGAGACAGCCTGCCATTGGCAATGTCCTCAAAAAACAACGGATTGAACAGCTTGTCGAAATATTAAGGCTCAAATTTGAAAGCTTCTGACTCGACTTAAGGCCCAGATGATTCGATTAAACAAACGACTCCTTTGTTTTGGGGGTTTTTCTGTTTAAATACGGTTCACTTTGATCCAGACACAAAAAAGGATATTTTTTGTCTTCTTTGTTCATTGTTCAGAGTTGGGATGATATTTAGGCCGAGAGAGAGAGAGAGAGAGAGAGAGAGAGAGAGAGAGAGAGAGAGAGAGAGAGAGAGACCCATGTTCTCCAGTCTGTGATATGCATTACCTGGGTCACTAAAGAAGCAGCTGGCGTTTCACATCAGAGAGACCGGAGATGGTGTAATATATGTATCACGCTAAACCTGATTTAGACAGAGCCTTAGATGTGGATTGTGCTAACACACACACACACATAACGGACACACACATACATATAATGGACACACACACGACAGAACCACACACACACACACTGAGTGGGACATTCAGTGCGTGTGGAGAGGAAGGGTTAGAGATGGTGGCACCAGCTGTGTCTGGAGAACTGAATGACTGTCTGTTCTACCAGTCTCTGCCCTGGGCCACAGTGGGTTTGTGTGGGAGTGTATAGTTGTCGGAACATTTAGTAAGTGCAATGAAGTAAAAAAGTATATTCATTTTTTTACATACATTTACATAATCAATAAAGATGCTCACACACACACACACACGCAGATCCCATGCCAGGAACACCAGAGACACACAACTTGTCCTAAACTTCAGAACCACAATAATAGACTACAGCAGTATTTTACCGTTGATGACAAGCAGTGACTACCGTGAAATTCCATGTCGGTGAATTTCCCGAGTGTAGTGTGGTGTGAACACTACACTCAGGAAATTCACCGACACACACACCACACACACCGCACACACACACACCACTACACACACACACCAAGCCCCATGGCTTCCCCGCAGCAGGTGGATAGTACAGGCAACATAGATAAATCCTTAGGAGACACACACACACTGAGGCTTGCAGAGACAAACAGCACACTGAGCCACAGCCCAGCACCTTTTGCATCTCACACATACAGAACACACACATCTCACACATACAGAACACACACATCTCACACATACAGAACACAACACAGTCACCTGATCTCTCACACACACACACACACACACACACACATCTCACACACAGAAACAAACACACACAGAGAAGCTAACACACAACGACAGGCATGTAAATAGTAGGACGACTTGTAGCCTGTTCAGCAGATTACCATTGGGAGCAACCGGCAGAGAGCATGTCTGCAGACACACACACACACACACACACAAACAGGCACACAACCACACACACCAAGCCCCATGGCTTCTCCACAGCAGGTGGATAGTGCAGGCAACATAGATAAATCCTGAGGAGACACACACACACACATAAACACAGCTCACACAAACAGGCACACACACAAACACATAGACCCACACTCACAGATAAACACAGACACACACTGACACAGACACACTGACACACAGACACACACACAGACACAGACACACACTGACACAGACACACACACACACACTGACACAGACACACGCACACACACCTGTGTCTTGGTAGATCAGTCCACGCTGCTATTCCTTTCCTCTCCTCTCTCTTTCTCTTCTCTCTCTTTCTCTTCTCTCTCTTTCTCTTCTCTTTTTCCACCCCTTCCTTCTCTGCACGCTAGAGGCTGCGCTAGGGGCAGGACCAGCGGGAGGAGGAAGGAAAGGGGGATCGAGTGAAGGAGTGAAAGAGTGAGGGAGCAAATGAACTAATAGAGAGCAGGCCCTGTGCGGTGCTGAACACCTCTGAACAGCTTTGTGTGAGTCTCTCTCTCTCTCTCTCTCTCTCTCTCTCTCTCTCTGTCTCTGTCTCTCTCTCTCTCTCTCTCTCTCTCTCTCTCTCTCTCTCTCTCTGTCTCTCTCTCTCTCTCTCTCTCTCTCTCTCTCTCTCTCTCTCTCTCTCTCTCTCTCTCTCTCTCTCTGTCTCTCTCTCTCTCTCTCTCTCTCTCTCTCTCTCTCTCTCTCTCTCTCTGTTCCTGACTTGTTCCCTCTTTTCGCTGAGGCGTGGGCCTGGAGGAGAGATGGAGAAGCAGAGAGGGAGACAGAGAGATAGAGACAGAGAAAGAGAGGGAGAGAGAAAGAGAGGATAGAGAGAGAAATAGAGAGAGATATATAGAAATAGAGAGAGAGGATAGAGAGGGAGGAAGAGAGAGAGAGAGAGGAAGAGAGAGAGGAGGAAGAGAGAGAGGGAGGAAGAGAGAGAGGAGGAAGAGAGAGAGGAGGAAGAGAGAGGAGGAAGAGAGAGAGAGAGAGCGAGAGCACCTTATGCATTTTACATGGTCTGACTCTGAGCCTGCTTACCCTCTCCTCTCCCTATCGCTCTCTCTCTTCCTCTCTCTCTCCCCCCCCTCTCTCTCTCTCTTCCCCCCTCTCCCCCCCCCCCCTCTCTCTCTCTTCCTTTTGTGACTGAATGCACTTATTGTGACAGGCAGATCTTCCAGTAGACTCAGGGGACGTCTCCATAACTCTAATGTTTTCATTTCTTTTGCGTCACACTTTGTTCTGGTCCTCTCTTCCCTCGTGTCTCTCCTACAACTATATTCATTTATTACATTTTTATACATTTATTTCCATGTAAAAAAATGTTTTGTTGTAAAAAGTAATTCTTATCTGTATTTAGTTTTTCACTCCAATAATTTATTTTGAATTTGAAGTATAATTTTAAACGAGAGATTTGTAGAATTTCTTTCCCCTGAAATATCTTTCTGTATTTATATATTTGTTATGTACTTACTATGTACTGTATGTGATGGGTCTTTCCAGATAACTGAGTCAGGTAAACCTCCCCAGATTGAGAGGTCAGACAGAGATGAAACCAAATAAACTCCTTAACTGAATGTTTTACAAGCCTTAGTTAAATATATTAATTTGGTCATAAAACAAATATTCTGCTTACCAAAGAGAAAAGTTTGTAGTTTAACAGTTTTTTTCCTTCTTTATATCATCATGTTTCTCAAGAAACAAGTTACGTGCTGTAATTATATTAGACTTATGACCTTTCAGAAAAGAAGAGGAAAAAAAGGCAAAAAAAAAAAGAAAAGAATGAAAGACATACATCTTAATTTGATCCGTTTCAAAGCATAGTCTGAATCTAGAGAGGCCTCTCTCAGCATATTAAAAGCTGAACATTAACGTCTAAGGGGACTGCCCTGCTTTTTATTTTCACTTCATATTCCTCAATGAACGGTTCTTTGTTGTCTGCTGCCCTGATTGACCATAATGAGAAACAGCCTATCCAACTAGCATTGTAGCAAACATCAGTTTTGCTAATATTTTTGTAACATTTCTTGTACTCAAGTCCAAATGACATCACAATTATTTCAGTCAAGCCGTGTGCAAACAGGCATAGTACGTGTCGTATTTGTACATGTGTGTGAATACACATAAAACATACAATTACAGGAACTTCCCTTAGAACCCAAAACAACCTCACACACAAAGACAGAATAAGAGAGAGAGAGATGGAGAGTTGGAGGGAGAGAGATGGAGAGGGAGAGAGATGTAGAGTTGGAAGGAGCGCGGGGAGAGAAAGTGTTGGAGAGATGGAGAGGGAGAGAGAGAGAGAGAGAGAGAGAGAGGGAGAGAGAGAGAGAGAGAGAGAGAGAGAGAGAGAGAGAGAGAGAGAGAGAGAGAGAGAGAGAGAGAGGGAGAGAGAGAGAGAGAGAGAGAGAGAGAGAGAGAGAGGGAGAGAGAGGAATAAAAACTTGACCGAGTGAATAAATGCTGAAAAAAGGTTATTAATCAAATAATTACTTATGTTGAATAAAGTATTGGTGTGTGTGTGAGTGTGTGTGTGAGTGTGTGTGAGACAGACCTTCTGATCAGTGAAGAGGATCCAGTGGTGTCTTAGAGCTGAAGTGCAAATTGTGAGGACTGAATAATGTTAGAAGACATTTAAGCGTGTGCAGATTGAGCCGTGGAAAGCGGTACCTCAGGACTACCTGTGAATCCAGACTACATGCTGGCATGAGCTGTGGATCGATTTCAGTGTTCTGTGTGTATCTGTGTGTGTGTGTGTGCGTGTGTTTGTATGCGTGTGTGTGTGCGTGTGTGTGTGCGTGCACGCGTAACTGACCTAATCCCCAGCACTCAATCTTACAAGGCACTGTTGTTTGTTCCTTCTCTAAGCGCAGCATAAAACAGACAACTGGACAGACTACTAGACATACTACTAGACAGACTACTGGACAGACTACTAGACAGACTACTAGACAGACTACTAGACAGACTACTAGACAGACTACTAGACAGACAACTAGACAGACTACTGGACAGACTACTAGACAGACTACTAGACAGACTACTGGACAGACTACTAGACAGACTACTAGACAGACTACTAGACAGACTACTAGACAGACTACTAGACAGACTACTAGACAGACTACTAGACAGACTACTGGACAGACTACTAGACAGACTACTAGACAGACTACTGGACAGACTACTAGACAGACTACTAGACAGACTACTAGACAGACTACTAGACAGACTACTAGACAGACTACTAGACAGACTACTAGACAGACTACTAGACAGACTACTGGACAGACTACTGGACAGACTACTAGACAGACTACTAGACAGACTACTAGACATACTACTAGACAGACTACTAGACAGACTACTAGACAGACTACTAGACAGACTACTAGACAGACTACTGGACAGACTACTAAACAGACTACTGGACAGACTACTGGACAGACTACTAGACAGACTACTAGACAGACTACTAGACAGACTACTAGACAGACTACTAGACAGACTACTAGACAGACTACTACACACACTACTAGACAGACTACTGGACAGACTACTGGACAGACTACTAAACAGACTACTGGACAGACTACTTTACTACCAGACAGACCGTTAGATAGACTGACAGAAAGCAGGGGCCAAGTAAACAATTGGGTATAACATAGTCAGGAACTGAGAATATCAACAAAGAGTAAGCCAACATGGACCTGTGTGTTCTAACAAGCACACAGGTGTTTGAGTGTGTGTGCAGGTGTGTGCTTGTGTGTGGGTGTGTACAGAAAGGTTCTCTCTCACTA
Source organism: Thaleichthys pacificus (assembly GCA_023658055.1). Lineage (NCBI taxonomy): Eukaryota > Metazoa > Chordata > Actinopteri > Osmeriformes > Osmeridae > Thaleichthys > Thaleichthys pacificus. The sequence continues at coordinate 15,628,084 of CM042872.1, forward strand.
TCTGCTTCAGTGATTGTTAAACTTGGAGTATGTCTTCGAGCTGTGATGCTGTAAAAACAGAGACACACACACACACACACACACACACACAATAACACACACACACACAATAACACAGAGACACACACGCAACCACACACACACACATACACAAATGCGCCCGAACACACTGAAACACAGACACAGACTCGCACACACACACTGGGTTGCCATAGCGTCCGTATGCGTGTTCCTGTCACATATGTGACGTGTGTTATGTGCTGAAGGGCATTGTGACCTGTGAGGCCAGCATGCTGTCCACACGCATAACACGCCTATTACACGCCAAGGACACTGACCTCAGCCGACAGTGACCTCTACACATTGAAAACCAAAACTTTCTGTCAAGCCGATCTGCCTGCTTTTGTGTGTGTACATGCTTTTGTGTGTGTACATGCTTTTGTGTGTGTACATGCTGTTGTGTGTGTACATGCTGTGGTGTGTGTACATGCTGTTGTGTGTGTACATGCTGTTGTGTACTAAATGCTTTGTTGTGGAGATATGACTGAAAAACAGTTTGATAAATTGCAAGTGTGTAGGTGGTGGGTAGAGGCCTTCTCAATCGGGAGTTTGGGTAAAACGACCCCCTTGCCTTTTTTAACAGAAAGTCATCGCGATATATATGTTGTTATCAAGGTAATTTGATCCAATTATCGCAATAGTGATTTTGTTGCTATCGCTCAACCCTGTTACCTGCTGGGGGGCCAGACCATCCTGCTGGGGGGCCGTGGGGGGAGGTCTGGGGGGCCAGACCATCCTGCTGGGGGGCCGGGGGGGGGGGGGGAGGTCTGGGGGGCCAGACCATCCTGCTGGGGGGCCGGGGGGGGAGGTCTGGGGGGCCAGACCATCCTGCTGGGGGGCCGGGGGGGGGGAGGTCTGGGGGTCCAAACCATCCTGCTTGGGGGGCCGGGGGGGGGGGTGTCTGGGGGGTGGTGCTAGACATGGAGAGACCTCTGAACGAAGGCTTGGACCACGAGGCAGGTACTGATGTTGTGCATCAGGGCTAGGATCTGAGGATCCTTCAGACCCCTCAGGAACCACGCAGCTACACCTCTCCTTAGTAAAAATGCTAAAAGACTAGTGGTGCATAATATGCAATTTAGATAAATCTATATTCATGGAGACTGGGAGGGTGTAGTGATCAATGGACTAAAACGCCTCAGCAACATTAATGGAATGAGAGAGTTGTGTGATTGAGTGAAATGTGCTGGAAAGATTGGGAGAAATCTTTAGTGCAGATAAATAAAGGGGCATTCAGGGTTATTTTTTTCTGAGGCGGAGCCCAAGAGTCAGCATTCATGCAGCATCCTCCGTGATCAACATCACCCCTGTGAAGAGACCCCCTTACAGAAACAGCCTGCATCAAGTATCCATCTGCACTCAGGACATAGTCAACCATTGCATACATCATCATAATTTATCAGATCTAGGTTGCGGTCGTTTCAAAGAAAGCGAAAATGAACGGGCTTCTGAATTCAAAGTCAAAGTCAGAGCCGGGGCATTAAAGCAGCTCTTGATGACCGGAGAAGAAGGTTCTAGAGCCAGGAATTTCACTCCTTCTCTTTGGGTTTTCCATAAATTGGCAGGCGCAGGCGAAAGGCCGCCTCTTCCTTTTGCTGCTCTCCACATCCATTACCTTGCGTAGATTCAAAGAGAACATTTCAATTGGATTGCAATGGCCAGTTAGGTCCGCTTTGATCCCCCCTTCTCTCTGAGATCTCCATTGTTCATGTGATTTGCTGGCCTGTAGAATAGAGGACACAGAGAGAGAGAGACAGAGAGAGAGAGAGAGAGAGAGAGAGAGAGAGAGAGGGAGAGAGAGACAGAGAGAGAGAGAGAGAGACAGAGAGAAAAAGGAAAGGATGACAGTCTAGGTGTTGCCACCCTCTTTGTCCTCCTGAGTCTTGAGGGGTGTTGGCCTGCCAGCGAAGGTCGAGTAAAGGTGACACACTGTTCTTGTGTCAAATTAGCTGTCTTTTCATCAAGACTTTTATCAGAGGGAAATACGAAGCCGTTTCACCAATGTGGTTTTAACTCTATGTAAGGATGGACGAACAACAGTTCCCTTTGATACTGAGTTTCAACAGAAAATGGCACCTGCCTACAGATGCCAAATCACACACCGCAATGTTCTACTACTACATTACTGTAAGTAGTGTATACACACACACACACACACACACAGACATACACATACAAACACACACACACTCATACAAACACACGAGTGCTTGAAAACGTCTGGAGCTGAGGGACCTCTGTAGACCTATAAGAAGGATAACTTCATCCCAACTGGGATGACAGGGATGAAACTAATCCCCTCTCAAGCCCAAGTATGCATGTGTCTCCTAAATAATACACACACAACTGGATCTTTATATCGTTTCCGTCTCAACACACAAGCAGAAAAATTGTATGCTTAAATCTAATTAAAATTAATTAAATGAGTGCTCAGTACATTTTCATTATATTTGGTGTACCTATGTAAGTGTACTTAAAACATACAGATTTTGTGTATTCACACACGTTTTAGCATTTTTTTACTAATGTAAATGATGGCAGTACTTTGTGAGATTTTCACTTAGGAACCACACAGAGACATGCAGCTTTCAATCGTTACCGTTCTGAGTTCGCCAGCCTGTTTGTCCTTCAGCATGTCTGAGTACAAACAGCCTGGTGGTTAGTATGATGATGGGAGACGAGAAGAAATCTTGGAAACATTGATCAGAATCATTCTCATTTACACATTTGATTGTCTGATGCAGTGAAGAAACAGCAGATGTCAAATAAACCTTCCTGATGCCAGCAGCTACTAGCCTTCTCTCTCTCTCTCTCTCTCTTTTTTTCTTCCTCTCTCTCTGTCTCTCCCTCTGTCTCTCTCTCTTCCTCTCTCGTCTCCTCTCAGATACAAACGAACAATTTGTTTTCTATCTCTTCACCTCCGTGTCTCTTTCACTTTGAAGTGGGAGGGAAATTGGAAGGACGGGGATGCTGTTTGGAGATTGCATGATATCGTGTTTGCCTTCAAAGAGGACTTCACGTGCCTCTTGTAAAAGCATTGGCGAGTGCTACACCTTCAAGGTGAAACTGATCAATCAAAAGGTGCGCTTTTTCACTGCAATAAGAATCTGATGGAGAGGGGCAGGGATGTTTGATGCAAATGCCTTAAGCCACCAGGCTCTTGTAAATGGAACTGAAACATAAGGAGGACATTTTAGTCCATGAATGCGTTCATCAACAAATATCCCCAGTGTTGAATGTGAACACCCTGA
>CM042872.1:15636394-15654911 GCA_023658055.1 Thaleichthys pacificus
GCAATTCCATCTACACTTATTCCTAATTAGTTTCCATTTAATTCATGGGAGACTATTTCTGAACCTAAATTAACACAAAATAATTTCTTCAGCAAAGATAATTATAAAGTTAAGAATCTTAACTAATTTAAGATCCACAGTCTGCATTAAATCAAATGGACATCTTTGATCCCAGAATGTCCCCAATGGTAAAATACATTCAATTATTTTCTCAAAATTAACTGTGTGAATAATTAAGTTGACTTTTATATTATATTTCTTGTACTTTGTTCCTTAAATTATTCCAATGACACTGAAACCAAACAAAATATTACTGTATATAGAATTACATAGGAATCCTTCAGTCATACACAAAGTGAACAAGAACTAGTAAAACGCAATCTCACTATCTCCGTATACAATGAGCTCTATACAATAATCTCACCTTCATCCTCTACAACATAATTGCACTTTAATCTTATATTTGCACAAAAGCACACATGTGACCCACACATGTACTGGAACAATCTGGAACCTTCTCTCTTACTCATTATAGACTTCCAGAAGCTTCTGTCTGCGGATTCATACATACATACATACATACATGCAAACAGACTGAGAAAGATGATCCATATTATTTTTATCGCCTTGCACCAGAAGCTCTCTCTCCCCTCTCTCCCTCCTCTCTCTCCCCTCTTTCTGTGTGTCCCATTATGTAAAACTGTGGATTATGTTTTGTATGTGCATGAATCCTGCAATCACAGTTGTGTGTGTGTACGAGGGTGGGGATGAGGGGTGCATGCACGCGTATGTGCTGGGGGCCCCTTGAATCTATGAATCTCTCATTCTCTCTTTCTCTCCCTCTCCCTCCCTCCCTTCCTCTCTCTCTGGTCCATCTATCACCCTTCTCTAGGTGTATCAGCTGTGAGGACAAGGTGTAGAGAGGGGGCAGACACAGGGAGAGTGGAGGGGGGTGGAAATAAATGTAACCCTCTTTAAAAAATGCACATACATTTCCATACATTGGGGAGGATCCGGCACCCTTGTACCCCCCAACCCCCCACCCCCTTGCGCCCCCCCCCCCCTTCCCGCCTTCCCAATCTGCTGCCCCCAAAACACCAAACGAAGCAAAGATGAATGTGTGTCCCATTCTGTGGAGCCTGGTGAAAATATCACACTTGCCATATCTATCTTCATAAGAGGAGGTACGTGTGTGTGTGCTTTCGTCTGTGAGTGTGTGTGTGTGCTTGCATGTGTGTGTGTCTGACAGATGTTCTTCTAGTAAACAATACTTTTCAGTAGCAGAAAATCCTTCTTGCAACAGGAGGGAAGTGCAATTTCAGAACCGAAATCTTTTTCTTCTCACCATATTTATTTCTGTTAAGCCGACTGTTGAATGCACCCTAACCCATCTGTTAAACATAGCTCATGATTGGCCACAAATCATTGAAAAACTGAAAAGTTTCTCTGTACAGTGTTGTTTATATTCTGTAGTGAGTTTCTGTGTTCTGTAGTGAGTTCAGGCCGGATGTGTCTCTTGCTAATCTGACATTCCTCACATTCCTCACATTCCTCTCTCCACTCACATATACCTTTTCTACCACTTTAGTTAGTGTCCGAATCTAAAAACCATCCTTTCAATCCTCCCATCCCGGATCCTTCCATCGCTGCCTCTCTCTCTCTCTCCCTATCTCTCAGACAGACAGACAGGTTGGTAGGCAGGGAGACAGGTTGGCAGACAGACAGACAGGTTGGCAGGCAGACAGACAGGTTGGTAGGCAGGGAGACAGGCAGGCTTTCAGATGTGAACGAAGGGTTTTGGAGGGTAAAGCAAACAGATATGGAAGGAAGCTTTGTGCACACACAAACACACAAATGCAGACACACACACTTCACATCAGAGGAGACTACAGTGACCTGTCATCCCGACTCTCACTACTGATATAGCAAATAATCTCTCTGCTTGTGTGTGAGTGTGTGAGTGTGTGTGAGTGTGTGAGCGTGTGTGAGCGTGTGTGAGTGTGTGAGTGTGTGTGAGCGTGTGTGAGTGTGTGAGTGTGTGTGAGTGTGTGAGTGTGTGTGAGTGTGTGAGTGTGTGTGAGTGAGCGTGGACAGCATGTGAAGTCTCACCCTGCTCATGCACATGTGAGCACCTGTGTTTTGGCTCTGCACACACGCCCACCCCCTCTCCTCTCCAGACCAGGCCTCACCATGGCAGGCTGCTAGCCAGCCACACAGTCTCAGGGTGGATACAGCTAACTTGCTAGCCAGCCACACAGTCTCAGGGTGGATACAGCTAACTTGCTAGCCAGCCACACAGTCTCAGGGTGGATACAGCTAACTTGCTAGCCAGCCACACAGTCTCAGTGTGGAATACAGCTAACTTGCTAGCCAGCCACACAGTCTCAGGGTGGATACAGCTAACTTGCTAGCCAGCCACACAGTCTCAGGGTGGATACAGCTAACTTGCTAGCCAGCCACACAGTCTCAGTGTGGATACAGCTAACTTGCTAGCCAGCCACACAGTCTCAGTGTGGATACAGCTAACTTGCTAGCCAGCCACACAGTCTCAGGGTGGATACAGCTAACTCGCTAGCCAGCCACACAGTCTCAGTGTGGATACAGCTAACTTGCTAGCCAGCCACACAGTCTCAGTGTGGATACAGCTAACCTGCTAACCTGCCGTCCTCCGCCGGGCACGGACCAGCAGAGGATGGAGAAAGGAGGAGAGAGAGAAATCGAGGATGACAACGGAGGGATGGAGGGATAATGCATGGGTGAAGGAAAAACAGAGAAGTGCTCCAAGTTCGGATTAGATTCCCACCCTCCCTCTTTTTCACTTCTTTCTTTTTTTCCCATCTCTCTCCCTCTCCCCCTCCCCCCCCTCTCTCCCCCCTCTCCCTCTCCCTCTCCCCCCCCTCTCCCTCTCCCCCCTCCCTCCCCCCCTCTCTCCCCCCTCTCCCCCCCCTCTCCCCTTCCCTCTCCCTCCCTGTTTGGATGGGTAGACACACAGATGTGTGCTCAGGCCTGAGTCATTGTGATGAAGCAGCACAGGTGTGTAGAGAGCAACAGGAAGTGACGTGTTCGAACCTCGTGCCCTAGCAACAAGGATCTGGACGGGCCTGGAGCAGGTCAGCTGCAGCCTGGACACCTTCTCTCTCCCTCTCTCTCCCCTTCTCTCACTCCCTCTCTCTCTCTCTCTCTCTCCCTCTCTCTCTCTCTGTCTCTCCAGTCTCAGGACTCATGTCTAAACATGAGTAGAACCAGGGCTTGCAACAAACTTTTGAGGATTTTTTTTCTCAAATAATGTTTAAAAAAAAACGATTGAAAAAATGTATTTGTTCCCGAGACACCGTTAATTTCAAGCCCTAAATAGAACTGTCTTTCTGTATTATTTAATTTACGGTTAATTTTTCTAAAGTAACAGATTATAATCACTGGTACAAATTATGTTTTTAGCATGTTCCTTAATTATATACTTTTTTATTATTGTATTCCGAGCATTCAATTGAATTGTTTCTAATTGTTCTCTTGAATTTGACACAGACTAAGTCTTTCAAAAGGAAAGATTATATATTTAAAAAATCCTGATAGGTAGGGAGTGTGAGGCTGCAGGATATTTTGACAGTAGTGTGTACGACCGCGTATTGGTGTGTGTTTTTTTATGTGTCAGGGTGTCTACACTTATATGTATTTATGCATTTGATTCTTGCATATGTGTGTGTTTGGAGTGTAATCCTGTTACCCAGAGTCTGTGTGCGTGTGTGTTTCAGTGTGCACAAATGTGTGTGTGTGTGTGTGTGTGAGGACATGTGTTTCTCATGAAGGCCCAGAGAAGTTGCCGGCCGGGATATCTCTCTGTCTTTGAAACGAGCCGTGCGGCGCTCGCTGATCAATAACCGCGAGCGGAGCAGGACCGGGCTGCACCACCCCTGGCTCATCATGAAACACATCCACCCACTCATCACAAACCTCCATCCACACCTCCATCCACACCATAAACATGAGCGGAGAGGCGAGGGTATTAGAATATCTGAAATCATTGCAGCTTTTGAAGAAGCCGAGAGGTTCGAGTCTATGCCTGAAGTCTACAACCCAGGTCAAGTAAAGAATTGATGTTTAATAATTACTAACAACTGAGACCTGATATATCCAAAGCAACGGAAAAGTTAAATCTTTTAAAACTTACTCCAATAACTCCTTAAAGGTCATATAAAATAGCCCTGCATGCTTTGTGATAAAGATTTACACAAAAAACGAATGTATAATACTATACAGGACATTGTATGTTATACATAAATATATCTATATTTTTACAATTAAACCAAAATTTATGTCATTGTATTTTCAATTGAATTTCACAGATATTTTAACCTCGAAACACATACAGATTCTGTATGTGTAGAGAGAATCACTCATGAAGATGACTGTGTGTGAAAGAGCTTCTCCAAGGCATTCGGACAAGTGTGTGTGTATGTGCACGCGTGTGTGTGTTGACTGTGTGTGTGTGTGTTTCTGCATGTGTATGTATGTGAGGAAACACGTGATATCCTCAACACCTGTGGTTCTTGTTTGTTCTTGGCACACACTTCCTGTTCTCCAATACATCTATCGCTACGGCGATACATGACATTCATTAGCTCTTCATGAGCCGTGACGCATGTTGCCGAGACAACTGGGATGGGTATATCCCCTTGACAACAACCAGAAAAACAGAAGCACGTCCAAGCTGAAGTGAAAAGATGCCAATCTCCCAAAATTCGCCAACAGATTCAACAACAGCAGGAGATCAATACGATAACAGGGAGGACCAGAGAGCACAGAAACACAGTGTTGGGTATAGCTTAGTGGTTAGACTGCAGATAAAGAAGGTTCAAATCCCCCCCAACTACATCCCCTTGGATAAATATGTCTGCTAAATGAGTACACTATACATGACCTAAACCATCAGACCTGGGCCTGATGAGAGAAGCAGGAATGTTCTCTCTCAGCAAGTGAGAGAGTATCTTCCGGAAGCTGGTCGATACAGCTGTCTCACTCTCTAATGCGATGTTAAGGACACTAATTCCTGAGCTGTTAGTTACATCTAAGAGAGCGAGGCAGGAGAAAGCACTAATCCATATGCTCAGCCATAATGGTTCATCAGCGGTGCAACAAGAGCACGGCTCACAGATTGAACGGCAGCAATTAAGAAGCTAAACGCCTGGCTAATTGTGCTAAAACACTTGCTTACTCACACACACATAAACACACGCCTGGCTAATTGTGCTAAAACACTCGTTCGCTCACACACACACACACGCCTGGCTAATTGTGCTCAAACACTCACAGACACACACACACATTTCAGGCTAATTGCGTCCGAGTCATTAGTGTTGTCTGACCACATGAGAGGAGGTTTAAAAGGGAGGGATAGGTTTTATAAATACAAAATGGCTGCCGTTTTCCTCCAGAAGAAATCATTTCCGTGGGGTGAATAGATAAGGCAGGAGTCACCTGTGACATATATCAGTTTATCGAGCTAAATCCAGATAAATCTACCCTATAAAATTAACCAGCGGGATCGTATAGCGCAAAGACTAAAAAGTATGTTTATAAATATATTATGATATATATTTTAAATGTCCTTATCATATACTGTATTATATATAATGTTACAGTTATGAGTGGTACAGTCATAAATAGGAGCAGAGTGTTACTGTGAGTGATAGCAGGGTGAGATTCAGGCTCAAGAGCTGAGCTTCAAGATCTTGAAGAAAGAAAAGACAAAAAAATAGGAGGGGATTGCCCCAACAGTCCCTACATCTGGCAACCACTACGATACCTCATGTTTAACAAAATGAGCGGTTGTGTTAGCCTTGAGAGAGAGAGGGGTAGATAGAGAGAGGCGGGGTATACAGAGAGAGAGAGAGAGAGAGAGAGAGAGAGAGAGAGAGAGAGAGAGAGAGGAGGGAGGTGGGCGGGAGACCAGGAAAGGGAGAGAGAGAGGGAGAGCAGGAGGGAGGGAAAAGGAAACCATTTCACTACAAAGATTAAGGTTACTGAAAAAAAGAGTCTGAATTAAAAGAATTATAGTCTGCCCCCAGAACCTTGCAGGGTGACCTCCAGAAGTCAGAATCGTCCTCCATCAATCACTGCCACATGTTCCAGAGTAATGAATCCTACAGGACACTTCTCCTGCTGACCTCTCTGATTAGTCCGTCTGGAAAAAACTGATAGGAGAGTCTCTGGAAGGATCCGGTTCCTGGTGGAAGATCGAAGCGTTTCAGCGTCATAATTAAGGAGCAGCGTTTTTAAGACATTTTATTTATGTTTGTTTGTTTTGAGGCGCCCACCATGCCTCTGATGGGCGGTGTTTGTCAGAGATCGTCTTCAGGGAACTGAGATCACAGAATGACTGACTTTACAGTGATTCAGTCCTCTCCCTCTCTCCTCCTTCCCTCCCCTCTCCTCTAACCACCTCTCCACCCCCCTCCCCTCCCCTCCAACCTCCTCTCCACCCCCCTCACTTTTCTTCTCCCCTCCCCTCCCCACTCCTCCTCTCCACTCCTCCTCTCTCCCCTCCCCTCCCCACTCCTCCTCCCCACTCCTCCTCCCCACTCCTCCTCTCCACTCCTCCTCTCTCCTCATCCCTCCCTTAGTCCCATCTCTCTCCTCCTCTTTCCCTCTCAGTGTATCAGTAATTATTGCTGAAGTTTTAGTGACTGCAAATTATATTACCATTTGTGAGAGAAGCCATCTTCTTAGCCAGAGCAAAGGGTTTAAGTGAGCCAGATAAGGTTTCAGGTATCGATTTTTTAACTGTTACATCAGAGAGAGTAATGCTTTCATAATTTCAAATAAACTGTCTGCTTTCTACTGCTGATGAGCGGGTCAGGAGGGGGAGGGGGGGGGGGGGGGAGGTTACACTCCAAGTGTTGATAGACGCAGCCAGATTACACACACAGATTACATTTACCAAATGTGTAGCGTTTTCCTGGTCTGGTAAACCTCGAGGAGAAACAGGAACACAGGTGAGCTTCTGTCTCTTCTGCTCTCTGTCTTCGATCTGTGGGAAGAAGCACAAGAAAACATGAAGATTATTATATTGATGATATTTTCAACCCCCCCCCTGTCCCCCTGTAAATGATGAACTAATACGTTAATAATAAGTAGTACTTCTTGTATTTGTTGATACAATTATTTTATATTTACATCCAATCCTAATGTATAGTAGTGTGTAGAGTGTTCATAAAGAAATGTTGGTGGACTAATTAGCCTGTTTTTACCGGATGATTCTACCCGTATGATTTGCACATGCAGGGTCTTCCCTCTAATTAAGGACAGTGATCTGACAGACTGCGGCCTTAACTGGTGTGAAATAACAGATTTGTCAAAAGAACCAGACAAATGACAAACAAAACTCATGAGGAGGAGATGTCCTGGCTCAAACTCTGGCATAACCTGCTAGACCCTCCCTCATCTCTCTCTCTTTCTTCCCTCTCTCCATCCCTCATCTTCCTCTCTCTCTCTCTCTCTCTCTCTCTCTCTGTCTCTTTCTCCCTCACACCACAAACCACAGGCTGTTGAAGGCAGCTTAAAAATCTCTTACATCTGGAAGAGCCATAATTCATGGGATTTGGTTTGACAGCCATGACAGGCATTGGGGCAGCCAGAAACAACTGTCTCCTGTGTTAGCTGTGTGTGTGTGTATGTCTGTGTGTGTGTGTGTGTGTGTGTGTGTGTGTGTGTGCAGCCACATCCCTGCTCCAGCAGATGTGTCCTCCAGGTTCTTTCATGGTGTGCCAGGGGCTCCCTGCATAGCCTCTAAATATTACACAGACAGTAGCTATCACTTCCAAGCCAGGACCCTAGATCCCAGATCCCAGATCCCAGATCCCAGCCCCCAGCCCCTGGCCTGTTAAACTCTGCAGCATGTGGCCTGCCATTGTTTCAGAGAGAGAGGTCGTGTCATGCTCTCTACCTCCCCCTGCCCGCCCTCTCTCACTCTCTCCCCTCCCCCTCTCTCCCCCTCTCTCACTCTCCCCCTCTCTCACTCTCCCCCCTCTCTCACTCTCTCCCCCTCTCTCACTCTCCCCCTCTCTCACTCTCTCCCCCTCTCTCTCTCTCTCTCTCACTCTCTCTCCCCCCTCCCCCTCTCTCCCCCTCCCCCTCTCTCCCCCTCTCTCACTCTCCCCCTCTCTCACTCTCTCCCCCTCTCTCACTCTCCCCCTCTCTCACTCTCTCCCCCTCTCTCTCTCTCTCTCTCACTCTCTCTCTCTCTCCCCCTCTCTCTCTCCCCCTCTCTCACTCTCTCCCCCTCTCTCACTCTCTCCCCCTCTCACTCTCTCTCTCTCACTCTCTCTCTCTCTCTCTCCCCCTCTCTCACTCTCTCCCCCTCTCTCCCCCTCTCTCACTCTCTCCCCCTCTCTCTCTCTCCCCCTCTCTCTTTCCCTCCCTCCACCTCTGTCTTTATATCTCTCTCACTGTACTATCTGTCTCTCTCTTTTTCTTCTTTCTCCCTCTCTTTAACCTCTCTCTCTTTCCCTCGTTTTAAAATGTCTGTGTGCACTCCCTCTCTCTCGACCTTCCTCTCTCTCATCCCCCCTTCTCCCTCTCTCACCCCCCCTCTCTCTCTCCCTCCCTCTTCCTCTCTCTCATACTCCCTTCTCCCTCTCCCCTTTCCTCTACCACTCCCTTGGCTCTTACTCTCACACTCTCTCTTCCTCCCCCCTCTCCCTCTCTCTATCTTCCTCCCTTGCTCTCTTCCTCCCTCTCCCTCTCTCTCTCTCTGTCTCTGTCCAGGCCGAGATATTCATGTGGAGATTTTCTCACATGTTAGATTTAGATTTATGACCCCAGCCGGTTCCCTGTGGCGCGTGAATATGATACCATCTACCAAGCCACATTGTTTTGTGTGTTGTAGGCTTGTGTGCTAAATTGGTATGTGTGTGTGTGTTCGTGTGTGCCTGTGTGTTTGCATGTGTGCACTTTTATGCATCTGTGTGTGACTGTGAGAAAGAGGGAGAAAAAGAGACAGTCGACTGTTGCTGTAGCTTCACGTTCTACGCGTAAGTCCTCTATTTAGACTGTCTGCTTCAACATGGACACATTCTTTGGTTTAACATGCAGCTTAGCATGATGTGTTGTCTCTGACACATGACGTCCTCAGATACAGTAGGTCTCTCATAATGTTGTTTAAATGATTAATGAGCGCATGAAATGATTTGAATTATCGTGCCATCACACACACACACACACTCGTGTGGTGCTAACAGTTATCTTAGCAAGATTCTCCACTTTAAGCATGTCATTAAACGTGACAATGCCTGGGTTGTGACACCCAGGCATGAAGCGCTCCCTCTCTCTGCATGTTAGCGTGTCCGTAGCTGGTTCGTTGTTGTGTTGTTGTGTTGTTGTGTTGTTGTGTTGTTGTGTTGTTGTGTTGTTGTGTTGTTGTGTTGTTGTGTTGTTGTTGTGTTCACATGAGTTTCCTTTGAATTCTCTGGTTCTTCGTCCACGCAAGTGCTGTCATTAAAGTGTGGTGGCTGTTCTCATGGAGATAGACCAGCAATCCAGGATCACAAAACTGCCTCTGTGATGGAGGATATAGTCAGTCTTTTGATGTGTGTGTGTGTGTGTGTGGACTAGATACACAAATACTCAAAACATAAATGGCGAGAGGAGTGTGTGTGTACGTGTGTGTGTGTGTGTAGGTGCATGTCTGAATTTAAAAGCCCTATCTGGCTTTAGATCAAATGAGGTATGAAATCATGGGAGTGACACACAGAACAAACGCTGTCTCTCTCCCCCAGCCTAGCAGAGGAGCAGGAACAACAGGATGAAGAAGTGTGTGTTGTTGTTAGATGACATGAAGAAGAGAGGAGGGCCGTACGCTGACATTAGCTTTGAACGGGGGGGGAAAAAGTATTTTCCAAAAATGAATAAATAAATAAGTAAAGAAACAAAAGAGGAGAAAAATGATCAAATTGGACGGGAGAGCTGGAAGGAGGCGCAGAACAAAACTAGATGTTGTGTGATCTGTTTGCTTGTTCCTGTGTCTAGGTACAGCTCGCTGCATTGTTTTTGTCAGGAGAAAAAAGCTGTAAACAAATTGTTTTACATGAACTACTTTTGTTTGCATGAGACACCTTTTGCCTTTTGTGAAGTGTAGCGTTTTGAAGATATGAGGAATCCAGAATAGCAGTTCATTGAATGTTGTTAAAAATTGGCTGAGTAAGTAAATGTCGTAAAGTGCTGTACTTACAGTTTTTATGATTGTGCCAAATAAAATAAAGATTATCAATTAAAAGATAATCTGAGACGCTTGTGGGTCCTTTTTCTTTCCTCTGACTGGAAGATGTTGGCTCTGGAAGGCAAATGAAAAAAGTATCCATATTTCTATCATCTAGACATTTTGCTGTCTGTTATTTTGTGCTTGTGGTCTATCACCGTCCCCACAAGTCACACACACACTCACTCACACTCACACACTCAAACACACACACACACACACTCAAACATACTCACACACACACACAACATTACATGTTGTTACATGGACCACTCCTCTTCGCTCCCTGCCAGAAAATTAGCCTTGACATTTCAAGAAATATTCTTTCGAATAAAACTGATTCGAGTAAATAAATCAACAAATGTGTTAAATATTCATGTGGGGAGCTGTAGAAGAGCTGCTTCTGAATGTCTTCCTTGGGGATCTCTCTGCTTCTCTCTCTGCTGATCTCCAGGCTCACTTCACCCACACAGAGGCTGGAGATCGCCATGCCAACACGTTCTGGAAGGCTCTCTGCTCTGGGCAGACATGGGTGGTGCAGTGAGGTGGAGGTGAGCTCCATCCTCCTGTTAGAGGAAGGGAAACACCCTTTATCAGGAAGCTGGTGGAGCTGATGGTGGTGCTGATGGTGGAGCTGATGGTGGTGCTGATGGTGGTGCTGATGGTGGTGCTGATGGTGGTGCTGAGGAGATGAGACGCAGGCTGTGCTGATGGTGGCGCTGATGGTGGCGCTGATGGTGGCGCTGATGGTGGCGCTGATGGTGGCGCTGATGGTGGTGCTGATGGTGGAGCTGATGGTGGTGCTGATGGTGGCGCTGATGGTGGCGCTGATGGTGGCGCTGATGGTGGCGCTGATGGTGGTGGCGCTGATGGTGGTGGCGCTGATGGTGGTGCTGATGGTGGTGCTGATGGTGGTGCTGACGGTGGTGCTGACGGTGGTGCTGACGGTGCGCTGACGGTGGCGCTGACGGTGGCGCTGATGGTGGTGGCGCTGATGGTGGCGGTGCCGTTTGCGAACCCTGGTGAAGTTGTGGTAATCCACGCGCAGGTGTTTGAGGAGATGAGACGCAGGCTGTGTGTTTAGCAGGAGAGGTTCTGCAATGGACGGCTCCATATTGTTGTTTGTCTTGTGGATGATGTCGCCCCCGTTTCTTCTACAGTCAAATATTCACACACCTTCCGCCCAATTCGTCCCCATCAAATAGCTTCACCCATAAATATTGCCTTTATTGTGTGTGTGTGTGCACATGTGTGTGTGTGTGTATGCACATGTGTGTGTGTGTGTATGCAGACCATTACCACAGTCTGTGACCGTTCCAAATTGCCCCCCCTAGATTGTCACGCATTATAATAACCTCGAAGGCCCATCTCCCTTTCCTCTGGGTTGATTGTTGTATCTATATGGCAAATTATGCTGAATGATACATTATACGTGTGTGTGTGTGTGTGTGTGTGTGTGTGAAAGGTCATTTCATAACGCCTTCAGTGTATGACACCAGTCTCTACTCTGTCAACAACAGCTGAGGAGAAGAGGCAGAGAGGCAGGGGAATCATGAAGAGGCAGAGAGGCAGGGCAGAGGCAGGGCAGAGAGGCAGGGGAATCATGAAGAGGCAGAGAGGCAGGGCAGAGAGGCAGGGGAATCATGAAGAGGCAGAGAGGCAGGGCAGAGAGGCAGGGGAATCATGAAGAGGCAGAGAGGCAGGGCAGAGAGGCAGGGGAATCATGAAGAGGCAGAGAGGCAGGGCAGAGAGGCAGGGCAGAGAGGCAGGGCAGAGAGGCAGGGGAATCATGTTTTTATTCATGATTCCTCATTCGTTTTTTCAGCACTAATACTGTTTATAAATATTGATATTGTTGATTAATATAGTATTGAAATGATATATGTTGTGTGTGTGCGTGCGTGCGTGTTTTATACAGTATTTGTCCAAAACTATAGTTCATCTCTGAGTATCTCATAATTTCACATTCCGGCTCAGTATATTTCACATAAAGGGTATAACACCACATACGTAACAGTTACCACTGAGGTGTGTTCATTAAAACTCCTAATGAAACACCTCTTATTATATTTCTACTTAAAGCCATTCAGCCCCATATCCTGCTAATCACTGTCACCTCCTGCTGGGGCGCGTGTCACATCCTGCTGTGTCACATGACATAAAACAGGAAGAACAAGGTTGTCGTGCAAATGAAAGTTCCACGTCTCCGAGGTGACTGTGCCTCTCACCGTGACGACCAGACGAGTTTTGATTCCAGAGATGACAAGAGATGGAAAATGAGACAAACATATCTCTGTAAGTCTACCTCACACTCCTACAAAAGAGGAGAAGGCAGACAGACATACTGTCAGAGACTCACTTAATGACAAGGTAAAATGTTGGACAGAAAGTTGAGGCCAAATGCTGGATAGAAATATTCGCTGATATCCAGTCCAGAAGGGTGCTGCCTATGAATTGAATAAAACCTATGAATTGTCTGGCTCAGACTAAACCAGAGATATTACAGCAACATGAAACTTAACACATTTCAGAGGCAGAAGCACCCTAGTTGGCAACAGCATGATTCACATTCAGATGGGACTTGTTTCTTGCGCTAGTGAGTCACATCTCACAGGATTACAAGGAGGAGATAAGCGATAGGCTACCTATCGGCTTCCTACGCAGTTTGGTTTCATCTCTTCTCCTCTTCTCTCAATCTGGCTTACTGTCACTTGTTTCATAAACAGCCACGTCTCATTCCAAGGTGTCTAAAATACCCAGCAAATATCCTGCCGAAAAAACAGATGACTAAATTAATATACGCACAGTACTAGAAAGTGTACCTTATAAATGCATTTATATACGTATGTAAACGTATTTACCAACTGATACTGCAGAAATAAATATGAACCAAGCTACGACTACACCAAATCCAAAATCAGTAACGATGCAATTACTCAGACTATTATCAATATTTATATTATTATTTTATCTTAAATATTGTTAAATATCCTTATTCCAAGAGTATAAAAATACAGTGAGTATAATAATGGGCTGAGGACAGCAGTAGGTTAGAGGAGAATACCGATCTCTTTAGGCAGGCTTGGTTTTGATGCATAGACTCCAGTAGGTGAATTGTACAGATGAGACACTTAGGGCAAGACAATAGTGTTATAGATTGTGGCAAGAGTTAAATCAATAGACCTTCTGGAGGGAAACACGACACCCAGTAGCTGCTTTAGCAAAGACATGAGAGGGGTGGGAAACAAATTAGGAGAGCCCAACAGAGGCCAAGACCATGTGTCACACAGGAGCCATTAAAGAGACTGCCGTGAGTGTGTGTGTGTGTGAGAATTGTGTACGTATAGGAGTGTGTGTGTGAGCGTGTGTATAACAGTGATTGAGGGGAGGGGGGGGGGGGTTTCCATATGTACTTTTGTGTGCTTTTTCATGTGTGTGTGTATGTGTGTATGTTCCTAAGGCAGGTGAGACAGAGATACCGTGTTTCCATCTCTGTCTCTTGCCCTGTAATCTCCCCGAGGGTATCAAAGCACAGCCGTATCACCACCCCAACCACAACCTCAGCCACACCCTCCAAGCCACAGATCCCCGGTACATGCGTGTGTGTGTGTGTTACAGCGTATGGATCTCTCCCACTGACAGACAGACAGGAGAGGCTTTGGCTGGGGCTTTGACTCGTCACCCAGTCGTCTCTGTCACCCTAACCCAGCCTGGGAGCACCTCTCCTGGGCAGCTTTGGCTAACACCCTCCCCCCCACACCCCATCCTCCCCCTATCTCTCCCCCTGCTCCCCATCCTCCTGATCCTGGATCAGTGAGTCCCAGGGCCCAGTCTTATCATATTCATCAGACAGATCCAAGATCAGATTTCTCTGTTTTATCAGATTTAAGGTATCACAGGCTGCTGGAGATGTCAACTCATGGAAATGTGATGAAGAGCTGTGATGGACTTAGACAGGCAGGGGCACACACACACTCACACACTCAAGCTCACACACACATGTGACTACACACACAAGCTCTCTTCACACACGCTTATACGGGTTAGTTATACTTTACACACCAATTTGCAGAAACACACACACACATCTATACGCACACACGCATTCTCTCCATGGCAGCAGTGTTTGTAACATTTTGATAGGTCTGTCAGGTTTGATTACTCAGTGATCCTGGCTGCCAGACCCCTCCAGACTCTCAGCCCACCTGAGGAGAAGCACCCTGAGGTGACTAGACCCCCACACCTGTCACCCTGAGGTGACTAGACATCCAGACCTGTCACCATCACATCACACTCTCTTAAGTTCCTTTAATTCATCATCTCTCGTTTGTAAGAATGTGTAGCGTCTTTACTAAACCTAGTCAGAGATCTCCACGGCGTCTGTCGTGGGTGTTGCTGATAGCGAGGTTGTGGTCTAGTCATGGTTTCAGCAAAAGGTTTCATTCACTGGTCCAATTTGCATTCTATCGATTTATGTTTATTTGTACAATGATAGTCACATAGGATCTTGTCCGTTTACGGGTTTATACATTTTTAGCTGTGAGTTTCCGAATTATACTCGATTTATCGAGACCTGCCGGGACACAGTGTCAACGACAGAAGTAAGCTGCTAGACGTGCGCTCGGAGTGGACAGCTCGCTAGCGGGGAAGTGTCAATACATTCTCCTTGTCCATACTGCAATACTGGTGGATGTTGAGCACCCAGGAAGTCCGTAAGATAAGGATGAGTCGGGGACTGGAACTCTAGGGCGGTACGCTCATGCTGAGCGAGAATCCCACACGCTAAGACAGAGAGGACGAGGGGGGGCGGCTATCGCTGGCGTCAGGCGACCTAAAAGGAGTGGTGCCGGGAAAAGGAGGAACGCACGGGCCGTGAGGGAGACGCGTAGCCGATATGGGACAAAAATAGTGGCATGGGAAAGAAAAGAGAATTATGATAAGGGAGGTGAAATGGGAGGTGGAAGTAGTGCAGAGAAGGGTGCACTTACGAGACACTGTCGTGGCACTTCGTGACTAGATGGATATTCCGAACTAATCAAAGTAAACATCAGTGTCGGTAAGAGCTGGGAGAGTCGCTATACGACGATGCATCGGCGAGGAGGATACGTAGTCGGGCTGAGGTGACAACGCGATCCAGGAGCAGGCTAGCGGAGCGTTATATATATAGTGGTGCTGAAGCGTCTCACTGATAGTGGGATTTGTGATATCTGGTAGTACTTCTGTGGGTATGACAATCGATTCTACGCGCGAGTCTGAGAAGTAAGAGGTAGGTGTATGTGTCAGATATCAGGCGTCGTCTGCTTTACAGAGTGAAAGAAGAGGAGAGAGGAAAGGAGAGATCAGAAGAAGACCAAAGAAACAATCTGAGAAAAAGGACCTTAGTGGTCAATACAGACAATGGATAATTATGGAGACGATACATGGATCGAAAGCTGCCGAGCGGGAGCAAGTATAGGTTCTAAGTGGGTGTATGATCAATCTCATCTACAATTGGTTGATGAACGAGGAAGGGGACAAACGAATGTAACTCAAATGAAACAATACAAGAGCATGCACACCCACAAGGTGTGAAAACAGTCGGCGTGCAACAGCAACGCACAAGCCAAATGGAACACAAACAACACACAGTCGAACACACACAAACACAGACATCTCAGAAGCATGTACACACGGAAATTGCGAAGCTAGAACACACCAATCAGGTGGAGACGTACATATGGCATAAAACCAGTTCAGCACACACATCAAAGATAGATAATTCACTTGAATGATGAAAGCAGAAACTCTAAAAAAAAAAAAAGAAGAAAAAAAAAAAACCCTAAACCATCGCAGGTCGGCTTCATAAAAAAAAGAATTAGACTTGGAAAAGGAGGAGGAGGAAAGGGGAAAAGAAGTAGAGAACCAGAGAGGAAGAGAGGGAGAGAGGAGGGAGAGAGAGGAGGAGGGAAAGAGAGATGAAGGGAGAGAATGGAAGAGAGAGAAAATTGGGAGGAAGATGGAGATGGAGGATATATTGATGGAAGAGGAGTTGATGATTGAGAGAGATAGATGAGGAGGAAGATAGGATGGATGGAGAGAGAGATATGGAGGAGGATATAGAGATGAGAGTTAGAGGAGATGGAGAGAGATGAGAGAGATGGAGATGGAAGAAATAGATGGGATTTGTATAATATTATATATGGATAATAATAATGTTGGGTATAGATAGAGGTGGGTAAGACAAATTTTTATTGAGTAGCCTAATGAGGATGGCCTTCTAAATTACCTGCATTCTGTCACACCAACATATCTTTCTGCACCTACCTTGTACAAGTCATTATTTCCATTCATCTATACCATTCAAAATTAAATCTGAATCTTAACACTATATTACCCACCCAGCATAGCCCTCCTGTAATGGCAGTGATATCTCTGATTTAGATTTACAGATGCATGTCTTCAGCTCTACATCCAGAATAAGATTAAGAGCAACACAAGCATAAAAAACCTCTCTCCTCACACACACACACACACACACATTATAAAAGCTGGTTGTTATCTGTGCTGTGTAACAGACTGTGCAGGATATATATGTGTGTGTTCCTGCTGTGAGGCGAGAGGTTTTTACTGCTTGTGTTGCTCTATCTCTTATTCTGGATGTAGAGCTGCAGACATGCATTTCTGTAACTCTCAATCCAGAGATCTCACTGCAATTTACAGGCTGGGCTATGCTGGGCTGGGTAAATCTAGTGTTACGATTCAGATTCATTTGAATGGTATAGATGCATGAACATAATGACTTGTCCAGTTAGGTGCAGACAGATATGTTGGTGTGACCTGAATGCAGGTCATTTAGAAGGACCATCCTCACTTAGTTACTCACATCACACTTCTCCGTCTTACCCACCTCTCTCTCTCCCTCCTCCATCTCTCTTTCTCCCTCCTCCATCTCTCTCTCCCTCCTCCATCTCTCTCTCCCTCCTCCATCTCTCTCTCTCTCTCCTCCATTCTCTCTCCCTCCTCCATCTCTCTCTCTCCCTCCTCCATCTCTCTCTCTCCCTCCATCTCTATCTCTCCCTCCTCCATCTCTCTCTCTCCCTCCTCCATCTCTCTCCCTCCATCTCTATCTCTCCCTCCTCCATCTCTCCCTCCTCCATCTCTCTCTCTCTCCTCCATCTCTCTCCCTCCTCCATCTCTCTTTCCCTCCTCCCTCTCTCTTTCCCCTCCCCCCTCTCTCCCTCTCTTTCCTCTCTCTTTGTCTCTCCCTCTCCCTCTCTTCCCCCCTTTCTCTCTCACCATCCCTCCCTCTTTTCCAAGTCTAATTCCCTTTTTTATTCATGAGACTGACCCTGCTGGATTGGTCAGGTGGGGTGTTAGTGTGTGTTAGTGCGTGTGTGTGTGTGTGTCAGAGGTGCAGGGAGTGGCAGACAGTAAATGGGAATATGAATCTTAAGCGGGACTGCTGCTGGTGCTGAAATGGCTTTTTGGAGCAGCAGTGATTTTCCAAGAGGGATGTTGATGAAGGCCCGGGATTGCTGGAGCGAGAGCTGTCTGTGTGTGTGTGTGTGCCTGTGTGTGTGTGTGCCCGTGTGTGTGCCGTGTGTTGATGTGTGTGTGTTTATGTTTGTGTGTGTTGCCTGTCATTCTTCTTCTGTCTTTTTTCATCTGATTTATTAAACGTTTTTTTTGCAACTATTTCAATCTTCCCAAAAAATATTACTAACATAAGTATGTATAGTCATAAATTTAGACATTTGCAGTGTTTTTATTTGTTGTTTTTTACCTTTCACCAGTAAACATATTACCTGGTCATGAACATAGACTGAGCAGCACCCCCCAAAATACCCAAATATGGTTTCTGAGGTGACACATCTCTGAGGAGAGAAGCCATGTTGATTAGTCGGCGGCAGGCAAGATGAATCAGCAATAATCTGTTAGTTGGCATGTGGAGGGGCGTGGCCTCTGCCCAGGATCAGCGTCAGGCTTGGGGTCAGAGGGCAGTTGTCATTCCCGACGACCGGGGCCAAACAACATGGCCGCTGGTTCAGCGCTCAGCTCACAGACTGGAGGGCCGTTGGAGAGATGATTTGAAAGTGGATCGTATGTAACAAGTATTTGACTTCCTGGTCCTGCTCATCTGTACTGTGTCCCGGCATCCTAAAACCCTCATTCCTGTTCGATACGAACTCACTAAAATAAACGAAGAAATCCTATGTTGACTATCATTTGTACAAATAATATAATCGATAGAAAATTACCATGAATTAACCTTTCTGAAGCCTGTAT
>CM042872.1:15655011-15687511 GCA_023658055.1 Thaleichthys pacificus
CTTTAGGGATTACCCTGCAAACCCCTCGCTATCTTCTTTCAGTTGTCTCGCTCTCTCATCAGACTCTGTTACTCCCCATCGTCTCGGTGCTCTCCCTCCCCTGGCTCCCGTCTACCCTCCTAACTCCCCAGATCCTAGGTCTCTCTCAGTCTCATCAAGGTGTCAGAGGCCTACCCGTCACCACCAAAATTAGCGGCTTCGTTAACCCACCGTTTCGGAGGCAACCAAGAGAGCATCCCCGACAGAACCTCCCAGCGGCCAAGCATTGCATCCTATTCTAATAAGGCACAAGTCGTCTCAGATTCTAGAACAACCCCTTCTCGGTCCTCTCTCGGCTAGGTCTCGCTCTCGAGTCCTCTCTACATCTCTACGGCTAGGGCTCTCTCATGTGTTTTTCGAACTCAACTTCGTCGTCATTGGGCTCTCTCCTCCTCCATCTAACTCCTTATGTCTCCATCATCATCTTCTCTGTCTCTCTCGCTCCCGGCTTCCACGTAATCCCGATCTTGGTCTCTCTCCTCACCTCTAGGTCTCTTTTCTACCGTCTATGGTCTCCTAAGTGATCTCTCTCACCGTCTCATTGGTCCTCTCATCGGCACTCATAAACAAAACCAGGGAAAGTCGAAGAAGAGCAATCTCCCGTTCGCTTTCGACAGAACTCAACTCTCCTCTCCTCTAGGGGGGTCTCTCTCTCTTCTCTTCCTCCTAGGGTCTCTCTTTTCAGTTTAGCGTGAAGAATGACCTCGCCCAGGTCAACGTGATTCATAATCGCAACGGCTTTCCAAGCAGCCAAATTCATATACTCAGATACTCTGCCATCACGCATGTCACACGGCCAATACACGTCCTCTCTGGTTTGTATAATTCGGCTGATTGGTTCAATGTCAAGTTATCATGTCCTCAGGATTTCTTTTTGATCTGCTTTTTTACGTCGCCTCGTGTAAGTGTTCTCCGCTTTGCTGTCGTTCTCTGGACGCGTCGAGATCAGTGGCGATTTTGACTCTTTCGTGTTTCTTTGTTTGTTTGTTTTATCTTGGGTTTTCGCGCTGTGCCTTCAGTCGGGTGGCGGGGACGGACCACTTTCTTTGTGATTCGCGAGCGTTTCTGACCTCTTGTATTTCTGCTGCTGGCTATTACTCTCATATAAGTGTACGAGTAATTTACCCCGTTGCGGCCTGTGTGGGCATGTCATTGGAGCGCCAACCCTCGTCTATCTCTCGCGCCCCCTCCACTCAGAGTTGGAACGGCTTCGTTTGAGAGGCCCAGATCCACACCCCCTACAGGGTAGAACCTGGGTCCACACCCCTACAGGGTAGGCCCCAGGTCCAAACCCCTACAGGGTAGGCCCCAGGGTGTTGAAGAGGAGGAAGAACTGGGCCATATTCCACCAGCCTCTTCCACAGGTGTGGGAAAGACAGGCTGGACTATGTGAGGGCTGGTCGTTTATCATCCTGTCACTCTTCCTCTTGCGGTTATGCTAGTAAATACTGCGTTTTTGTCAATTGTGTAAATACAGAATATTTCTGTTTGAGCAGAACACGTTCATGTGTGTTTAATGTGTACTGTGTCATGTGTGTTTAATGTGTACTGTGTCATGTCCTTCTTTATGAAGAAACAAACAAAAGCTTTCTGTGAATAAAAGATCTACTCTTAACACACACACAGAGACACACACACACACACATAGATAGATAAAGGCACCCTGCCGACACACTAATGAAGAGCTTCAGCTACATGACAACACATGAGAGAGCTTGTATTCTGTGTTAGTTCCTCAGCCGGTTCACTCAAAGCTTCTTCAGTTAACAAGTCCCACACTGCTGTGGTCACTTGTTTCTCTGTTTGCTTAACCCACACAGAACATGTGAATGGACTGGCTTGATGATTGAACTCAGTCTCACTCTCCGACGTGAAAAATAAAAAGTCAAGGATAGATGTGTTTCATGCCGTGATGAAAACACACACAGAGCCTTTTTGTGCCTTCTACCCGTTTGTCATTGTGTGTGTGTCGTGTGTGTGTGTGTGTGTGTGTCGTGTGTGTGTGTGTGTGTCGTGTGTGTGACTCACATATAGAACACGTTGTTCCTGATCAGTCCACCCAGCCTCTCCTAACTAATCACCTCTCCTCTCTCTTACTCATGCTCTCTGATCCACACCATCCCTCGCTCCCCTCTCCCTCTCCCTCTCCCCCCATCCTGGACCCTGCCGTGCACTGGACGCTAATTGTGGAAGACCAGTCCAGTTTAGGCCCAGTCAGATCATCTGGCCGGGACTGGAGACAAACCCATTAGGGTTTCATTGGGGCACTAAAAGAGTTATCCTCATTCCCTGGGATCCAATCCAACGTCAATCACATCAGGAAGATTGGATTCCTGAATAAGGAAATCCCACGGGCGAGGAGGCTGTCTCTGAGGATCTGAAGAGGTCTCGCTCTCTATTCCTCTCTCTGTACTTCTCTCTTCCCTCTCTCTTCCCCTCTCTCTTCCCCTCTCTCTTCCCCTCTCTCTTCCCCTCTCTCTCCCCTATCCTCCCCTCTTCCCTCTCTTCCTCGCCTCCTCTCCCTCTCCTTCCCTCTCCACCTTCTCCCCTATCTCCCCTATCTCTCCCTATCTCTCCCCTCTCTCCCATCTCTCCCCTTCCCCCCTACTCTCCCCTCTCCCCCTCTCCTCCCCCCTCTCCCCTCTCCCCCCTCTCTCTCTTCCCCTCTCTCCCCTCTCCCCCTCTCTCCCCCTCTCTTCCCCCTCTCTTCCCTCTCTTCTCTCTCCCCCCCTCTCTCCCTGGTACAGTGACTGGCAACCCTCTGTTCTCACTTTAGTGCACCAATAAAGCCATAATAAGTATTGATTAAGCTATTAGCCAGTCTTAGCCAGGCACAGGCAGAGGCTGTGTTTAAAATCAGTACCTCAGACAGTCAAGTCAGGGGGGAGAGGAGGAGGGAGAGAACAGGGAATGGAGAGGAGGAGGAGGGAGAGGAGAGAGGAGGAGGAGGAAGGAGAGGAGCAGGGGGAGGACTAGTAATGCTGGTTAGTGAGGTAGACAAAAAAAAAACTCTCTATTTATTTATCCTGCAATCTTGGTAGGATGGATTTAGTCTGTTTTGCTAGCTTTTCTTGAGTTTGTAAATGTATTTTCTGAATTAGTATTGCTCCCCCCAGAGTGAGGGCAGCAGATAAATGAGTGTTGATTGCGAGGGCCAAGGTCAGCCCCAGAGGAGACGCAGGGGGCAGCCTCAGCACCGGGGCCTGCTGGCCTTTCACACTGGAGCACATGACCCTCACCAAGACCCTGTCTCCTTCCTCCACACACCCTGTCCCTCCAGCAGCTGACCCCAGGAAGCCTTACATTAGGGAGGCGTTTGGTGTGTGTGTTGTCTTGGATGTTTTGCATGTCAGCTTGTCTGATTTGGTCACACATGACTTCAGGAGTGGACAGAGGAGGGACGGGGCTCTGGGCTGTTTGGAATATCTTCCTAAAGTCTCGTGATTGAGTGGTTTCCAATACATTGTCAGGACAAATGACCTCGAGTTAATGAGATCCCTGCAAGAGGGGGAGACCACGAAGACAAGGAAAGAGAACGACAAGTATTAATTTGGGATTTTTCTCAACTGACACTTTATCCTCCATGTTCTGGCCCTGAGGCCCTATCACTTCACTTCACACACACACACACACACACAGCCACCCCCCTTCATCCCTCCCTCCTTCCCTTCTTGATGGAAGAAACTCGGTCTCCATAGCGATTGCCTAAGTCTTTATCAGTCATTTCAAAGAAGGAAAATTAGAGCGATTGTGTCAGGATAGTCATATGGGCAGAAATTGCACACTTATTGGGGGCACTTAAGTCTGTGACTCTGCTCTCCGGCTGATAGCTTCTTTTGTTGCCTGTGTGTGCCTCAGAGCGCCTGATTGGGCGCTGGCAGATGCCCCGCCCCCCCCTGGCTTCGTCCCTTTGTCTCGTTGCCACGGTGCTCTGATTCCGCCGGCCTAATTGAATATAAATTACAGCCTCGTCTTTGTTTATTAGGGACAACCGTTCAAAGTTAAGATCAAATCATCGTCTTCGCTGGATGATTCACTGCCCCTCAGACCTTCCTCAGCACCCCCCCCCCCCCACACACACACACACACACACACACCGGCTACACACCCCGGCTACAAACACACTTCTCCCCTTCACTAACAAACTCAACCCCTCTGTTGAAGACATTTCTTTGAACATTTCCATGTAATGACGACGCGAGGCATGCCTAAACAATGCTTCGGTTCAGCTGAGCACAGAACAGCATAAATGACGGGGAATTCACAATCACTTGTTGAAAATATAACCGGTTTATGAAAGCCAGAATTGTACACAAAATGTATACTGTGTGTTTACGATGCAGCAGTACTAAAACATCATTCTCCTGTGATGTGATTTCATCTAAGCAGACTAATGCTCCTGACAAATATTTGGTGATACTAAATGTATCATGCATCTCCAGTAAATTCTGGAGATTGAATTTCCATCGCATTGCTTTTACTGGCTGTACAAAGTCAGTGATGCTGGAATTGAGGTTAGTCACAACTTCCATTCTGCTCTCTCTGGACAATCATTAAGTATTCTAATGAATTATTCAAATCTGTATGTATGAAGGTAATTCAGGATGTTCCACAGAGACCGTCAATGACTGACATAATAGTGCCGACAGATTCCAAATCCACTTTCTAGACTCTCGGTGAATTGGAGAACATGAATCGTAGCCCAGCGTCATATATAAAACATTTTATCATTCTTACCACCACCAGGATTTCAAAATCCTCAAAACCAACATCCTTACTGACCCACCACTGATAAGTGAAACCCCAGTAGATAATTAAACCCCAGTAGATAGCAACAATGACAGCCCAGAATATCTCCCGCTAAATACTAGCTACTGTATATTAAGGCAGTGAGTCCTAGCAGTAAATGCTAAGTCTGTAGCTTAATGGTGGGCTTCGGCCAGGCGTTCCACAGGGAGGCCAATCCCCCCTCCTTCTCCCTCCCCCAATCCTCTCCCTCCCCCCTCCCTCCTCCCCTCCTCTCTCCCCCCCTCCTCTCCCTCCCCCCTCCTCTCTCTCCCCCCCTCCTCTCTCCCCCCTCCTCCTCTCTCTCCCCCCTCCTCCTCTCTCTCCCCCCTCCTCTCTCTCCCCCCTCCTCACCCCACCAGCCACACATCTCTACTCAATCTGTCTTCGCATATTGATTTCCCAGCTGTCGTATTGGTTCCTAACATAATTATAGCTGGGGTAGGCTTCCACACAGGACTAATACATTTACACCAAGCCCCCATCAGGGCTGGCTTATATTCATGTCATTGAGAGGCAGGAGATTGGACAACTAGGAGAGAGATCTACTGAGAGAATTTGGGGGGCTTTGCTTTAATGAAAAAGGGAATTAGCCGGGCTGACCCCCGACGTCCTGGAGGATCAATACACACGACAGACAAACGGGAGGATCAGAGAGAGGGACAGAAAGAGAAAGCAGAACGGAATGTGTAGAATAATTACTTCTCTTTACTTTATCTTCGAAGAGAAAAAAAAAGCTCAAAGATTAAGTAATTATTTGTTTGTGTTGTTGGGTAGCCTAATCACGGGACTGATCAGGGGACAAGTAACCACAATTTCGACAAAATATGAAAAACGCACATCTGATCTGACTCTGAAGGAGCAGCAGGATTCTGCAGTGCCAGACTGCAGAACACACCTGACTGCAGAACGCACCTGACTGCAGAACGCACCTGACTGCAGAACGGACCTGACTGCAGAACGCACCTGACTGCAGAACGCACCTGACTGCAGAACGCACCTGAATGCAGAACGCACCTGACTGCAGAACGGACCTGACTGCAGAACGCACCAGACTGCAGAACGCACCAGACTGCAGAACACACCTGACTGCAGAACACACCAGACTGCAGAACACACCAGACTGCAGAACACACCATACTGCAGAACACACCATACTGCAGAACACACCAGACTGTGTCTGGATGTCTCCTGTCCCAGCCAGCGTGTTTCCTCAGAGGGAGAAATGTGAAGGTCACAGACTATCCATTTTGCTGTCCCTAATTGTTGTCAGATCCTGACCTAAAACACAAAAATGGTATTTCTCAAAGTCAAGGATGAGGATGATGGCAGTGGGGGTGGGGAGGAAGGGAGGGAGGGAGGGAGAGGGGGGTAGTAATTCATCACTGTTTACACCCCCTCCTCCCTCCTCCCCTCCTCCACCTAAGACTGGGGTCCAGCCAAGGTCTGCTAGTTATTTAATTCTCCGGATCTGCCTCTTAATAGCGAACCCAAGGCCCATAAATTAGAGAAACACTCGATTAGAGTGTCTGGATAAAGACTGGTCTGGGGTCTGTGTCTGGCAGGGAAGGTCACAGAGCAGCTACAGAGATTTATACCAATTAATGATCATTACAAGGGATTGAGAAAGGGGTGCTGTCAGCAACTTGAGGTAGGAGCAGGTTTAATCACGGAGGATACACATGCAGTCACAACACCCACCTCACACACCCTGTATGCATTTCGTTTTCGCAATTACCAACTAACAGCTATGACAGGGAGATCAGGCTCAGGACATTAGTGTTCGGTATTTAAGGAGCGTCGCCCTTCCTGTTTGTCCGTGATGTTTTACGCGAGAGCTCGTTCAGCTGAGGATCCACATGATTCGCCCCTCAGCATGTTCCCATCTAAACTCGTTCCATTTCCTGAATGACAACTTTTTTTTTTTCTCCATCTTTTGTCTTGGAATCCTTCAGGACAGTGGTGCCTCAGCTGACAGTATTCCTGCTTCCAGCAGAGCAGACACCGCCTGTCACAATCATGTCTGCTTGCTTTTATGCATTTTCTTTCCAGAGAAATGGTGAATGCAAGTCAGCCTTTTGTCCCTGGGGGGAGGGGACTAACGGACAGGAGGGAGGTTAGGGAGGGAGGTTAGGGAGGGAGAGAGGGAGGGGAGGTTAGGGAGGGAGAGAGGGAGGTTAGGGAGGGAGGAGGGAGGGAGGTGAGGGAGGTTAGGGAGGGAGAGAGGGAGGTTAGGGAGGGAGGGAGGGAGGGAGGGTATGTCTGTCTCTTTCTGGCTGTGCTGTGTGTGTGTGTGTGTGTGTGTGTGTGTGTGTGTGTGTGTGTGTGTTACTGTGGTGATATTGTGATGTCTCTTTGAAGGAATGAAAAAGCCTGCTGTTGGACTGAAGCTTTGATAAATCACATCACCTAAATGTAAACAGCTGAAGCTTTGATAAATCACATCACCTGAATGTAAACAGCTATCACGTTCAAGGTCTTGGAAACCAGAATGATATGCATTAGCATGGAGCTTAACTGACGACCCACTGCTTTACCGTTTTCACACCCCTGGACATAAAGTGTGTGTGTGTGTGTGTGTGTGTGTAAATTAAGTTTGGTAGTTTCATTGTCAACACATCTCCTACTGTATCTGGGAGGATGTGCAGTAATGTTTCAGGAAGGACAGAGAGACATGGCTTTCACAGACATATTTGGTGAACTAAGTCATCCTGATTTAGAGGCACAGTGGCACCATGGCTTGATGCAGACCTGTAAGAGCACCCGGGCTTGACGTCTCACTCCAAAACATTGATTCTGTTCATCTTGCCTATTTACAAGGTGTGAAATTCCTCTGAGACTTGCCCAAACACGTCCTTCTGAAAATATATTTCCCCCAAACCAGTGGTGGGGTTTTCTGGAAGCTTCTCAGATGAAGTAACGACTGATTAGATTTCCATTCTAACGTGCATTAGAAGAAGAAAAAACCTGTGAATAACACCATACATTCCCCTAATCTAATATGGAGCAGATTATAACACTTAGGTTCAATAAGTGCCGTCCATGCGTGAGGAAAGAACTTAAAGTCCATGTTTCTGTTACTTAATGCTATCAGGGAGAGACGGCACGAGTGCGTTTGCCGTAAGCTAAACAGGGAAGGAGGGGGGCAGGAGGGGGACAGGAGGGGGGCAGGAGGGGGGGCAGGAGGGGGGCAGGAGGGGGGCAGGAGGGGGGCAGGAGGGGTCTAGAGACCACGGTGGACTCTTTGGCTTTGATGATGAAGTGTTTGTATTCTGCAGGCCTCTCCTGGTCCATCACCAGGACTGTACGAGTCTGACCCTCACCAGGACTGTACGGGTCTGACCCTCACCAGGACTGTACGGGTCTGACCCTCACCAGGACTGTATGGGTCTGACCCTCACCAGGACTGTACGAGTCTGACCCTCACCAGGACTGTACGGGTCTGACCCTCACCAGGACTGTACGAGTCTGACCCTCACCAGGACTGTACGGGTCTGACCCTCACCAGGACTGTACGAGTCTGACCCTCACCAGGACTGTACGAGTCTGACCCTCACCAGGACTGTACGGGTCTGACCCTCACCAGGACTGTACGGGTCTGACCCTCACCAGGACTGTACGGGTCTGACCCTCACCAGGACTGTACGAGTCTGACCCTCACCAGGACTGTACGAGTCTGACCCTCACCAGGACTGTACGAGTCTGACCCTCACCAGGACTGTACGAGTCTGACCCTCACCAGGACTGTACGAGTCTGACCATCACCAGGACTGTACAGGTCTGACCATCACCAGGACTGTACAGGTCTGACCCTCACCAGGACTGTACGAGTCTGACCATCACCAGGACTGTACGAGTCTGACCCTCACCAGGACTGTACAAGTGTGACCATCACCAGGACTGTACGAGTCTGACCATCACCAGACCAGATCCTCTCTCCTCTCTTACAGTCACTAGGAGGGAGGGTGTGTGTGTGTGTGTGTGTGTGTGTGTGTGTGTGTGTGTGTGTGTGTGTGTGTGTGTGTGTGTGTGAGGATGATGGAGAGAGAGAGAGCCCAGAGGAGTCAGCACCAGGATGAAAGCAGACACATCAAGACCCACCCAACACCAAACACTCCTGTTTTACATGAATTATGACTTTTTCCATACTTCAATAATTAATTACGTGTTATTCCGAGGGTCTGGGATGATTGGCAAACATCAAACAGAGATGGGACGTGTGTGTGTGTGTGTGTGACTGAATAAGGCATGGCCGGCATCTCATTGTCTGTCTGTGTGATTGAAGAAGCTGCTTTTCTGAGAGAATAAAGACTATTCCTGCAACACATTACTACATACGTAAAGGCTCAGAGAGCTTCTCCATTTGCAGTGAAAGTAGTTTTAATAGGGTTTCTTGGGAGTTGTGCAATGCTGCATGGGTGTGTGTTCAAGTGTGTGTGTGTGTGTGTGCGAGCGTGTGTGTAGTGTGTGTGTAGTGTGTGTAGTCCCGGTGCTCTCTGGACCTTGCACGGTGTGTATTTGACATCAAAGAAAGGTCGGACTCAGACACAGCCAGGGTATAGGTCAGGTTAAAGGTCAGGTTAAAGGTCAGGGCTCAGCCCCTCATGGAACACAAAGAAGGCAGGGTTTATCAAAGCTATCTGATGGACAAAACCTGGCGGAGGTCAAGTAAGACACGACCTCCTCACTCAGATCTAATGTCTAACCTGAGAATCCACAGCACTGAGGAGAACTCAACTCTCCAACTCAAAAGATTTGAAATTGAAAAATATTTATTTTTTATTTTTTATGAGAAAGAAAATAAAATCTATTAATCACGAGAGGTAATGAATAAACCAAAGGATGCACCGTGGCTGAAAACGGACGGTAAAAGTGTTTTTGAGGGAATCTGAAAATTTGATGGTGAACAGAAAGACGAGGTGAGGTAGATAGTGGGAGCCGAAGAGATGATAAAAGGGACCGCGTCATGTTGACAGGCCGGCCGCGTCGACCTGGGAGTGCTGTCGCGCATGAGACCGCTTTCAAACATCCTTTCCAGAAGTTCATAGACAGACAGGTTGCTAGGGAGACAGATATACGCTATAGGGTGACTCAGTGTGTACAATGTTTAGGTTATTTCCTGTTTACTGTATCTGTGTTTATAAAACCAAGCGCACCAAACATATGCAGGCTGATTTATGTCTCTGTACACCTGGTGGTTATAACTACTGTACAGATTTGTGTGTCGGTGGACTCGGTCTCCACAGACCTAGCGACAGGCCACAAAAAAAGAAACAACATTTTAAAGAAAACATATTCATATGAAAGAAACATGCGCGGTCTCGGTCATGTGACCTGGTTTTTCCTTGGCGTTCCTCAAAGTGACAGGATGGACCGTGTTTTTGCTTACTCATAAATATTTCAGAGCGTTACACATGTGATGCCTCTTCACACACACACCCTCCCCCCCCCCCGCCCCCCCCCCCCCCCCCCCCCCCCCCGCCTCTTTCAACACATCCAACCCCCCTCCTACCCCGTTAACCCCCCACCCCCACGGTGATATGAGGCGATTCACTCTAAGGCTTTGTATGTCTGAGAGCTGCATCAAAATCCCCTTCTGCTAATCAAGCACAGAGCAGCTCGCTCACACACCTCCGAGAAAAGGAAGAATTTACGTTTTTGAGGCGAAATGTTAAGCTAACGGTAACCAACTAGCAAGCCAGTCACAAACCTGCGCGCGTTTACCTGCTCGTTAGCTTCAGGGAGAAAGCTATCTCTAGCTATGTTTCCAGGCTGTGATATCAACAACGCGTATTTTCGCCAATCGTACTGGTTAGCTCTAGCAATCGCACACACTGTGTGCGATTGCTAGAGCTAACCAGATAGCTAACTTTTGCTGTGTGTGACACAGCAAAAGTTAGCTATCTCAGCTGAACAAATTAGTTTTACTTACCGGTCCGGGGTCAGGTATGAAGCTTGGAGCAAAAGCCAACACAGTCGGCTTCTCCAGTCCAGGTGAGCAAAATAATACATTATGCAGCTAGGATGTGCTCTTCTCTAGCTGATAGTGATAATCCAGTTCTCCAAAGCGCCGCCACCGGGTGTAGTGCCACTAGCTAGCCAGCTAACGTTACTAGCTAGCAACCAGTTAGCTAATACTTGGTCAGTTTTGTTTTTTTCTCTGTTTGTGCTGTTGAGCTAGTATTGTCGTGGGACTGATATATATTATTAAAAATATAAACCACAAGTGGGGTATCAAAGGATAATCATAAATACTGTTGAGCAATCGAAGCCAGTCAATATCCGACCGATTTTAATGGATACCACAGAAGCGCGAGGCGGTTTTCCCTACTTGCAGCGCAGATAGCCGGTCACATGACTCCAATCAATGGATTTGGTCGCAACTCGCAACAGTTCCTTTCAATGTAGTCTACCACGGTGTACTACCAATTACAAAATATAGTCTTTCTCTAGATGTTTGGATGTTTAATATTAGTTTAAACAATAGTTTTGGAGCTGATACAGTAAAAAAGAAACCTGCGCCGGTTGCAAGTTTAGAGTTGAGTATTCTCAGTTTAGAATAAACTAAAAACCAGACAGAGAGTATTAAATATGAAATGTCAGTTCAAGTAAAGAGATGTTCTGGTGTTGTACAGATGAAACAAGATTAACTTGTTTGTATGATCGACTCCATCTTGAGGCTCGTCTCCCTGCTATTTCTTCATCACTACACGGAGAAAATACGTGGAATAAGTCGGAATAAAAATGGGGTTTGTGCGTGAGTGTTTCTGCGTGGGAGTCTGTCTTTTAATGGAGGAGTGCATTTATCAAGGACAAAAGGGCCAAATGTCAGAGACTCATGTCCCAGACCCCTCTCTTTCTCTCTCTCTCTCTCTCCCCCTCTCTCTCTCTCTCTCTCTCTCTCTCATCATCCTCAGAAATTAATTAAAAATAACGAATGGAAGCTATTTTCACTTTCCTCTCATTCATTACAATGATAATTGGGCTTCCCTCATTGTAGGTTAATTCTTTAAATAGTGTCTTACGTCAAGACATTCTCATCCCCACCATCTATAATTCATGATATACTTTGCACCAAGCAAAGCTGTTAAATATTTAGTGAATCATTGCTTTAAACTTAATCACTCTGTGATAAATGCGTGTGTTTTCTCTCTCTCTCTCCACAGTATTGTAGATCCCCACTTATAGAAAGACCTTAGTTGAGTGTGTGAGGTAATCTATTTTTAATTTCTCCTTCGCTCATTTACATAATACAACTTAGCATAATGTATTAATTACAGTACATTGTTAAGTTCTACATTATTTTCCTGTGAAACAAGCTATTATCACTGTACTTCATAAAGTATTCAATCTAATACATTTTTAAAGAGCGCTTGCACATTCATGTGCCTGTCTCGCAGTTAGCGGAGTCCCTCATCAAGTACATTTTGAAAAGCACACATCTCACACTAATGCTAGCTAACTACAACCCTGGAACCAGTCCAGAACAATACCTGGGTATAAAGGCTAATCATAGGGAGGTTATTAATACCAAAAGCAACGAAGGAAAATATATGTATTTAAAAGTGATCCATCAATTTTGAAAGTCAAACTCAGTTATAGTGAGATTCCCATATGTTTTATCTGGTAGACACAGGATGTCTAGAGATGTGTTTGGTCAATATCTAGTGCTTTAAAAGGCCTCACCAAAGCCTCTCTTCAATCACCTCTTCCAGTATCTCCTGTCACCATCACGTTCTCGTTCTCTGCGTTGCTATTGGTTGAGATGAACACAAGAGAGACCTAAACACAAAATAATCACAAAATCCACAAAAAGCAACAATATTCCATCTGTTACTTTCCTCTCAAACTACAACATGATGCGGCAGAAAGACTTTCAAAGAGGCAATTTGAATGCCCCCCCCCCATTTCTCTGCCTCTCTCTCTTTCCCCATCTCTGCCTCTCTCTCTTTCCCTCTCTCCATCCTGCTTGATGTTTAATTCATCCCTTTCTCTTCCATCATCCCTCCACCTCTTCCTCGTTCTGTCAGGTAACAAACAATGAGTTTTTGATGTGAATAATTTAACGCGTGTACTGAGAACGCGGGGGCCAGCCACATCATCCAGGCAGCACACATCTCTGTCATTAAGACACCAGAACCCCCCCTCCCCCCTTACACACACACATACACCACTACCCGTGATCCTATCTCTCCTTGGCGATGAAAGAGAGATATACACGTGGAAAGACACCGTCTCTTTCATATCCGGGAAAGACGGGATGACATTTTTAGACGAGCTAAATGAGACCGTGACAGACGTAAGCAAAGAGTGAGAATCAACAGTGGTGGAGCGAGGGAAGACTAGAGCAGGGAGAGAGACAGAGAGAGGGGGGGAGAGAGGGAAGACTAGAGGAGAGGGAGAGGGGGGGGGGGAGAGGGGAGGGGGGGAGAGAGTGAGAGGTAACTGGGGAGAGAGTGAGAGGTAGGGGGGGAGAGAGAGGGGAGGGGGGGTGAGAGTGAGAGGTAGGGGGGGAGAGAGAAATAGACTGGCAGGAGGAGTGTCACTGGTTGGTTCTCTGAATATTCCTCTGTCTCTCATCGCCAGAGATGCCAAAACTACACACATCCTTCACGCAAGTAAAAGTACAGATACTCATATTTAAAAAGACAAAGTTGAAGTACTGACTACACCTTTTCATTCAAGTTAAAGTAAAGAAGTGTGGGCTCTGACATAGAAAAACCTTTTTTCGAAAATATTTTTGATACCAGAAAAATCTACTTAACATGACCCAAAGGTTCATAACGAACCATCGTTGTGTTTAGCCAATTTTACCCAATACAAAAACAAATAAAAATAATTTTATTTTAACCTTCGCAATGTGGGGGGTCTGAGACAGCCCAACGGTTAAAAGAAAATGCTTCACTTTGTTTTTGTATGCGGTAAAGTTGTCGCAATACGACGGTGGGTCACAACAACTGATGGGTCAGAATGACCCGAAGATAACAAAAGGGTTAAGTACAATAACGAAGTATTTGTTCTTTGTTACTTCCCATGTTTGCTCATCGCTGATGTTCCACCCTCAAACACTGACCCTGCTACCAGCCCACAGAGAGGAAGAGAGGGAGAGGAGGAGAGAGGGAGAGGAGGAGAGAGGGAGAGGAGGAGAGCAGACACAGTTTCAATATTACTCTGCGGGAACCTGTGATCCTGAGCAATAGCGTGGCTCAATCTTGACACGCACAGGAAAATGATTGTGGCAACATCAAAACAAATATGTTGTTGGTAATAGCAGACACCGCTATCCTATCTGTCTCCTTCTCTCTCTCTCTCTCTCTCTCTCTCTCTCTCTCTCTCTCTCTCTCTCTCTCTCCCTCTCTCTCTCTTGTTCTCTCTCTCTCCCTCTTTCTGTGTCACCCCCCCGACCCCCCTCTTTCAGCAGAGGATACATGCATAAGCCACATGCACATGTTGTCATGTCACCAAGTACAGAATTAAGGGTCACCTTAACCTCATTTTGTTTCCTCAGAGAAAACAAGCCCCTTCATCTCCCACTCCACGGTTCCAGAAAGGTTTTATTATTTTCTAGGAAACAGATAGAGAGAGAGAGATACAGAAAGTGATAGAGACAGGTAGAGATAGGAAGGTAGAGCGACAGAGAAAGAGAAGTAGAGAGAGGGAGGGAAGAGGAGGAGAAGGAGAGAGGAAGAGAGACAGGTAGAGCGAGGGAGGGAAGAGGAGGAGAAGGAGCGAGAGGAAGAG
This sequence comes from Thaleichthys pacificus, assembly GCA_023658055.1. Classification (NCBI taxonomy): domain Eukaryota; kingdom Metazoa; phylum Chordata; class Actinopteri; order Osmeriformes; family Osmeridae; genus Thaleichthys; species Thaleichthys pacificus. Next base: position 15,669,577 of record CM042872.1, read on the forward strand.
AGACAGAGAGGTAGAGCGAGGGAGGGAGGCAGAGAGAGAGAGAGAGGGAGCAGCGACTGTGGTCTGGGTAGACTCCTCCATTCAGCAAACAGAGCACTCCCACATCACCCCACAGACAAGCAGGTCCTCATTTTCATTAAAAAGGATTAAAAAGGGGTTTGGTGTGTGTAGGTGTGTGTGTGTGTGTGTGTGGGCCGGTGGGAGAGATGAGCACAGAGGTATGGTCACATGAAGAGGACGGGCTGGGGGGGTCCACAGCAGACAGAGGACTCTAGGGTGGGGTATTAATAAGCTATTGTGGAGATAATTGAGGGAGGGGGGAGGGAGGGAGGGAGGGCGAAGGAAACCGAAGAACGGTTCCTCCATCTTTGATTCACTTTCATCACGTCCAATGTGGCCGCACTGATTGTGTGAAATCGGCAGGAGGGCCTTCAATTACTGCATCTAGTCAGGGGTCCTCACAGACACACACACAGACACACACACACACAGAGGCACAGCAAGCCTTGATTTAATACAAATGACTGGGGATATGGAGTGTAGAGGGTGATGAAACACAATAAAGGAAGGAATGAAGTGAAGAACCAAAAAAGAAGGAGTGTGGTTTATTCTCTTTGTCTGTCAGGTCATTATAGTGGCAGGTCAGTGTGATGATGAACAGGCAGGGTCAGTTTGATGACGAACAGAAAGAGGAGAGATGGAAATTATAACAGACGCCTACACCTTGAGAGCCTAAACATGAATCCATATGTAATCATGCAGACAATGAATAAAATAAGAGCACGCACATTCTCTCTCCTCTCTTTCTATCCTCTCTCTCTCACTTTGTCATTCTCTCTGTCTCTCCTTCCCTGGCTCCAGCCAATTTGTGATTTAAATCCTGGAAACATCTCCCACACACCTCGTCATGGGAGACTTTAAGGCCTCCTCCAAAGCTCTTTATTTCCCCTGTCGCCAGGTGAGTGTCATCTTCTCTTTGTTTTAATTAAAGCTGGTTTCCACAGAGGCTCAGTCCCAGCACAGCCAGGGGAAACACCTCTAATTACGCCTGGCGTCCACCTGCAGTCAGAGAGGGGACTGGAGGTGGAGGGGTAACTGGGTAACTGGACACGCGCACACACTAATACTCATTGACACAAGCGTTTATGCACACAACCTTGCACACACCCACACACAAACAGCCTGTCTGCTTGCCTACCATGATTTAGTGAGTAACATATTAAAAACTACATAGTTTCATTAATATGTAAACTACTATGGGGTCATTAATATAGGGCTGGGGGTCGTCAGGCATCAAGTCTTGATTGAGTTCAGGTCCTCTGTGTGTGTGTGTGTGTGTGTGTGTGTGCCCCTGCGCTGGTCTCAGTGTCCCCAGGGTGATTAAGGAGAATAAATATGCTTGATTACAAATGCCCTATCTCCCATCAGAGGCAGTAATGTATGCAGTTTAATTGAGCGTTGCGAGTAAAGTATGAGTTATAGAATGAACAGACAGGCCAATATCTCTGGGAGAGATGAGTGGGAGAGAGGGAGTGAGAGAAGGAGGGACACGAACAGAGAGAGAGAAAGAGAGGATGAAATAGAGAGAGCTCGTGATGATTATCTTGTGTGCTGTTATGATGTAGAGAAGACCTCATCTACATGCAGAAGGTCTGCTTCTCATCTTACTCTATCCATCCACTATATTCATCTAACAGACTGCACACTACACACAGGCCTACGAACACACACACACACACAGTAACTGACACTCGGATACACCACACACTCAGATACACCACACACACACACGAGCGCGCACACACTCCGCCTGGCCCTTAGCCCAGCTCCCTCTAATTGGCTTATTGTCTTGAGGTGCGGGTGACAGAGGAGTGGGCCGGAGACAGACTTTTATAGGAGGTTATTCAGAGAGAGCGCTCATTTCCTCTCCCAGGCCCCTCCCGCCCCCCCCGCCCCCACCCCCCGCCCCCACCCCCCCACCCCAAACCCCAGCCTCCGACTGAACAAGGCTCTCTCTGGAGGTATCATTAAGAGCCTGCCATTCTGACTCTCCTCCAGTCAACAAGCAAACACACCGCTAACCTTTACCGACGGTGAGCCTAGCCACACGGTAAGCCATAGCGAGAATGTAGCACTACATCAGCACGTCTACACACACACACGGGCACTCGCATGCCTGTGCGTGTACACACACGCACTCAGATACCTGTACACACATACAATAGTACATACATGTTCGCTTGCATGCACACACACATACATGTTCACAGTCATACACGCACTGTACACGCACCAAAACACATTCTCATACTCTCACTCACTAACACACAAACCTACTCACGCACAAACATACTGTGTACCAAAACTAGACCAGACCCAGACCCAGAACAGACCCAACCCAGACCCTAGACCCAGGTTGGGTGGGGTTGTGGGGTCAGGATGATGAGGTGGGGTTAGAGGGTTCAAGAAGAGGAGAGAGGGACTGGAAGAGGGGAACACCATGAAACCATAAAGGCAGTGTGCTGCTCACCCCTAGAGACCCTGAGGATTGCGTTGGTGTGTGGGGGGGTCTGTTTTACTGCTTGTTAAATTGCCGGCCCACTTCTTGGTCAACAAAATATGAGCAAGCGAGAGAGAGAGAGAGAGAGAGAGAGAGAGAGAGAGAGAGAGAAAGGGGTTGGCTAATTATTAATTCATTATTAAACAGCATTACTGAACATTATTTATGAGACCAGAGGGCAGCTATAGGCCTGCTTGCTGTTTGCTCCCACCTCCAAGAGCTCCAGCGTGGACAGGAGAAGCAGCCCCAGGCACCCCTCTCCTCTCCCCACTCCTACCCAGGCATGGTGCTCTCTCCCCTGGGCATCGACGGAGATGGTGGTGGGGGGTTGGAGGAATGCAGATGGAAGTCCACTGTGACAAGCATCTTCAAAGATGACCACCTCCAGATTAGTAGAGCGTGCAGTGATGTGACGAGCCATAGGAGAGCTCTTGTTCTGTAACCTTTAGTACTGTGGGACTCCTGGTTCCTGAAGGTTAATGAAGGCTTTCTTATCTTCATGATACATTACCTGTTTCATCTACCAGACTTGGACTCTTGGGAGAGTTGTGTGTGTGGTGTGTGTGTGTGTAGTGTGTGTGTCTGTGTGTGTCTCCATCTGTGTGCATGTTTGTTTGAGTGTGAATCTGTGTGCGTGTGTGTGTACATGCATATGTGTTTTCTGTGTGTGGTTGTGTGTGTGTGTGGTTGTGTGTGTGTGTGTGTGTGTGTGTGTGTGTGTGTGTGTGTGTGCTTCAGGCACTAGATGCACTGTGCTGTGATCATGGCCATATTGATTTCTCTGCATCTTCAAAGGGAATTCAACACAGTGAAAGTGACATCACAGAAGACACAGAAACACTGTCACCCAGTTCAAATGGATGCTCCTCTCAGGGCTGCCGTGGTTACCATCTAGACGGACAGTATTTGACCTTTAACCTTTGCAGAGCAACATTGACATTCACGTCAAGCCCCCAAAACGAACCTTGACCTTCACCACTGTGGAAAAGCATCGTGAATTTTGCATAGACATATCGAAATGTTACATAGCAGACAACAGTTATTTTAAGTTTGTTAGTTCTTTTGCTTGGCAGTGAATTTTCACAACATTGTTGTGTGGTAGTACCAAAGTCATTCTTAATATTACGGTAAATCTGTGAGCACTAAAATTAAACAAACACTATAATACCGGTAATTTCTGACATCTAATCCATATAGGTTTAGCGGTGGAAGAGACTTTGTGTTATTGCAGTGAAATGATACATTTGCAGACTGTCCTTAAAACTCAATTTAACTGGAAGGCAACATTGCTGTAATGGCCACTGCTATTTCCAGAGCTTCACCAATCAATAACAAATTGCTGAAAGCACAAATGATTCCATTTTCTGCGGGGGAAACTGGAATGATGAGAAAATAGGTGAAATTGATATGTGAGCGAATATTATCAATGGTTTAAATGTCAGATTGATGAGATAAGATGACCTTAAAGGCCAGAGCAACCCAACACAGACAGAATGGCACATGGAACATGCACAATAGAGGCAGTCTCCACACATGGGGAAACACACAGTGGGGCTAATAGGGAGTCAGGTGGCTGAGCGGTTATGGAATCGGGCTAGTAATCTGAAGGTTTGATTCCCGGCCGTGCCCAAAAAAATGACGTTGTGTCCTTGGGCAAGGCACTTCACCCTACATGCCTCGGGGGGAATGTCCCTGTACTTACTGTAAGTCGCTCTGGATAAGAGCATCTGCTAAATGACTAAATGTAAATGTAATAGGTAAAAACACCCAGATGACTGTCAACACACAGTGTCTGCAGGCTTCTTCGTGATCGTTCAGGTGAGAGACATCAATTAAACACGGACTGGTTGCTGTTGAGAGTAGTAATGTTCTGCCTTTCTCTCTCTTTCTTTCTATCCTAAAAGACGGACGCAAAGGAAGAGAGCACATAAGCGGAAGACAGTCTCTACGTACGTGTGTGTGTGTAAATATTTGTGTTTGTGTATGAGGTGAGAGGTTAGGTACAGTGTGGTTTCCTTCTGAATGTGTGTATGCCCGCAAAGATCTTTGAATGCAGGGCGGCAAAGGTGGAGGGTCGTGGATCTGTTATAATCGCTTATGCTCTCTCTCCTCCTTCTCTCTCTCTCTCTCTCTCTCTCTCTCTCGCTCTCTCCTCCTCTCTCTCTCTCTCTCTCTCTCTCTCTCTCCTCCTCTCTCTCTCTCTCCTCCTCTCTCTCTCTCTCTCTCTCTCTTTTACGACAGAGGCCTTCGTCAAACACAACAGCTTCTTCTAGCAACGTTCTGGACCTTCCTGGCCAACTGACCATACAGATGGCGGTTCATGGAGAGGGCAGTGTGAGTCAGTACAGTGATAACAGTGTAATGTCCCTGTGATGGGTGTGTGTCTGGTGACTCCTGCAGATCTCATGTAGATGTGGCTGCAGGAGTAGCATAGTCACATCAGGCTTTGGATTATAAATATCTGACAAGAAGTAAAGGTACCCTCCTCTCTCTCTCTGTCCCTCTGTCCCTCTCTCTCTCTCTCTCTCTCTCTGTCCCTCTTTCTCTCTCTCTCTCTCTCTCTTTACCTTTCTCTCTCTCTCTCTCTCTCTCTCTCTCTCTCTTTACCTTTCTCTCTCTCTCTCTCTCTCTCTCTCTCTCTCTCTCTCTCTCTCTCTCTCTCTCTCTCTCTCTCTCTCTCTGTCCCTCTCTCTCTCTCTCTCTCTCTCTCTCTCTCTCTCTCTCTCTCTCTCTCTGTCCCTCTTCTCTCTCTCTCTCTCTCTCTCTCTCTCTCTCTCTCTCTCTCTCTCTCTTTACCTTCTCTCTCTCTCTCTCTCTCTCTCTCTCTCTCTCTCTCTCTCTCTCTCTCTCTCTACCTCTCTCTCTCTCTCTCTCTCTGTCCCTCTTTCTCTCTCTCTTTACCTTTCTCTCTCTCTCTCTCTCTCTCTCTCTCTCTCTCTCTCTCTCTCTCGCTCTCTCTCTATTACAGTTCTTTTCAAGCACAGTTGGGAAGTCTGAAAAGGTGAAAATGACTGTATTTTAAAGTAAAGAGGCCTTCCTGCTTCTTTTCTTCCCTCTCTCACCTTTCTTTCTCTGCTTCTCCCTCTCTCTTTCTCTTTCTTCTTGCTCTTCTCCTTTGTCAGAATCAGCAGGAGGCAGACTGTAATCGGGCCCTTCTCATGGTGCCCGGGCAGCAGTCGCAGCCTAACATTAGCATTAGCACAGTAGCGTTAGCATTACCGCTCAATCAGCCTGGCAGCAATGATGGATATCATACTCCATGGAGGGAAAACTGGCATGAAAGAGAGAAGGTGATTTATGAATTAGACATGTATTTGTCAGAATGTCTGGTATTGGTGCTGTGGTTGGATGAGTACTCTCTGGTTCTTTCAGAATCGTTCTTGCCAGAATTGAAACAGTATTTATCCGTGGACAGTCTGCCTGGCTCGTCGAACATCGCGTTGTATGTAGATTTGAAACAAGTTCGATTATCACAAAGTCTGACGGCGTTTTTTTGTTGTCGTACTTCAGGAACATTCTAGTTTCCACATCTATTTTTAAAAGTGAAGATAAAAACAACACAGATCTTTCTCTCCAAAGCTCATCGTGAGTCAGCGGAGCCAGGATGTTTGTGACGGTGGCCTGTACTAAACGAGGCCACAGCTTCTAATTTATAATATGCAGCTCGACAAAGCATGCGAGTATGGTCCTGCTCATGACCGGAGCTGGGTTCAAATCAATAACTGTCTGACATGCCGCATAAAGCTCAGCTGTGGACCTCTGAAAGCTTGTTAGTGTAAATACCTCCAGGAGATATGTGCTAATAAATAAAATAAAATTAACAGCGGCCAGACTCTTTACAGGGACGTAGCCTGCAGTGTTTCACAGGGGTAATTATATTTCTAATGCGAGGACCGAGACAGAATTAGAAGTGACCAAACTAATGTGACTTGCACGGTTTTGATTTGTATATGTGCTTTTATTTGTATTTGTTATTCTAGTTGGCTCTTATGAAAATCATGCAACCGTTGAACCTGGCTTCCAGTACCTGGAGGCAAGTAGTGAGACAGTGTGTGTGTGTCTGCGTGTGTGTGTCTCTGTTTGTGGTGTGTGTGCGGGTGTGTGTTGTCTGTGTGTGTGTAAAGGATGTGAAGGATTAGAATGAAGACACGAGTGCAAACAACAAGCCCTCAGTTCAAACACATCTGAGAGACTTTTAATGAACAAGGACATACTACAGATATCTATAAAGCTCTCTACAACACACAAACACACCACACACACACACACCACACCACACCACACACACCACACTACACACACACACACCACACTACACACCACACACACACACCACACTACACACACACACACACCACACACACACCACACACAACACACCACACACAACACACAAACACACCACACACACACACACACCACACACACACCACACACCCACACACCACACAAAGTCACAAATAAATACATTGAATGTATTTTCCTCTTCACACAATGACTAGGGTATGTTTTAATGGTGCTTTCACCGTGTTACTAACACTTCCTGTTCCGACACAACACAAACACTAACACTTCCTGTTCCGACACAACACAAACACTAACACTTCCTGTTCCGACACAACACAAACACTAACACTTCCTGTTCCGACACAACACAAACACTAACACTTCCTGTTCCGACACAACACAAACACTAACACTTCCTGTTCCGACAACACGACTGTAATATGTTGCTGCACGGACGGTGAGAAGCCGATGCCTGTTCTGCCATGGTGATTAAAAGTCTGTCTGATTCTGAGTGGAGGTGATCTGTTCCAGACCTCTTCAAAGGGAGGCTCATCACTGGAAGGACCCTCGTCACTGTGTGTGTGTTAGTGCGTGTGCGTGTAGTGTGTAGTGTGTGTGTGTGTGTGAGAGAGAGAGAGAGAGAGAGAGAGAGAGAGAGAGAGAGAGGTTCAGGATCAGGTCTGTCCATGGCGGCTTCTCAGACCAGTCATTCTCATTTCCAGCAGAACGTCTAAACATTCGATGCAGGATCAGAGGTGTCTGGAGTGACTTCTGTTAGAGCTAGAAAAGTTAGCCACTTTCCCTTCACCTCGGAAAATATAGTCAGACAGTCTAATCACTCCACTAGGAGTCTTCTAAAATAGATTCCCAAACCTTTCTATTTCACGTTGCTGGAACTTTCTGTCTCCCTCTGTGTAAAATAACTCTCCATCTTTCTATCCCTATCTTTCTCTACCTCGCTCTGTCTCCCCTCTCTCTCTCCTCTGATACCATCTGAAAACCATCATTCTCTCCTCTTAGTAATATCTCGTCTGGAGCAGCAACAACCCGGCACGTCTATCAAGCAGCCGCCATTTTGATGAAGGCTGAGTGGACCCAGTAGGATGTGTGTGTGTGGGTGTGTGTGTGCGTGTGTGGGTGTGTGTGTGTGTGTGTGTGGGTGTGTGTGTGGTGTGTGTGTGTGTGTGAACTGCAGTGTTAGAAGGGAGGGGGGGGTGTTAGGGTGGTAGCGTCGCAGGAGTGTGGGAGCAGTGTTGGAGGAGTTTGGGGGAGGAGGTTTGGGCTGTTGGGGGTGTGGGGTGTGGAGTTTGGGGGAGTGGGGTTGGGTTTTGGGGGTGGGGGGCTGGGGGGAGGGGGGCTGGGGGGAGGGGGGCTGGGGGGCTCAGAGAAGAGCACAGCAGCGGCTGAATGCTTCTCTGAAATTGCCTCTGGCGAGTAGCACTCACAATGTTCTAGATCATTAGGTCAAATAAGTCAAACTGCAGGTAGCTGGCTAGCACAGGCACACTGCACATCCTGCAATCCCATTATTAGAGAGAGACAGGAGGGGGGAGAGGAGAGAGACAGAGACAGAGAGAGAGAAAGAGAGACAGGGAGTGGGGAGAGGGAGAGAGATTTCCCCTCTCCCTGAAAAATGGACTTAATGATCTGTCCTATCTTGCATTCGCCTGTTCTCACCATACCACACACACACACACACACACACACACACACACACACTCACACACACACACACACACACACACACACTCACACACACACACACACACACACACACACACACCATTGATATCAGGTGTCATCCTCTGTCCATGTCCATCCATCAGGTCATTTTACCCTGGCGGACTGCATATTGTGTCTGATCTGTATTCTAGTCTCCAGTTCTAACAACCTTCATCCAGACCCCCGCCCCGCCCAGGTGTGGCCCCGCCCAGGTGTGGCCCCGCCCAGGTGTGGCCCTGCCCAGGTGTGGCCCCGCCCAGGTGTGGCCCCGCCCAGGTGTGGCCCCGCCCGGTTTGGTCTAATGCTGACCACTTTCTGCATCAAACAGTGGTGCTAAGAGTCCTTCCCAAGTGGAAATATATGCTACCTTTAGACTGAGAGCAGGCTAACTCGAGCTCATTTAGGAGAATAGTCATTTAGGAGACACTTTCATCCAAAGCAAGGTAAAGACAGGGACTTGATCCGGTGATCTCTAATATGCAGTCAGATGCTCTAACCACTGGGATTATTGATTTACTGACTGTAAATAGTGCTCAGTGTATGGGCTTCAAGCAAGTTTTCAATGAGAGTTATACTTTAATATTGTTTCCAAATGCAATCTCTATGAAATGACACAAAAACACACACGCATGCTGACTCTTCTGATAGTGCGCACACAGACCCACACACACACACACACACACACACACACACACACCCACACACACACACACACACACAGACCCACACACACACACACACACAGACCCACACACACCCACACACACACACACACACACAGACCCACACACACACACACACACAGACCCACACACACCCACACACACACACACACAGACCCACACACACACACACACACACACACACACACTCCTCTTCATTTTTTATTCCTCCTTTCTTCTCTGTTTTTCTTTAATTCATTTTTCATCTTTTCATTACTGGTTGGGGCACAAGGCAATGGACAATGACTGCCTTGATGGCATTACATCTACTGCGTATACACACACACACAGAACCACCACCAACCCACATACACACACACACACACACACACACACACACACAGAACCACCACCAACCCACATACACGCCTAAACACACACACACATTATTCTCCAGAGTAATTGAAGACATAGAATTCTTTAGGGCCCCTGCAGTCAGAAGTAGAGGCCTTGTTTTGTTTTATTCATTCTCTAATCCCTCGCTTCTCTCATTCTTCACCTCCACACGTCAATCTTGCATGTAGGCGTCTCTTTGTGCTGCACTCACCACCACCACACCCCTCCACATGGCCCTCCCTTTCTCTCTCTCTCTCCCTCCATGTCCCCCTCTCTCACCCTCTCTCCCTCTCTCCCTCTCTCCCTTTCTCACTCTCTCATTCCCTTGCTCTCCCTCTCTCCCTTTCTCCCATTCTTCTCTCATATTCTTATTTTTATATATATTTTATATTTTAAATTGTTTTATTTTTAGATTGTTTAATTCTTAGAATTAGTTAAACTATTGTACTTTTACTTAATTTAAGTTCTGTATATGTTTATTGTTTGCACCTTCCTGCCACAGTAAATTCTGTGTTTGTGTAACATACATGGCGAATAAACCAAATTCAAATTCTTTCCCTCGCTCTCTTTCTCTCGCTCTCTCTCTCTCCCTTTCTCACTCTCTCTTTCGCTCTCTCTCTTTCCCTGACTCTCTCTCCCTTTCTCTCTCCCTCTCTCTCGTCCTTCAGAAAGTGGTTATGTCCTCTACACCCCTCCTTCTCTGACACACTGACACACACATGCCCAGAGCACCTTACCTTCTGGAACGTGACCAGATCTCATGTGTGTGGGTTTTGTGTCTGTGTACGTGTGTGTGTGTGTGTGTGTTAGAGAATGTGTCGTTTTCTCAAGGTCACCTTGTATTTTTTAATGTTAGCAGAGGTGTCGTTTGCCTTGCAGAGATAGAGAGAGAGAAGGGAAGAGAGAGAGAAAGAGGCAGACAAGAAAGACAGAGAAAGAGAGAAGGAAAGAAAGAAAGAGAGAGAGAAAGATTAAGGAGTTCACCTCTAGTACAACCATGTCTGGTTCAGGATTGTTTTCCTAGAGCATATCACAACCAACACAGCAGAATCATGAAAGCAGTTTGTTTTACTAGCGTTAGTCTGTGAAGGCCTCAGAAGCATCATAAACATGTTCACCTGATCACAGGCCTGAGAGCAGGAGATACAGGGTTACATTACATTTAGTAATTTAGCAGACGCTCTTATCCAGAGCGACGTACAGTAAGTACAGGGACATTCCCCCCCGAGGCAAGTAGGGTGAAGTGCCTTGCCTAAGGACACAACGTCATTTTGCGCAGCCGGGAATCGAACCGGTAACCTTCAGACTACTAGCCCGACTCCCTCACCGCTCAGCCACCTGACTCCTTTGGGTTAACCGCCTCAGCAGAAAGAAAAACTTGTGGGTGGATGAGTAGAGGGAGGGAGGACCTGCCCTGGCAGGAAGACAGAACACCATCCACTCCTTCAGCTCGTTTACATCTTCCTCACAGTTTGTTTCATTCATCAGATCAAGACGATGGGCTCGTGTTCATCAGCATGTCCTGTCTCAAATGTGAGCTTGTTCTTTACGACTGGGGCCCGTGACTGAGGGCTTCTTCTGATAAACCGAGGTGCTGATCTCTCTCTCTCTCTCTCTCTCTCTCTCTCTCTCTCTCTCTCTCTCTCTCTCTCTCTCTCTCTCTCTCTCTCTCTCTCTCTCTCTCTCTCTCTCTCTGTCTCTCTCTGACAGAAGAAGAGAATAGCTTTTGTTTAACCTGGTGTGATTTCTCTCTCAGCACTAATCCCCAGAGGAGCCGCCTGTTATCCAGCCTCTCACAGAGACAAGCTCGCTAACGACCACACACTAATGAGCCCTTTGATGTCGGATTAATTACACACATAATTGAATGTCTAATTGCTTTATTCCCTCTTGTGAAATATGTTCTGAGAGCCTCTTCAATGCCATCTGCTGTAATTAGAATAGAGGGGAGGGGTAGGGGGGAGGGGGGGGAGGGGGGGGGGGAGATGTGGAGTGGAGTTAAAGCTGCAGATAAGCTGTATTGTGCTTTGCTCTCCTCTCCCCTCCTCCTCTCCCCTCCTCCTCCTCTCCCCTCCTCTCCTCTCCTCCTCCTCTTCTCTCCCCCTTCTCCTTGTCTCTCCTCCTCTCCCCTCCTCCTCCTCTCCCCTCCTCTCCTCCTCCTCTTCTCTCCCCCTTCTCCTTGTCTCTCCTCCTCTCCCCTCCTCCTCCTCTCCCCTCCTCTCCTCTCCTCCTCCTCTTCTCTCCCCCCTTCTCCTTGTCTCTCCTCCTCTCCTCTCCTCCTCTCCTCCTCTCCCCTCCTCTCCTCTCCCCTCCTCCTCCTCTCCCCTCCTCCTCTCCTCTCCCCTCCTCCTCTCCCCTCCTCCTCTCCTCTCCCCTCCTCCTCTCCTTGTCTCTCTTTCTCTCCCTTCCTCCTCTCTTCTCCTCTCCTCTCCTGTTTCTGTGTGGTTGATGGATGGTTTCATGTCATCTGTTTCCCCTCACTAATTGCCTCCTCTGATGAGTTTAGGCAAACACATTAGACACATTATCTAATTGCTCCTCAAACACAGCGTGCTTGATAAAATGCAAATGATTGAGAATCATTGCCAAGTTGTGAGTAATAAATCTCAAACACACACACACTCAGACGCTGACCCACACTGAAAACAACAGGCTTCTTATCCTTTATTAATGATTGAATTCGTCAGATTCAGATTGCACAAGCCTGAATTACAGTATGACACGTTCTTGGAACAGGAAACAGGAAGTCAACCAGATTTCCTCGCTGTACTTGACCACGAAATGTGAGGATGTTTCATCTATGGAGGAAATAACCTGTAGAATGATTTTGTTTTTCTTCTCACATTACACACACACACCACCTGACCCCTGAACTGAATAAAGCCTCACGAACAATCATGGTTGTCTTGTGACTCAGAGAAGACATGGTCCTCACCATCCCCTGCCCTGCTCCACGGCGGTGGAACGACCTCCAGCCCTCCCTCCCTCCAGCCCTCCCTCGAGCCCTCCCTCCAACCCTCCCTCCACCCACTATTTATACATCGCTTTAAAAGCATCTAATTATGCAAATGATTGAGTACGAATAATAACTATGATGTAATGAAGTCGGCCTACACCACTTAATAATCGGTGTGGTGAACATTCAGAATCATTTGACAAACGCAGGCAGCTGATGGACATGAAAGGCTGAAGCCAGGAGAAGGGCCTGGAGCCAGGAGGGTACTGCTGGGTGAGGGGATCCTGGTGGGTGAGAGGAGGGTACTGCTGGGTGAGGGGAGGGTACTGCTGGGTGAGGGGAGGGTACTGCTGGGTGAGGGGAGGGTACTGCTGGGTGAGGGGATCCTGGTGGGTGAGGGGAGAGGATCCTGGTGGTGAGACCTGGCCACAGGATTAGCATGTCACACTGCACCGGGGACAGTCACGGCCGGTGCTTATGTCTGATCCGGTGCTTGTGTCTGATAATACACAGGAAAAACAAAAACCGATGGAAGATGATCGTCTTTAAAGAATAGATGACACAGCTGTCAATAGTGTTTGTGGTGTGTGTGTGTGTTAGGGGCGTGCGAGTGTGTGTGTGTGTTAGGGGTGTGTGAGTTTGTGTGTGTGTGTGTGAGGCTCCCTAAGGAGTGAATGGCTTTAAGCAACACAAGCCTGATCAATACATCAATACACAGCCAGGGAGGTCTGACTGCCTCTGCACACACACACACACACACACACACAGTAGACACACACACACACAGTAGACACACACACGCACAAACACACACCAAGACCACAGCACAGGCCTGAGCCTAACTAATCAATTAATGCCACCCGACAGGGACCCCATGTGCCACCCTGAACAGTTAGAGGGAGGACTGGCCCCCTGGACAGTTAGAGGGAGGACTGGCCCCCTGGACAGTTAGAGGGAGGACTGGCCCGCTGAACAGTTAGAGGGAGGACTGGCCCGCTGAACAGTTAGAGGGAGGACTGGCCCCCTGGACAGTTAGAGGGAGGACTGGCCCGCTGGACAGTTAGAGGGAGGACTGGCCCGCTGAACAGTTAGAGGGAGGACTGGCCCCCTGGACAGTTAGAGGGAGGACTGGCCCGCTGAACAGTTAGAGGGAGGACTGGCCCGCTGAACAGTTAGAAGGGCAGGAGCTGCCATCCAGCCCAGAGATGAGCTCCCCCCCCCCACCCTAACCCCCCCACCCTAACATCCACCCACCCTAACCCCCCCACCCTAACCCCCCCCCCCCCCCACACACACACACACATACAAACTCTCTCTACTTCGCCATCTCTCTACCTCTCTCTTTCCTTCTCTCCCCCTCCTCTCCACCCCCCTCTCCCTCCTCTCCTCCCCCCAGTCTCCACCCCCCCCCCCCCCTGTGGTCTACAGTGTTCTGGGTGCCAGTCCACCCTAGTGAGTATTGTACTTATTGTCATTGTAATGCTGGCTGGAGACAATGGAGACGCAGGCTGGTGATAAGCTGGAGACTGCTGTTCTCTGATCAACACGTAATCCTGCTGGCCTGCCTGGATCTGCCATTCGCCACGGCCGTGGGATGTTTCCCGTCAGATAGGGGACACGTGTGTGTGTGTGGTTGTGTGTGTGGTTGTGTGTGTGGTTGTGTGTGTGGTTGTGTGTGTGGTTGTGTGTGTGGTTGTGTGTTTTTAGGGGTGGAGTGGCATAAGGGATTCGGTGCAAAGTATTGTCATCATGGACAGACAGAACTGCTAGAAGAATTGGTTGATTATATCTAATACGGCTTTGGCCTCTACTATCCAGTACATGTCCACAAGTACCCAACACATACAGTACAGCATTTACCATACACTACACATGTGTGTATAGTACTATATGTGTGTGTGTTGGTGTTTGTATATCCAGTTGATATGTGTTGCCTCGAGTACCTACAGTTAATAACCATGAAGGAGTGTCCTCTGCCAGAGACTGGTGGATCAGTTTAACAGTCTGTAGGAGACGGGCTACGGGGGGAAGCATTGCCACTATGGAAATTGGTTTGCTGAAGAACTGCTTGCTAAGCACAAAAACACAAACTTTGCGGAGCCTGGGGCTACTGGGATGAAACAAATAGCAGATAAACGATGGTTCCCCCTCGCTGTAAATGAGGGCGTTCATAGCTGCATGCTCCTGTGGTAGCGGCAGGCAGCTATGAACGCTTGGGTTTGCTGTTCTGCTGTTGATTATGTTTGGTGAAACACGAGTGTCTCGATTGGATCATTGTGATGGTGCTATGCATCAATATACAAAGATGTACACACACACACACACACACACACACTTGTACACACACACACACACTTGTACATACACACACACACACACTTGTACACACGCACACACTTGTACACACACACACACACACACTTGTACACACACACACTTGTACACACACACACACACACACTTGTACACACACACACACTTGTACATACATGCAAACAGACATGCACTTGTATACACACACATGCTCACATATGTACACAAACACGTGCACAGACACACACACACACACACACACACACACACACACTAACAACCCCATTCAGCGAAGTGAGCATAATTCAATTGCATGTCTGTCTCACACGATTCAATTACACAGAGGAATTTAAGACAATCACTCTGTGGTTCTCAGTCTCATCACTGACATCATTTATAGCATCTCTACTTATCCTGAAATGAAATACATGAGCAAGAGAGTTTGGAACAAACAGCACAACAGACGCAAACAACAGCTGTGCTTTCATTTCTGTGACTAATTATCTGTCATGTCACGAACTGATGTCCCAAACAGATGCAGAGAGAGAGAGAGAGGGGGGGGGGAGAGAGAGAGAGAGAGAGAGAGAGGGGGAGAGAAAGAGAGAGGGGGGGGGAGAGAGAGAGAGAGAGAGAGAGAGAGAGAGAGAGAGAGAGAGAGAGAGAGAGAGAGAGAGAGAGAGAAAGAGAAAGAGAGAGAGAGAGAGAGAGAGAGAGAGAGGGGGAGAGAGAGAGAGAGAGAGAGAGAGAGAGAGAGAGAGAGAGACAGAGAGAGAGCAGGAGGACAGATTCACAGTATTTGTCTATACTATCAAGGAAATGGAGAATGTTTAGACAATGATTCCTTCAAACTGCTCAAAGTTTAACCTTCATAAACAAGTTCACAACTGACAAATAAAAACAATCACCAACCAGTTTAGTAGGATCATTTGGATCATACTTTTGATGTCACATACTGTAGTACACTGCAGGTTAACCCTAGGTAGGAGACATACTTCACATCTGAAATACCATAGCCTTGATGATCATACTGTATATTACCTGGATTCTAAATGGTGGGGAGATGATAATGATAATAATAGGAATAATGACCTGCGTGTTTGACCTTTGAACTTTGACCTTTGGCAGCTCAGTAGCAGTGAGCAGAATTTCTGTGAGAGACTGAGGATGTTTTATTTCCAGGTGAGACGTGCTCTGAAGGTGACCTGGAGCTGGCAGCCAGATTCAACCTTGACCTTCACATCACCATTCACATGTCACTGTGACAGAGCTCATCTCAGCTCTGTGGAGAGAGAGAGAAGAGTGTGCGTGTGCATTTGTATGTTTGTGTTCTTCATTCTTTTTTAACACGAGGTCTAGGACTGTAGACATATGAAGACAACAAGAAGAAGAACAGACGATGAAAAGCCATCATGGATACGACCTTGATTTGGAGACCAGGTCGAACGCCAAGCATCTAAACAACTAAAACTTATTGACGATAAAGTTCCTCCACAGTGCATCTTAAACAACTCTTATCCAGCTTGTTGTTAAGTAACGTTTGTGCGCTCGCAACCGCCAACATTCAACCTCACCACGCTGCTTTCCCACGACTCTTTTCATTCCATAGTTCTTCAAGAAGTTTTGGACGTGTGAGGCTAGCCTTTATGGAGAGAGCCCTGCCAAGGCCACACCAAGCACGGGAGATGAGAGGCTTTGGCTCAGTCGCTGCACACAACGAAACTTTACTGAGGGGAAAAAAAGACGACGAAACAATCAAGACCTTCATCTCCCTGAAACGTGGCAACCAGTCATCCAGTCATCCAGGCAACCAGTCATCCATTTACATCCCAGACGACAGAGGAAGCCAAACTGCAGCGCGGCCATAATATATCCCTCCATACATTTATTCACAACTATTGACCCCGCCGTCCCTCCATGCACCCGCGCGATTGTTTGTTCACTATTACGGCCGAGTGTGTGGGTGTTCAATAGCAGCCCTGCGCCTGCATTTAAACAATGAAACTATCAGATAGGTAACAAGAGCGGCGACAGTATGTCAATACCGCTATGAGGGCAGGGTGATAATCCGAAGCGTTGGAGGCAGGGAGGATGGAGGGAACACAAGCAGGCTTATTGACAGGCTCCAGCTGCCTTCAATCACAACATATCTGCTCCCGGATAAATCAGTACACACACTCTGCATGGACACAGCTTGGCCATTGATGAACACATCAAGAGGAGAAAGAGAAGGAGGGATGGAGGGGTGGAGGGGTGGAGAGATGGAGGGGTGGAGGGGTGGAGGGATGGAGGGGTGGAGGGATGGAGGGGTGGAGGGGTGGAGGGATGGAGGGATGGAGGGGTGGAGGGATGGAGGGATGGAGGGGTGGAGGGGTGGAGGGATGGAGGGATGGAGGGGTGGAGGGGATGGAGGGATGGAGGGGTGGAGGGGTGGAGGGGTGGAGGGGTGGAGGGATGGAGGGATGGAGGGGTGGAGGGGTGGAGAGAGGATGGGGAGCAGATGTTTGTCACAGTTTATTTTTCTGTGTCAATCAGTGGAGTTTCTTTTAGAAAAACATAAAGCACTAATGCACTGTGGTCATACAAGAATCACACGCTACAAACACGCTACCACATGCCTCACACACACGCTACACATGAAAGCATAAAGCGACATTGTCACAGCTGCCAAACGAACAATTTACATAATCAGATTAGATATATTAGATGTTGTTTTGGTAATATGTGCCTAACCTCTGATCTCACATGCAAGCACATGAACAGACAAACAAACACACACACACTGCACTGCACTGCCCACTTACTTTGTTTCTGGGGGTCATGCTAGGGTCACTGTTAAATTGTCAAAGTGCCCTGGGTCTCACACCTCCTACTAAGTGGGGGGGGGGGAATTAATTAGATGGTGCAAGAGTGTCAATATATAAATATACCGCTCACCCACAGACAAACCTACGTTACAGTCCGAAATGATCCATAATAAGCCCTCTGTACACTGGGATAATGATCACAACATTCCTGTGTACCTCTGCAAAGCCTGCAGGA
>CM042872.1:15692511-15697511 GCA_023658055.1 Thaleichthys pacificus
AGGGATCAGTCAGAGATCACAGCACTGGGATCACCAGGAGAGCAACAGTTTCAGGTACAGAGGCGCTCTGCAGTTCCCCTCACCCCTGTATCTACACACTTACATGTTCAACACCCCACACCTACACGTTTTTACACCAAACAACATAGACTATTCAACTTTGGACTCAAATTCCTCATCTTCAACACGAACATGCATTTTCCCATCCAAACATCTACAGAAATAACCCTAACCGCTTAGTCTAGAAAACCTTTCTCCTCCTGTGTCAGCAGAGGGTCCGTACACAGAGGCACATAACGATGATAGCCTGCGTGGAATGTTCTACATACTTCCGTGCTCCACCTCAGGCTGTTCCACTCCGTCTCTCTCAGCGGGGTTCCACCCAGCTTCAGTCCATCACACAGCTCCACGTGCCTGTGAGAACAATTGTTCCTTACCCCGACCTCTACCATGTCTTACCCCGACCTCTACCATGTCTTACCCCGACCTCTACCATGTCTTACCCGACCTCTACCATGTCTTACCCCGACCTCTACCATGTCTTACTACATTGATAGATCTTTACACAAGTCATGTTTTGATATTTTCAACCTCAAATGGAAACTGCCTATGCTTCTCTTGAATGTAACTTGATGTTTGGCTTTCTTGCAGAAAAGAGTCCAGATGAAGGTGCCTGTCACATCATCCAACATTTATATCAACCTCAACCTTCAAGGGACCACCACTACTGCACATTGATTCTAAGAGCGTGACTGACAAAAAAGGAGTCAAACTAGCTGGTAAATAACTACCACAGAAATCTGCCAGTTAGTGTTTATTGAGTTTCTAAAGGTGAAAGGGACAAGTAGACATATTATCAGGGATTTAAGGTAGAATTATTATTTTCCGGCTGGAAGGAGGTACAGGATTCTTTATGGTATCAGGGGTCAGGAGAGATCGTAAAAACTTGAGAGAAGAATTTGTGAATTGAAGATTCAGGATTGATTTAAAGGGATTAACAGATGCAAAAAGAAAAATAGAGTATGGGTGGGGATAAGGGGGTCGGGGGGAATGGGGTGGGGGGGGGGGGGGGGGGGTGTCTCATTTGAAAATTGAATCAATCAGTAGATGAACTCATGCGTGGTCCTACTAGCATAATGAAAATGTACACAACACTTCCTGTAAATAGATCCATGTTACTGGCATTCTATCGTCACCGTGGTTACACGTCACACGTCTCCAACATACACAAGGAACCAACCAGGAAATCCTAACAATGGTAACCCACGGCAGCCCAGCATGCGTACGGGATGGGCCAGGGCCTGCTGGGAACATCAGACTCAGTTGGAGTCAGTGTTCAGACCTGGTGCTTGTGTACAGATAGCACCTTCAGGTAGCAGAGATAACCACCTCGGAAATGTGCCTTCAACAGACCTCCACCTGCAGTCCACAGTCATCTATCTTGATGAGCCCTGTGTATGCAATCCATGCAAGCAGACGTTATATGCATGTATTTATACTGTTTTCATACTACAAACTGCAGTGCAATTATTTCAGTTTGATTCTTTTGCTAGCAAAATGTATACGTCCCTTAATTTCCTTTCAGAATTTTTCTTGTCCTCTCTCTCTCTCTCTCTCTCTCTCTGCATCTCTCTCTCTCTGCCTCTCTCCCTCTGCCTCTCTCTCCCTCTGCCTCTCTCTCCCTCTGCCTCTCTCTCCTCTGCCTCTCTCTCTTTCATTTTGTTTCTCGTGAGGTTTCTGCGGAGTGTTTGTTTCTGTGGTCTAGCTGTGCCTCCTATTGGTCATATCCTCTGAGTCCCTGGACATCTCTGTCCCTCATTCGAGAAAGAGGAGGGGAGGAGGGGAGGAGGGAGGAGGGGAGGCTGGAGGAGGGGGGCAGGAGGAGGGGAGGCTGGAGGGGGGGCAGGAGGAGGGGGGCAGGAGGAGGGGGGCAGGAGGAGGGGGGCAGGAGGAATAGATTGGAATAAAGAAAAAGAGATGGGGAAGAGGGGCGGAGTGAAGGAAGAGAGAGGGACAGAAAGCCATGGGAGAGAGACAAGAGAGAGAGACAGAGAGACACAGAGAGAGACAGAGAGAGAGAGAGAGAGAGAGAGAGAGAGAGACAGGGCGATGGAGAGTGGAGAGAGACAGAGAGAGAGAGAGGTGGGGGTTGGGGGTTATAAATGTTGTCCACTGTCCTTCTACATTAACTGCATCAATAAGGTAGCAAACCGTTAAAATGACTGAAAGACATTAATTAATATAACCAAGAGTAAGACAAGAATTACAACTTGAATTAAGATAACCAAAATCATAAAAAAGTAAAATTATGCCATAAACAAAATTAAGGTTAGGAGTGTATTTCTGAGATTTCAAACTCCAAGAATAAATCTCAGAAAGATCATGAAGTTAGTTTTACCAATTCAAACCTTAAATTATTCTGTAATTCCTTCACACATCTTTCTCAAAATGTTTCATAAGCTAAATGTAAATTACATTTGAATATATTTTTTCCAACAACAAATTATTAAGAATTTTATATTTTGATGTGCATAAATATACATGTACAAAGATATCTTAAAGATCAAACACATACTTATGTACTGTATACAAAACACGTTGTTTTTTCATAGCTACGCATCAAAGAAACAATTAATATCAAATGTTCAGGAGAGAAGATCATTTATCGATGGATGTCAAAATGTTCTGCCAAGTTTACAATAACATAAACACAAAAACACACCGTGAACATTTCCCAAATCTTAACGCCTTCCAACTTGAAAGGATTCCAGCCGTTTGAGATGCAAACTGATGGAGATGAAGCTCCACGCACCTCCTCTCTCTCCTTTATTGTCACCGCGTCACATGAGAGCGGGGACATGAAGGACCGAGCTGCTCTTTGAAGCCTCAGTATCAGAGTCTCTCTCTCAGCCGACCAGATCCTTCACAAAGCTTGACTCCCAACTCTGACTGAGGCCCAATAAAAAGGCCCGACAAAATACTAATGACCCACTCTGTCCCGACCACACAAAGAGAGGTCAGTCTCCATTTTGAATTTGCATTCTGATGTTCAGTGAGATTCTATACCGGGACCAATCTCCATCTGTAATGAGACTGTTGGTTGTCACTCGATGGCTGGACAATTATCCCTCATCGCTGGGTTGACTGTTTAGAGGGGACACCCTTGGCCCCCCGAAAAAGCTTAACTCGCCCACAAACAAACGCAAGCCTTTCTCTCCCAGTAATCCTGCTTTTGTTGAAACAGAAAAGAAAGGTGAGAGGAGAGAGTGAGAGAGTGTGTGAGAGAACACACGTGTGTGTGTGTATGTGTGTGTGTGTGAGGGAGCGAGAGAGACAGAGACAGAGAGAGCGAGAGCGAGCGAGAAAGAGAGAGAGAGAGAGAGAGAGAGAGAGAGAGAGAGAGAGAGAGAGAGAGAGAGAGAGAGAGAGAGAGACTTATAAAAGATCAAGAGGGTCACATCCCTTATGTCCTTACCCTCTCTCTCTCTCTCTCTGTTTCTCTCTGTCTCTCTGTCTCTCTCTCTCCTCTGTCTCCAGCCGCTGCCCCCCAGCCCGCGCCCCCCAGCCCGCGCCCCCCAGCCCCGCACCCCCCAGCCCGCGCCCCCCAGCCCAGCCAGCAGAACCCCAAGGTCATTAAGCTAACTAACCAGACTTTAACTTTGCGTCAGCTTAAGTGTATTGGATCGGGAGAAACGTTTACTCGATTGTTTTCTGGTGCCCGTGAGCTGGTTGATGTTAATGTTTGCATCGATGCCAAAAAAAGGCTCGGCACTGGACAAAGCTTACCAAGCGGATGAAAGACCAGGAAGTCTTTGTCGCCAGCGTGTACAATGAGGAGGGGGTAGTGTGGAGGCAGGAGAAGTGTGGGGGTGCGCTGGGATGAGGGAGTGTAGCGATGCAGGGCCTCCACCTCCAATAGGCTGGGTCAGGGGCTGGCTAGCGCGCCGGGCTGGTCCCCGGACACACCATATAAAACCCAGACACAGAAAGGTCAGAGGAGGGTTAAACTTAAGAGGAAAGATGAAAGCACCTGGGTCGTAAAAACGTGTTAAGAGGGAGAATAAGAGGTGGAGAGCGTTGGCTTTCACTGCAGCTCACTAAAGCACACAGCATCAGGAGGGAACTTATGACAGGGCCAAACTGGATGGGGGATCAATAATCAATCAGAATTATCAAAAGGCAATTAGGCAAGGCATGCTGTCTGTGTTAATGTTACTGATTCATACGTTAGAATATTTCTGAGGTCATGAATTTTGTCTTCAACCTGCAACACTTGTTTATATTTTGTGGTTATTTGTATGCACTTTTTGTCGTGTAACTATTTGAAAAATGTGATGGAAAATATACAAATTTATATGTTAATGTTCTTTTATTATTTAAAAAATCTAACGATTCTGTAGTAGCAATTAAAATTAATTTACTTTTAAATTTTTAATTTGTAAAGGCATTTACATTTATAAAATATTTTAAAAAATATAAGTGCAACGAGTTAATATTTTTTTTGCATCCACATTCTCTGTAACAATCAAATAGAAAATTAAGATAAGAACCAAAACAATATACAACATTGTTCAAGGAATTATTATAATGTTATATGGAGCAAATTCTCAGATTTTTACCGCACAAAACAAAAACAAGATTAATCTATGTGACATGCAAGCACATTTCAGCAGAGTGAATATCCCATCAACAATCAACAAAGAATACAAAACAAGCTGCTAAAAACACGAGAATTTGTTCCGATGTAAATCTTTCGATAAAAAAAAAATAAAGACAAACAGAAGATACATTTAAAGCTTAAAGAAAGGCTGTCAAAGAAATGAGAGAAGCCTTAATGGACACAGAAAGGTTTTACAATCTAAAGCCCCATCATCCTACTAATGCCTTTCCATTTGTCTATTGAACAAACAAAAAAATGTCTTCATTAAAAACAAGCACAAAAAAGTAATATCTTGATGGTTTAGAATTAGTACTGAAATTTAGATACTTGTTGAAACCAT
>CM042872.1:15707511-15827146 GCA_023658055.1 Thaleichthys pacificus
TGACTATGGTCCAGTGTGAATGGGTAAGAGCCCTGACTATGGTCCAGTGTGAATGGGTAAGAGCCCTGACTATGGTCCAGTGTGGAAAACCTTTTACTGGACAATTCTTCTTGTTTTATTTTTCAAGAGTCAGGACAAATTGATGGTTTCTTTCTATCAAAGCAGCAAATTGTCTAATATGGGAGGTATCCTAGCCATCTCCAAGTGCTCTTTATAAGGAATAGGTCAACTGTTGGTTCAGATTCTTGAAACAGGCTCCCAGAGATATACTAGATTCAGCTTACCTTGTGACTGGAGCTTTCTGTGTCTCTGTTGAAGCTAAACCTTTGGCTCAGTTTTGTCAGTTAAACTGAGGAGAGGTACTGTGCTCTCAGCACAGGCCTGAGGAGAGGTACTGTGCTCTCAGTACAGGCCTGAGGGGAGGTACTGTGCTCTCAGCACAGGCCTGAGGGGAGGTACTGTGCTCTCAGCACAGGCCTGAGGGGAGGTACTGTGCTCTCAGCACAGGCCTGAGGGGAGGTACTGTGCTCTCAGTACAGGCCTGAGGGGAGGTGCTGTGCTCTCAGCACAGGCCTGAGGGGAGGTGCTGTGCTCTCAGCACAGGCCTGAGGGGAAGACTGCGCTCTCAGCACAGGCCTGAGGGGAGGTACTGTGCTCTCAGCACAAGCCTGAGGAGAGGTACTGTGCTCTCAGCACAGGCCTGAGGGGAGGTACTGTGCTCTCAGCACAGGCCTGAGGAAGGTACTGTGCTCTCAGCACAGGCCTGAGGGAGGTACTGTGCTCTCAGCACAGGCCTGAGGAGAGGTACTGTCTGGATAGTCTTTCAAATTCACAAAATAGCCAACAAATCCTGATGCAGTTTCAGTCTTAAGGACTGACATCACACCCAGCCAAGTGAAGGACCCGAAAGGCAACTGCTGGAAGACCAGCAGTACTGTAGTAGTCATATTGCCTAAGTCTCATTTTCAATCTAATTCCACAGATATAGAACACAGTACCAAAAGAGAACTGGATAAATTAAAACACAGGCCGATGCAATTAGCAAAAGCTTGTTTATTTTCTTTTTTTTTAAATCTAAAATGAATATGACATTTACAATAATGTGATGATTTTGGGACCCTCTCATTCTAATGTACTGTAATTTTTCTTGAAAGAGAGAGAGAGAGAGAGAGAGAGAGGGAGGGAGAGAGAGAGAGAATGGGAGAGAGAGAGAGAATGGGAGAGAGAGAGAGAGAGAGAGAGAGAGAGAGAGAGAGAGAGAAAGAGAGAGGAGAGAGAGGGAGAGAGAGAGAGAGAGAGAGAGAGAGAGAGAGAGAGAGAGAGAGAGAGAGAAGAGAGAGAGAGAGAGAGAGAGAGAGAGAGAAGAGGAGAGAGAGGAGAGAGAGAGAGAGAGAGAGAGAGATAGAGAGAGAGAGAGAGAGAGAATGGGAGAGAAAGAGATTTGCTGTGACATTGCTTGGATGGTTTCCTCATCATACATTTATGAAATTATTATTATTTTTGGTCCTGGACGGGTGGGGGTGATTTTTCAGAGGAGCGAGTTTGCCATCGTAAGAGATGATTATACTTACTTATCAGTTGGATTGAAGCTTAAATGTCTGGATCTTAATACACTGAAGTTAAATTTGGCCCTGCATTCTGACTGATGAGTTTGGTAATGACGGATAAACTATGCAATATCATCATTATAGTGTTCCATGTTGCTTCATCTCCTAGGAACAGTGTAAACAGCATAGTGCTGGATTAAAGATTATACGAGGGAAATATCTTTGAACTATGATGAAATGCCCACTCTGAAACTGCAAAACCTTCCCCACAGTTGTCCCTTCCTGTACGAACGCAGATGAAGCCAGTCGCACGTTTTAAAAAACATTGAAATGGTCTTGTTGTGTTTTGATGGGGGTTTGTATTCTTGGTTTGATTCACTAATACCTTAAAAAAGTCCTTGAAGGCTAACATGCCTCACATGTTGTGGGTGTATTTGTAGTCTGGCTCCTTGAAGGTCTGGGGGGTGGGGGGGAGGTGGGGGGGGTGGGGGGGAGGTGGGGGGGTGGAGGGAGGGTAAAGAGGAAGGTCTGGGGGGTGGGGGGGAGGTGGGGGGGTGGGGGGGAGGGGGGGGGGGGGGGGGGGAGGTTGGGGGGTGGGGGGGGGGGGTGGAGGTGGGGGGGTGGAGGGAGGGTAAAGAGGAAGGTCTGGCCTGTGTTCTGGTCGCGCCCCTGGAGACCCCTCTACACGGCACACACACACACACACACACGCACACACACACACACGCACACACACTCTCCTCGTGTTGACCCTACGGCTCACACTGAAGGGCCTTCAAGGTATATGCAAACGTGCTGCAGACAAGTCTGAAAAGGAGGGAGTGCTTTTGAAGTGTGTGTGTGTGCCCGTCCGTGTGTGTCCATGCGTGTGTGTGTGTGTGTGAGTGCGTATATAAATATATATATCTGTGTGTGTGCTTTCAAAAGCAGTAACATATACCCATAGGCCTGAATAGCATCAAGGTCTTTGATATTGCAGTCTCAGAATGTTTGTAATTACAAACAAACTATCATGATTAAAACATTGCAGGGCGGCTGGACAGGGAGTGTGTATGTGCCTGTGTGTGTGTGCATGTATACTGGTGTGTGAGTGTGTGTGTGTGTGCATGTATACTGGTGTGTGAGTGTGTGTGTGTGTGTGTGTGTATGCATGCATACTGGTGTGTGAGTGACTGAGTGTGTGTGTGTGTGTGTGTACAGGGGTACACAGGAGCATGTCAACCACACAGGTGGGAGTCCATCTCATGCTGACATCATCAAGAGGAGCCTGTGTTGTCGAGGGATGATGACATGTGATCAACACGCAGCTCCTGAAGGGAACACAACAGCAGGCCCACACATGTCTCCCTGTAGACCCGTGTGTGTGTGTGTGTGTGTGTGTGTAGAGTTGTACGCATGTAAAATACAGTTTTTCAAAGGGAAAAAATGTAATCCACAGGAAGGAGGCGTGAGATCAATATTCCCATGTTTAATTGGACGGCAGCAGATTTGGGGAGGAGTAACATTCACCGTTCCCCTGTTAAAGCAATAATGTCTGCATGTCTGTAAAATCTGGATTGGGGGCTGGGGGAGGGAGGGGTGCGCGGGGGCGGCATGCGTTCCTGTCTGTGTCTGTGTGTGTGCATGCAATTGCAAGTCGTGTGCTTTTTATAGCAGACGGATGGAATTGGGACTTGACATGAAAGAGCGGTCAGGCTGTGATTGCTGCAGACATTTAGGCAGAAACCTCAGGAGGCGAAGCCCATCACCCATCACCCTGGTGCCTCTCTGATTTGATGATTTTGTCCGGAAGACATGTTTTACAGTAAAAGGAGCTGGGAGAGGAGGGGGGGGGGGGAGTGAGTGAGGGGGGGGGGGAGTGAGTGAGGGGGGATGATGAGGGGGGGGGGGTTAGGGAGGGGGTCCAGAGCGATAGAGCCCGCCGCTGTCAAACGGTCGAGGGGTTACCATGACGACGATAATGAGGGAGCTCGGGACCCCCTGGGGGGAGGGGGTGCACACGGGCGAGGGCCGGGGTGAGGTGGGGTAGAGCGGGGGGGGGGGGGGGGGGGCAGAAGGGTTACTGGGGCCTCAAGGCTTCTCTCCAGACTCAAAGGACTCATGTTGGTACACAGACGCTGTCACCAAATACAGATTATCAACACGGCTCCGTCATGCAGACCGCATCACAACAACATGCTTCTGACATGCAACTCAGACTCACATGGAACCGCAGTAGTGACGTCTCACGACTGGTTTGGATGTATTTCCAGCAACCCTTTCCAAGCAGGGCTTAGTGTGGGTGTTTCCTGGGTGTGGAGGTGGAGGTGGAGGTGGGGGTGGAGGTGGGGGTGGAGGTGGAGGGGGAGGTGGAGGGTGGAGGTGGGGGTGGAGGTGGAGGGGGAGGTGGAGGTGGAGGTGGAGGGGGAGGTGGGGGTGGAGGTGGAGGTGGGGGTGGAGGTGGAGGTGGAGGTGGAGGGGGAGGTGGAGGTGGGGGTGGGGGTGGAGGTGGAGGGGGAGGTGGAGGTGGAGGTGGAGGGGGAGGTGGAGGTGGGGGTGGAGGTGGAGGTGGGGTGGAGGTGGAGGGGGAGGTGGAGGGGAGGTGGGGGTGGAGGTGGGGGTGGAGGTGGAGGTGGGGGTGGAGGTGGAGGTGGGGGTGGAGGTGGGGGTGGAGGTGGAGGGGGAGGTGGAGGTGGGTGTGGAGGTGGAGGTGGTGGTGGAGGTGGAGGTGGAGGTGGGGGTGGAGGTGGAGGGGGAGGGGGAGGTGGAGGTGGGTGTGGAGGTGGAGGTGGTGGTGGAGGTAGAGGTGGAGGTGGAGGTGGGTGTGGAGGTGGAGGTAGAGGTGGGTGTGGAGGTGGAGGTGGAGGTAGAGGTGGAGGTGGAGGTGGGGGTGGAGGTGGGGAAGGTGTTTCGAGTGACGGAGCTGGCGGTTTAGACCACACAGAAATGTGGTCTAAACTGGACCACAAATAAATCCTTATCCCTCTCTTATCTCATCTCCTTCATCAATGCACTGATCAATACACACACACACTGATACACCACACACATGTGTCAGTATTGACCAGAGTAATGATAGCTCCACAGTCTGCACACACACACACACACACACACACACACACACACACACACACACTCTGACATGTCTTCAACAGTGTTCTGGATTTAACCTATACACTTGAGAGTGTGGATGTGTGTGTGTGTGTGTGCGCGTGATTGTTTCAAAAGAGATAGAAAAGGTCAAAATCCATTCATATAAAGCAGAACAGTTGTTATGTACTGATACAGATATGTACTCTAATATCCCCTTGCCTGCTCTGCTACCACAGTCTAACCAGTCTGGATTTACACGCGTACTACTGTGTTGTTCAACCAGTTGATACACACATGTTTTAATGTCTAAACACTTCTTTTTCCAACCTCAAACTCGCTGAGCTCTGCATCGCTCTCCAATCTCTGCACCCTCCCCAGCAACCAATCAGCTATCTCTGCACCCTCCCCAGCAACAAATCAGCTATCCACAAACTGGTTATTTAGACATTTCAAGCAATTTAACAGCTCCATCCTCAATTATTTCCACACAGCATGCAAACCCACAGGAAACGTCGCTTAACATCACATCTCCAATCACACAGGTTTTAACATGATGAGAGTGAGAGCGTTCCAGGGGCCAATAAGGACACAGTTGTCTTCACAGCCAATCGTGTCCTTCTTGTAGAAAGCACACCCTTAGTCACGGACAGTGAGTTTATTGGGCAGATCAGTGTCAACACACACACTGTCACACACGCACAGCCACACAGTCACACACATATACATGCGTATGTACACACATACACACACGCACACACACTGGCTTTAATAAGCCCACACTTTAATTTAGATCCCGTCATTGTAATGACATGTCCAACAAAAGATAGCAAATTGTTTTTGTTCACTGACAAACTGAACCATCCTGTCTCCTTGTCTGGGCAGCTAGCCTGGCAGGCAGGACAAAGAGAGAGAGAGAGAGAGACACTGAATGTGCACTGAGGTGTGTGCTAAAGTGTGGGAATGGAGGGGGTTTCACATGTTGGTGTGTCTGTGTGTGTGTGTCTGTGTGTGTGTGTGTCTGTGTGTGTGTCTGTGTCTGTGTGTGTCTGTGTGTGTGTCTGTGTGTGTGTGTGTGTGTCTGTGTGTGTGTGTGAGAGAGGGGGGTGCGTGTGTTCACGTGTCTGCATGTTTGCATACTGTATGTTTGTGTGTGTGAGAGAGCGTGTGGTACTGCCAGGGGGCGGGGGACGGGGGGGAGGGGGGGTGGACGGTATCTTGTATCTTGAATGTGTTCAGTTAAAGAAGTCGATTGTTCTTTAAAAGCTTCATCAAGCAGTAATTAGCACCCTAACTACTGTGGCTTGTGGCTTATGGAAACAGGCAGGATGTTAATTAATGTAATTTCCTCAGAAAGACTACAAATACATCAAAGTTATGTTAATATCCGGGTTAATCCACACAGACAGCGCATGCCAAGTGTTTGATTTACCCACCAACACTGAGATTAGCTGACGCACACACGGATACACACACACGGATACACACACACACACACACACGACCACACAAACTGCCTAAGAGGCTCACACCAGTGTTAGATGAGAGGGCCCCCAGTGTTGTCCACAACGCCTTCATGAGCTGGCGTCAGACAGAGACCACACTGGGCTCTACGTCAGCACGGTCTGAGGACTAATCACCCGCGCTCCACACAAACACACACAAACACACACTTCAAATTTGAACCTATGATGACTTCTCTAATTCCGTACTGATGCTCAAGAGAGTTGAATCAGTGTGAGCTCCTGCACTCCTGGTGCGTAGCAGCAGGTTGTGATCAGAATCAGAATGGGTTTGAAGGCAGAGCTAAAACACACACAGCTCTTACTGAGTGGACTAGGGTGAGGGTGTCTGTGAATGCAGGTAGATGTGTGTGTGTGTATGTGTGTTTGAATGCAGGTAGATGCCTATGTGTGTGTGGTCGTGTGTGTGTGGGGGGGGGGTGTGAGTGTGTGTGAGTAGGTGTGTGTGTGTGTGGGGGGGGGGGGTGAGTGTGTGTGAGTAGGTGTGTGTGTGTGGGGGGGGGGTGTTTGTGAGTAGGTGTGTGTGTGGGTAGGTGTGTGTGTGTGTGGGTAGGTGTGTGTGTGTGAGTAGGTGTGTGTGTGTGTACACACGTTATTATCTGCATCAATAATGCTAAATCAATGGGCAGAAACACAGTCATCTCACCAGAAGCAACTTGCCCCTCCACTGAGTTTTAATCATATTGACAGTGGGTGCAAAGAACACACTGGACAAAAGTGCCTCGAATGATACTGAGGTCCTCTGGATAGAATAACTATCAGATATCCTTCCTGTAAAAGTGATGTAATTTGACTGGATGGGCCATGAATAACTGACACATCGATAGAGAACGCATTTGGCCGCTCTCATGCCCACCGTAGAGGAATAAACAGCTGAGGTTTATCATTATACACCCATATATAACCAGATAGAGAAAGACAAAGAGATAGAGATAGACAGTGAGAGAGAGAATGAGAGAAAGAGAGAGAGAGGGAAGGAGGGAGAGACAATGAAGGAGAATGAGAGAAAGAGAAAGGGAGAGAGAATGTGAGAGAGATCGTAGCAATCTTGCATTCATGATGTTGTTTGTCTCATGAGGTCTAACAGGTGCACTCAAACACAGGTGAAATAAACACACACGCACACACACACACACACACACACACACACACACACACACACACACACACACACACACACACACACACACACACACACACACACACACACACACCCTCCACTTGGAAGGCTCCCTAGAGAGAGACACTACAACTTCCACCACTTTATTATTGGTCAATTTGGAGGCTTCTTTCACTAGGGTGACATGGCTTAGGAGATGTCACAGCACAGCCAATCAATACTCCGGGAGGGCTTTGGGTCCGTCGCTAGTGTGTGTGTGTGTGTGTGTGTGTGTGTGTGTGAGACCCTGAAGCAGCAGCAGCTGTGTCCGGACCTGACCTGTTACTGGATGGTAATTACATGTGAAGAGACAGCTTTGTCTATCGCTGACCATTACACACTGATGAACAGAGAGAGAGGAGAGAGGGGGAGAGGAGAGAGAGAGTGATAGGAGAGAGAAAGAGAGAGAGAGAGAGAGAGAGGGGGGGGGGGGGGAGTGATAGGAGAGAGAGATCGAGTGAGAAACAGAGTGAGAGAGAGAGAGAGAGAGAGAGAGAGAGAGAGAGAGAGAGAGAGAGAGAGAGAGGGGGGGGGGGAAAGAAACAGTATAGTAAGACAGGGAAAGGAAAGATGTATTTATTTGTACCTGCATATCTTGCCACCACTCGTCTCATCCATGGCATACACAAGCAGCCTACACTCCTAGTCTAAGCTTCACTACATTTGACCCTAAATTGACCACTTTCATAGTTTGCTGTAGAATTCCAGGTTATATTGATCGGTCCAATGATCTAAACTCTAGAGTAGACAGTCATGTTAGGCTACATATTGATTGGTACAAGCAGCGGTTCCAGTCTGTACAGTAGCTTGTACATGTTTGTTTACAGTAAAATCTTGTGTCTCATCTGTTGTTCATCATGATCAAGACCTACACACACACACACACACACATGCATGTAGGCACGTGTGTGTGTGTATGTGTGTGTGCGTGTGGCTCGATAGGCCCTGCTCGTGGGAGAACCTGCCTCACAGTGTGTCCCCAGTCCCCAGTGTAGACGAGCTGACAAACGTATTGATCCTCTGGATTTCCTCCCAAAGTTGTGATAATGATATATCCCGCCTGCGTTTGGCTGGACTCACTGCAGGGGGAGAGGGAGGGCGATCTGAGGAGGGCATGACCAGGAGCTTTCATTCCTAATGCCTCCGATATGATAGCAAGACAGAGATATCCCTCCATCTCATCCATCCATCCATCTCTCCAACGCTCTATGGGAGACTAGTTGTCTGGGCTGGTGAAAGGAAAGTTAGAATTCTGTTGTTGATGGTTTTGGTTTGGAAGATTTGGAGTGTTTCGTAGACGGTTCCTTGACCCTCATCTCTGAGATCCTGTTGGAATGTGTATGTAGATGTGATTGTTCTGTGAGCTCAGCAGTGCACGTGGAGCAGCAGTGCACGTGGAGCAGCAGTGCACGTGGAGCAGCCGTGCACGTGGAGCAGCAGTGCACGTGGAGGGTGAGAACATCGCCTGCAGGAGTCGTCTTCCTCACCTCCCATCTCTCTCTCTCCTCACCTCCCATCTCTCTCTCTCTCACCTCCCATCTCTCTCTCTCCTCACCTCCCATCTCTCTCTCCTCACCTCCATCTCTCTCTCTCCTCACCTCCCATCTCTCTCTCTCCTCACCTCCCATCTCTCGCTCTCCTCACCTCCCATCTCTCTCTCTCTCCCTCCCATCTCTCTCTCTCCTCACCTCCCATCTCTCTCTCTCCTCACCTCCCTCTCTCTCTCCTCACCTCCCATCTCTCTCTCTCCTCACCTCCATCTCTCTCTCCTCACCTCCCATCTCTCTCTCCTCACCTCCCATCTCTCTCTCCTCACCTCCCATCTCTCTCTCCTCACCTCCCATCTCTTCTCTCCTCACTCCCATCTCTCTCCCTCACCTCCCATCTCTCTCTCTCCTCACCTCCATCTCTCTCTCCTCCCTCTCTCCTCTCCCTCCTCTCTCCCTCTCTCTCTCTCCCTCCTCTCTCTCCCTCCCTCCCCTCTCTCCCTCCTCCCTCCCCTCTCTCCTCCCTCTCCTCCTCCCTCTCTCCTCTCCTCTCCCCTCCTCTCCCTCCTCCCTCCCCTCTCTCCTCTCCTCTCCTCCTCTCCTCTCTCCTCCTCTCCCTCTCCTCTCTCCCCTCTCCTCTCCTCTCCCTCCCTCCTCTCCTCCTCTCCTCTCCTCCCTCTCTCTCTCTCCTCTCCTCCCCTCCTCCTCTCTCTCCTCTCCTCTCCCTCTCTCTCCTCCCTCCCTCTCTCTCTCTCCTCCCTCTCCTTCTCTCTCCTCTCCTCCCTCTCCTCTCTCCTCTCCTCCTCCCTCTCCCTCTCCTCTCTCCCTCTCCTCTCCCTCCTCCCTCCCTCTCCTCTCCTCCTCTCCTCCCTCTCCTCTCTCCTCTCTCTCCCTCTCCTCCTCTCTCCTCCTCCCTCTCCTCTCTCCCTCCTCCCTCTCTCCTCTCCTCTCCCCCTCTCTCCTCTCTCCTCCCTCTCCTCTCCTCTCTCCCTCTCCTCTCTCCTCCCCTCCCTCTCTCTCCTCTCCCCTCTCTCCTCCTCTCCCTCCCTCCCTCTCCTCTCTCTCCTCCTCCCTCTCTCCTCTCCTCACCTCCCATCTCTCTCTCCTCACCTCCCATCTCTGTCTCTCCTCACCTCCCATCTCTCTCTCTCCTCACCTCCCATCTCTCTCTTCCTCACCTCCCATCTCTGTCTCTCCTCACCTCCCATCTCTCTCTCTCCTCACCTCCCATCTCTCTCTCCTCACCTCCCATCTCTCTCTCTCCTCACCTCCCATCTCTCTCTCTCCTCACCTCCCATCTCTTTGTCTTGAACGTCATTGTTTAATCTTCAATAACATCTGATGTAACATCTCCCCTGTTCTAAAGGTTAAGTTGTTGCAATATACATTTTGTAATTGTTAGTTTGGAGTTCGAGGGGGGTTGTGAATACTGGAGCGATGTACAGTTAATGTTCAGTTTGGTGCTTTGCCGAATTTGAGGTCATTTCAAGTTCATGAATTAAAACCTTCTATTTCAACATAATATATTCATAAAATCTGGATGTAAAAAGCACCTTGTAAGACCCTTTAAAATGCTGAAGAATTAGATGTCCATCAAGTGCCCACAAACACAAGTTTGCATAAAAAGCAATAATTTATGCTCCATATATTCCAGCGCTGATTAAAACCTGAGTGCTGATGATACTGTAGTGGCTGTGAGATGTGGTCTCACATCAAGGCTGTTTCCTAATCCTGCTGCTCTGGAATCAACCTGTCATATTAACATCTGAAGGCCCAGACACAAATTAATATGTAAATTAAAATACTGCTAAAAACAACAAAATCCTTATTTTATTTTAATAGCATATGGGTATTTCAAAACGAGAGTTAAGTTTGATTGGTAAGTACGACATTTCTAATGTTCTTGTTCAGTACTGTGTGTCTTTTAATTTAATGAAATTGAAGCTTAAAGGCCCTGAAGATAGATAGAATAGATTTGCTCTATAACACCCCTATCTGCTTAAGTGTGTGTGTGTGTGTACGTGTGTGTACGTGTGTGTGTGCGTGTGCAACATATAATTCTACTAAGAACGTTCGTTGTTTAATCAGAACTTATTTTAGAAGCTGTGTCCACAACACATGGTTCCAAGAAAAAAAGATTATTTGTACTATAGTCAAAGTATAAAAAAAATAAAAAAAAATAAAAAAATAAAAACACATTGACACGGCTTTTTAAATACTTTAGATGAGGTTTGTGTGAAGTCTCCTCTGTTATATTTAAAGGGAGGGTCTCATGCCTTCAAGGTGCCCAGTTCAAACCGGTTACGGCCAAATCAGGACAACAACACCTCCCTTTAAATCTAATGACCACAGCAGGTCCCCGTAGGGCTAAACGATCCTCCCCTTTAACCAGAGAGTAGGAAACACGGCTGAACCCCACCACACACACACACACACACACACACACACACACACCACACACACACACACACTTAATATGAAGTAGTATTTTCTCTGTCCTTGTCTGGAAGACTTCTGGATCAGATGCAAGCAGACATGGAATACAATGTTTTGCACAAACACCTACACTGACACACTCATGCACATACACCCACAAATATGCTTAGTCACCAGGCCACAGCAGCTGTGCTTAGATAGTCTTTAAATATATTTTTTTAAATCTTTATCAAAATAATTCCAAATGTTTTCATACCACAAAAAACAAGAGGATTATTTGTTTACAAGGCAGCAAACTGTCAAGATGAACATCTCTTCATTTGTCATAATACATAAACATTCTGGAGACATCCTATAAAATAGTCAACGCAGAAATGCGTTCTTGGTGCTCTTGCTCCAGGGACTTTCTGATGAAGATATAGATGAAGAGGATTCTTCATCCCCCCCCCCCCCCCCCCACACACACACACACCCACACACACACACCCACACACACACCCACACACACACACTTCCTTAGCTAACATGCCGAGAGGAGCTTCATAAAAGCTAATATTGATGGCCGGAGCTGAGAATCAAGATGCAGATCATTCTACAACTTCTGTGAACTCAAACACACACAGTATACAGTACTGCTGTGCATGTGTGTGTATGTGTGCGCGTGTGTATGTGTGTGTGTGTGTGTGTGTGTGTGTGTGTGTGTGTGTGTGTATCTGGGGCAGCTCTGTCATGTTGATTAGCTGGAGGTGTGAACACAGTAGATTGTACCACATCTCCATCACCTCCTATCTGATCACAGTCAGACTCCAACCCTGCTGCATCTCTCTCCCCCTCTCTCTCTCCCCCTCTCTCTCTCTCTCTCTCTCTCTCTCTCATCTCTCTCGTCTCCCTCTCTCTCATCTCCTCTCTCTCTCTCTCTCTCTCTCTCTCTCTCTCTCTCTCTCCTCCCCCCCCCCTCTCTCTCTCTCTCTCTCTCTCTCTCCCCCTCTCTCTCTCCTCTCTCTCTCATCTCTCTCCTCTCTCTCTCTCTCTCTCCCCTCTCTCTCTCTCTCTCTCTCTCTCTCACTCCCTCTCTATCTGTCTCTCTCTCTTTCTCACTCCCTCTTATATCTCTCTCTCCTCTATATCTGTCTCTCTCTCTCTCTGTCTGTCTGTCTCTCTGTCTCCCTGTCTCTCTCCTCCTTCACTGTTCTCTGTCCCTCTGTCTGTTGTCTCCTTCTGCCTCTGTCTCTCTCGTCTGTCCATCCCCGTCTCTATCTCCTTGAAAACACACAAAAACTAAAGAGAGGGATGGAAAAAAATTGCAGTAAATGTGACCAATGACTTAATGACTTTTTTTTCGGCAAACAAAACACTAACAATTCCCCTTCGCTGAGTCCTTATAACCTTGAAAACGCTGTTTCTCTTCAGCGTGATCAGACTGAGGCTGTGGTGGTGACTGCTTAGTGCCCGGGCATCAACAGATCGCAGCCGTCTGGCTGCCTCCCCCCCTACCAGCCTCCCCCCACCAGTCTTGCCCCACCAGCCTTGCCCCACCAGCCTCCCTGACACCAGCGCTTGACATCTCCATCTAGACTGTGTGATGATGTACATAATTACACTCAATTAGCACTTAATTAACGATGCTGAAACAAAAGGACAGGCCCTGAGGCTTCTCTCTCTCTCTCTCTCTCTCTCTCTCTCTCTCTCTATCTCTCTCTCTCTCTCTCTCTTTTTCCTCTCTTTCCGTCTCTCCCTTTATATCTCTTTCCCTCTCTATCTCCCTTTCTCTCCCTCTCTCTCCCTCTCTCTCCCTGTCCTCTCCCTCTCTCTCCCTCTCTCTCTCTCTCTCTCTCCCCTCATCAGGGAAACAGAACATGTCAGCTGTTGACAATGTGCCATCTGTCCTGGAGCCAGAAGATGGGCTTAGGCCCCCCCCCTCCCCTCCCTCCCCCCCCCTTTCTCTCAGCCCCTCAGCAGCCATACGACATGTTGAAACATTAATCGGGTCCTTAGGCGAACATGATTACAACTCACCATGTTAATTACCTAACAATTAGCAGCCGTCACATCTAAGGGGCAATCAATGAATTAGCTTGTGATTCCCCTGTCGAGCACTCACCCCCCCCCCCCCCTCCGCCCCCCGCCCCCCCCCCCCACACACACACACACACACACAATCTCCCTATTAAACCCATTCACATGGTAGAGTACTTAAAAACACACGTCTCTCCACCATACACACACACACACACACACACACACACACGCTAACACACACACGACTCAGGGGCCAGAAATGTGCAAAGACCTTCCTCACATGAAGTAGGATTTTAATTTTCACATCCACCAATTTGCTTGCTTAATATCCCAAGGTGAGTAGGGAAATCCTTTCACACGCGTGGTGTGTGAGCCTTTCAGTCTTTTTCAGATTTTTTATTTTTTTTTCTTTGCTATCGTTTCTCTTCTGTCTGTTTTTCCCAGGCGCCTGAGGCGCTAGTTTTAAATTCAGGGTAAAATTGAGGCCTAAAAAAAAAAAAACACATTGAAGCATAATCACAATAGAGAAAATTGAACAAATTGGATTTCGTGTATTTCTCTTTGTCTCAATAATTTCCTTTAGTTACCGGTTGAATAATGAGACAGTTCTACTTTAAACGATTTGAAATATGGATCTTTGTGCACATTTGGAGTAGGAACTAAATTGTTGAAGCAGGTGCAGTCATAAGACTAATGATCAATAAAAGTGGCTCATATTTCATCATTTTAAGGCCTAAAAATGATCATATGAAAAACGTTCACCGCTTAGAATACGAGTCATCCGTCACATACCTAAATTGTATTTCTCATATTAAAACTCCAATATTTGACGTCACACACCGCTACGAGACAATCTGATGAGAAATATCACCTTTCACCTAAAAGTACAGAGAGGATTAGTCTGTGTTGCTTCCCTACGACTTGATTACAACAACATGTTGTTTGTTCTCCTGGTCTACTGGTGGACACCAATGGTCCTTCTCTCTCTCTCTCTCTCTCTCTCTCTCTCTCATTCTCTCTCTCTCTTTTTCCTCTCCCTCTCCTCTTTCTCTCCTTCCTCTCTCTCCTTATTCCCCTCATTACTCTTGATATAGGCGTAGATATTACCACACATATTACCACGCTCTGGCTTGGCCTTTTCACTGCCTTTATGACAGAGATCCAGAAACCATGCATCCAGGTAATTCCCTCATCCTGCCTACAAGCTTGTTCCATATATCCCCGTTATATATGCACTTAGCCAGGGAACCCATTGACATATTATATTAGTATAATTATATTCATTCCCTCACTGCAGGAGAGGAGCGCGCAGGACCGCATAAATACTTGTACCCATTTCTTCAATTCAGACGCATAATTAGACAGGGTGTCCGAGAGTGGTCGCACCCAGCAATCGAGAGGGAGGGGGGAGGGTTTAAATGTCAGCACCCACCCACCCCCCCACACACCCCACCCACCACACCCCACCCCTCTGTGTTCAGTGGAAGGCCAGGTACCAGGCCCAGCTAGGCTCCCTGTCCATCTAATAGCTTAGCCTGTCTCCTTCTTAATTTGCTGAAATTGCAAAATCAATAGGTGTAGTTGTAGTCGCGCGTCCCTGTTTTAGTGGGGAAAGATAAAGTCTACAGGAAGGCAATCTTCACTTTCAATTTGCCCTGCTCAGCATCACCAGCACGCTCTTATCACTCTCCTTAAAGAGAGGAGAGGAGGTCTGGGAGGAGAGGAGGTCTGGGAGGAGGAGAGGTCTGGGAGGAGAGGAGGTCTGGGAGGAGAGGAGGCCTGGGAGGAGAGGAGGTCTGGGAGGAGAGGAGGCCTGGGAGGAGGAGAGGTCTGGGAGGAGGAGAGGTCTGGGAGGAGGAGAGGTCTGGGAGGAGAGGAGGTCTGGGAGGAGAGGAGGTCTGGGAGGAGGAGAGGTCTGGGAGGAGAGGAGGTCTGGGAGGAGAGGAGGTCTGGGAGGAGAGGAGGTCTGGGAGGAGGAGAGGTCTGGGAGGAGAGGAGGTCTGGGAGGAGAGGAGGTCTGGGAGGAGAGGAGGCCTGGGAGGAGAGGAGGTCTGGGAGGAGAGGAGGCCTGGGAGGAGAGGAGGTCTGGGAGGAGAGGAGGTCTGGGAGGAGAGGAGGTCTGGGGAGGAGAGGAGGTCTGGGAGGAGAGGAGGTCTGGGAGGAGAGGAGGTCCTGGGAGGAGAGGAGGTCCTGGGAGGAGAGGAGGTCTGGGAGGAGAGGAGGTCCTGGGAGGAGAGGAGGTCTGGGAGGAGAGGAGGCCTGGGAGGAGAGGAGGTCTGGGAGGAGAGGAGGTCTGGGAGGAGAGGAGGTCTGGGAGGAGAGGAGGTCTGGGAGGAGAGGAGGTCTGGGAGGAGAGGAGGCCTGGAGGAGGAGAGGTCTGGCAGGAGAGGAGGTCTGGGAGGAGAGGAGGCCTGGGAGGAGAGGAGGTCTGGGAGGAGAGGAGGTCTGGGAGGAGAGGAGGTCTGGGAGGAGAGGAGGTCTGGGAGGAGAGGAGGTCTGGGAGGAGAGGAGGTCTGGGAGGAGAGGAGGTCTGGGAGGAGAGGAGGCTCCCTCTCTCTAACAGCACCATGCTGCCAGGACCTCAGACACCACCTCCTCCTGACTCCTCACATGCTGCCACCAGGAGCACAGGACAGTGGCAGCAGACCTCCTCCTGACAACAGCAATCAGGAAACTAGCTCACACAGAAGAGGAGGAGGGGAGGAGGAGGGCAGGAGGGCAGGAGGAGGTGGGCAGGAGGGCAGGAGAGGAGGAGAGGAGGACTTTGTGGTTGATTGCAGAACTAATTTCACGTGTTGTAGAGAGATTAAAGAAACGTTAATCTGGATATTAAGAACGTAATATGTCAGAGTTAGGGGTCAGGGCTGCTTGCAGGAAATCCATAGAAATGAAAATTGGATTGGATGATGAAGATGAGCCAGCAGAGAAATAAAGGAAGAGGTAGAGAAAATAGAGAAAGAGAATATGCATGTGTGTGTGTGTGTGTGTGTGTGTGTGTGTGTGTGTGTGTGTGTGTGTGTGTGTGTGTGTGTGTGTGTGTGCGTGCGTGCGTGTGTGTGTAAATGAATCCAGAGAATTGCAGATGAGTACAATCATTGCGATTCCTGGAATTTTCTAATTATTTTGTGACTTATGACATTTCTGAATCATATACTGTAATACAATAAGCAGATCTGCAGAAAGTGGAGATGAAGGAGGGGGGGGGAGAGAGAGAGAGAGAGAGGAGAGAGAGAGAGAGAGAGAGAGAGAGAGAGAGAGAGAGAGGGGGGGGGGGGGAGGAAAAGGAGCGTAAGAGAGAAAATATTTTCAAAACAGCCAGTCATTGGTTGCATTTTAAACATGTTGTTTTTTGTGTTGTAAGTGTGCGCGAGGGAGTGAAAGAGGAGGGGTGGGGCGGACGCAATTTGGTAAACACTCACGCGGATGCATATTTATGACTTCACATCGTAAATGCACTTCATGATAAGGCGAATAATTCAGACGGCACATTATAGGCAGCACTTTAACATATTCTATAAGCTGAGCTAAAGACGGCCTTGTTTGCCATTTCACAAAAACATACCAACAATAGCTCATTCTCTTGTCTTGGTTTGTCTCCATACGCAACCAATCACACAGCGGCACACAGCGCCGTTTTCTCAGGGACATACTGCCACCTACTGGCGATTCCAAGAACTTCAGAAATTTGACAGGTGAAACGTGCTTCCGTGTTTACGGTTGTTCTCGTCACGGGTTTCAATTTTTTCTGTCTTCTCAACAAAATTGGTTGAACAAATGAGCGTCTACTCAATGAATGTCAACAGTAATGCTCACAATTATAACACTTTTATGTAAATTGAGGAATTTTAAATATAAATTGAAGCTTTAATTGAGAACTAGAGAGGGTACCATTTCTGGGGAAACTGAGGTGAGCTTGCGGCCGCTGCAGCGTTTTTTTCTCTCTCCTACGAACCTATTGTTTAATCTAATATCAAACATCCAAACATTTTGAAAAAGACAAGAGTTTTCATGAGTGTATTTACATTTTACAACTATGTCTGTATTTTTTAAATATGTATGCCTACTATTTATGAAGATGGCATAGATTAAATAGAATACAACATACATTAGCCTACTTGCTGCTTATTTACCTTTCAAAATATTAAGAGTGAACGTGTGAATGAAACCAGGTTCTCTTATTTTCCTTCATGCAAGAAGTAGTAGTAAGGAGACAGCCTCACATCGTTGAAACCTTATAGGCTACAATTTACAATCTTGTGTAAAAATGGTCCAAAACTATATTGACTTGAACTTCCCCTGAACTTTTCCCCTTCCACTGATATTTTTATTCAGCATTTATTCATATTGCATTTCATGAATAAGAAATCCCTTTGAAACAAGCTGATTCAAACAACGTTTTCACTCTCCAGCAGTCTCTTTGCTGGAATTGCGATTCAGGAAACCATCTGCTAACTGAAAGAAATGCCCCCAAAAACGTAAAGAAGCTTGAAATTTATTTTGGGAAAACTGGTTATTATG
Source organism: Thaleichthys pacificus (assembly GCA_023658055.1). Lineage (NCBI taxonomy): Eukaryota > Metazoa > Chordata > Actinopteri > Osmeriformes > Osmeridae > Thaleichthys > Thaleichthys pacificus. The sequence continues at coordinate 15,725,270 of CM042872.1, forward strand.
ACAAGTTTGGTGCAAATACGGATTGAGACATTTCCAATAACTGTTGTTTAGCAAGTAGCTAATTAAGGATAATTCGTTCAGACTATGTCGCGAGGAAACTTGACGTTCTCGCTTTCTGTCGGTATCACCTCGTATATGAGTCGTCTATCCACTCCAATTGTTCGGATGATCAACATTTGTTCTCTTATTCAATTTCAGTCAGCCTACCAAACATCCACTGTAATAGCCTACAGTTTTACAATTCCGGTAATTCTGTAAATCTGTTAAACAAACACTGTATGAATTTGTTTCAGCCCGGGGGACTAACATCCATAACTAAACAGAACATGAAATAACTGCTGTAATGTCGTTTTTTTTCTACGTGAAGTAGCATTGTGAGCTGGCTATGGTGCACAGGTTTCTCTACCTCACCATTCCACTTCAGCCTCTATAGTTAAGGTGTTTACGCTTTCCACCCACACACAAACACATAAGGTCACAGGGAGAGGAGGGAGGAAGGCAGGAGAAACGGAGAAGGGTGTGTAAATGAACAGAGAAGTAAGGTTAAGCAGAGAATGAGCGACAGCCAACGTGTCTGCTGTACTGTACACTCTTCAGACAGACAGGCCGATGAACACACTGTTCCTTATTTACAAAGAAAGAGAGGAGAGAGAGAGAGAGAGAGAGAGAGAGAGAGAGAGAGAGAGAGAGAGAGAGAGAGAGAAAGAAAGTTACAGAGATAGAGAAACACAGCCTAGAGAGAGATCTACAGAGAGAGACTCAAAGAACACATCCCTGCTCTTGTATTACAACATTTGCTGTTCCCAAACCCAGCAGGTATTTTCCACTTCCATATATTCTTAAAAGGTATTACATGATAATCTGTTTGCTTCTATATTTACTAGAAAGTATAATGCACTTATTCAATTTGGAGGTTGGGTATTTGATCAATGTCTATTTTTTATACGAATAAATGTAAATGACTGATTCACCTTTTAAAAGAACCTCTATTTAGTGTATTTTGAACGTGTGCGAAGAAAGGTATTGAAAATTATAAAGCGTGACCAACCTTTGAACCAAACGCTGTAATGAGATCGGGTCCCATTTTGCATTTCATGATAAAGGTTATTTTGCCTCTGATTCAACTGTCAATCATCCCTATGCAAATGAACCTTCCTCTCTCCAACCAATCGTGATGAAGTAATTGTGCTCCTCATATGATTGCATATGATGGATGGCTCCTCCCCCTACACTGCCCCCACAGACGGATGGCTCCTCCCCCTACACTGCCCCCACAGACAGATGGCTCCTCCCCCTACACTGCCCCCACAGACGGATGGCTCCTCCCCCTATACCGCCCCCACAGACAGATGGCTCCTCCCCCTACACTGCCCCCACAGACGGATGGCTCCTCCCCCTACACTGCCCCCACAGACGGATGGCTCCTCCCCCTATACCGCCCCCACAGACGGATTCAAATTCAGAGAAGATATAGCTGTGTTCACACACACATGCACGCACAGGTATGCACATACATTTTTCCAAGCACAGGTAAAGGTATTCCATTAAATGTCTGCTAAATGACTAAATGTAAATGTCATCATCAAGAGTGTTCTTCTGAGTGTTCACACACACACACTGGTGGGCTTACACACGCACACACACACAAATTCCCTCCTGTCACTCTAAACATTGTTCTAGGCCACATTCTGCATGCATGAAAGTGTTGCCACAGAACAAAACTGATCATCAATAAACACACTTCCTGTATCATGTACACAAGCTGACACACCCAACAAAACACATTTACCTGAGGTACAGACATATGAACATGCAGAAATTCACGTTGCATATTGGACTTTAAAGCAGATATCAGGATAAAGAAAGATGTTTACCTTACGATTGCTTCCTCTCACGCCGGCCTACTGCCTTACTGTCCAGGTGTGTGTGTGTGAGGGAGTGTGTGAGGGAGTGTGTGAGGGAGTGTGTGAGTCCTGACACAGGGACTGGAAATAGAGGAGAATCCATTACGTTTGGAGAATCACCCAGAGCGCCCCGAAATGAGGGGCAGGAGCCTGTCAGAGGCTGTGTGCACCTGCTCCCACTGGTGTGTGTGTGTGTGTGTGAGGGGTGTGTTTCTACATGTGAGGGTTGGAGGGCTGTGTGTGTGTGTGTGTGGTTGTGTGTGTGTGTGTAGCCCAAAATGAGGTGCAGGGGTCAGACAGTGACCTTCTCCCAATGAGCCCCCCTGTGATTTATATACCGTGCTCTTATCCTTCTGGGCACTCACAGACACACACACACACACACACTACCACAGAGCTAACACAATACCACACTAACATGCGCACACACAAATACAGAAATATTTAAATGAAGCCTTCATGGTTCTGTTCCTGGTTTGAGATTGGTCTTGGGGAGTGATGGTGTGTAAATGTGCCTAGGAGTCGGACTGGACCTGGGAGAGAAAATGGAGAGGACATCAGTCTTCTGAGCTTCCTGTGCCACAGATCTCCTTTTCCCCTCTCTGTCCCCTTTCCTCTCTCCTTCTCCCCCTCTCTCCCCTTTCCTCTCTCCTTCTCCCCCCTCTCTGTCCCCTTTCCTCTCTCCTTCTCCCCCCTCTCTCCCCTTTCCTCTCTCCTTCCCCACTCTTCCCTTTCCTCTCTCCTTTCCCACTCTCCCCTTTCCTCTCTCCTTCCCCACTCTCCCATTTCCTCTCTCCCCTTTCCTCTCTCCTTCCCCACTCTCCCCTTTCCTCTCTCCTTCCCCACTCACCCATTTCCTCTCTTCTTCTCCCCCTGCTCTCCTATTTTTCCTCTCCTTTCTCTCCCACCCTCGATTTTTCTCTCTCTCTTTTCTCCATATCTGAGAGCCTAGTCTGCTGTCTCAGAGGCAAGGTAGAGAGGCGACCTGGCATAGAGAAAAGGGCCAGTGAGCTCCTATTGGCTAATACATGCTGATTAAGGGGCCGGGCAACATCTGACTGTAATTGAACCTTCAACCCCTCCCCCTTACTTTTCTACCGCTCTCTGTCCTTCCCTGAGTCTCTCTCACGGAGCAGCAGGCTGTAATTCAAACCACCAGAGCCAATTATGCACATGATCCTGCCCTGGGATGACCAATGACCTTCCATCCGCTTCATTTGTTTACGATATTTAAATCAGCCCTCGTTTGACACAGACGCTGGAGGGCGCCTACACACCGCTAAACACCCTGCTGACACACACACCCTGCTGACACACACACACACCACTAACACCCTCCTGACACACACACCCTCCTGACACACACACACGCCCAAAGACACATAGAAGCGCTACTGAACACCTCTCTTTCTTACATTTTCTCCTCTCCTCTATTCACCTCTTCTTACCTCCCCTCTCCTTGCCTCTACGTACATCTCCTCATATCGCCTCTCCTGTCCCACTCTCCTCTCCTGACCTTTACTCACCTCTCCTCTTCTTCTAACCCTAATTCTCCTTTCCTCTCCTCTTCACTTCTCACCTCTCCTCCTCTCCCCTGTTACAACACACTCCTTCATTCTGTCCTCTTTCAACCTCCAAACAATCTGTACTCTCATTCTCCATTGTCTCTGTCTCTGTCTCTCTCCTCTCCCTATTCCTTTCATTGTCTGTTTTTGCAGCAGTCCTGTGTAATGGAGTAGTGGTACTGAGTCTGTGTGTGTGAGAATGTATGTTCAACTAATGTGTTCCACACACATATATATAAACACACAAACCCCTGACGTGCACATGCGTGTATTCGTATCTATAATATCATATCAGTCCCTCTGTAGGGAGTGTTTGCTCTGCTCCAAGTCGACTTCATCAAAAACAACAACAAAGTGCCAAAGCCAATCAATTGGATGTTTTCATGAAAAATGAACAGCATATTGTTCTTTTCTAATTACACGCATTGTAGCTCGTAATTGAGCGGTGTTCATCAGAGTTCAGATGAGAAAGAACGTGAGAGAGAAAGAGAGAGAGAGAGGGAGGGAGAGAAAAAGAGATAGCAAGAGTGGGAGAGAAAAATAGAAATGGGCGGGATAGATTGAGAGAAAGAGAGGCAAGCGTTGTGATTGTCTAAGAGCCTAAGGATTTTCTCTGGTCTAACACTGCCCCCTGCTGCTGGTCACTGGAACCACATGCACCAGGCTGTTTGTGCTGGTTAATCCCCTTACAGTAGAACACATCACCCAAACCCCATATCTCCTCAAAACATACAACTATGCAACGAAGGAAAGTGATTGTTTTTTCTTTCAAACAGCAGCTGTAATTTGTCACACTGGACTGCAATGTGTCATAATAAGAATTGGGTCTGAGTTGCATGAAGAGACTTGGTTAATTAAACTGTCCCCCTGGATGTGTGCGTGTGTGTGTGTGTGTGTGTCACAAGGGCATTACAACACAACCAACAAACTCAACACACACAGAGTGTGAGAGTGTGTGAGTTCTGTAGTAGACCAGACAGACAAGGTGAGGCCAACAGCAGGACTATCCCAGAACAAGTTAACGAAGGCCTCTCGTGAAAACAGCCACTCATCTGAATCTAGCCAACCCAGAAACGTCTGATCACATTTAGCGTTATAGCACTGAGATGAAACCTCTGGGAAAAGCCCAAGCTGATAGAACCTGGTGATGCTGGACCCAAGGCACCAGAAACAGAAAAACAGAAGGGAATTAGAGAGATGAGAAAACTTCAGCTTCTCCAGCAGTTTTTGTTGAGTTAATTCCCAGCTGACAGCGAGCAGCGCTTAGCTTGCCTACAGAAAGATTACATTTTAGCTTTAATTAAAGCAGCTCATTTGCATAGCTTTATAAATCATAATATATGCTAATGTGCATTTATATTAGAGTGCTGTGTGGACAGTTAATTTGGCCTAAAAACGTCCATAAATATTCCTTAATGTTATTTTTAGCTCCAATCATTAAATATTTTCAAAATCATGTATTTTTTTCTTCTTTTTTTTGTATCAATGATATGTTTTCCATAATTTCCAGTCAGACGCAATTAAGTTCATGATTCATGTCAAACCGCATGACATCTGCAAGCGCAGGGTAACTCAAACCATAACTGTACTTTCTGTTACTACTGCGGTCAGAGTTGTGTTTGTAAATGCTGCGGGAGGTTTGAGAAAAGACGCCCTGGCATAAGCAGTCTGGGTTTACTCTGTCAACAGACCATCCTGTTGACTAATCACCTACTGGATATATGCCATCTCTGAGAGCAGAGGAGGAGAAGAATGGAGAGAGCAAAATTCAGCATTTGACTTCTTATCGAAAAGTGAAGAATACCCGTTTGTTTATGTGCCATTTGTCTTTTCCCCCCAAACGCACAGTCCTTCCAACGATGCCTGCGCCCTGTGTGCTCCAGTTCATCTCTCCTACCTCAGTGTCTCTATACGGATGTCACGACTGTAGCGTCAAGCGGACGAGAGGTGTGTGATGTCTGTGGTGTCTGTGGTGTCTGTGGTGTCTGTGATGTCTGTGGTGTCTGTGGTGTCTGTGATGTCTGTGGTGTCTGTGATGTCTGTGGTGTCTGTGGTGTCTGTGGTGTCTGTGATGTCTGTGGTGTCTGTGGTGTCTGTGGTGTCTGTGATGTCTGTGATGTCTGTGATGTCTGTGGTGTCTGTGGTGTCTGTGATGTATGTGGTGTCTGTGGTGTCTGTGATGTCTGTGGTGTCTGTGGTGTCTGTGATGTCTGTGATGTCTGTGGTGTCTGTGATGTCTGTGGTGTCTGTGATGTCTGTGGCCTTTCCCACTCACCCTGCTCTCTGAGTGGATCCATCTGCTTCAGGGGACAAGCCTCATTACAGGAGCAGGTGACTCCAGCCTCCTCACCCTTGTTATGCATATGGAGATCATCAATCCAGCCACTCGACGGTGCTCTCCAACCGAGGGGGCCCCGACCTGTAACCCCGGGTCCCAGCGCTGAGCTTTCACCCCTGGAGAGAGGAGCAGACAAAAGATGGTCAAGGGCTGAACACTTCTGGAAACTGTTCCATGACTTTCCAAAGGAGACGCTCTGGGTTTCTTCCAATGGGGTTTAACTGGAGAGATGGAGGAGAGGGGGAAACAGAGAGATGGAGAGGAGAGGGGGAAACAGAGAGATGGAGAGGAGAGGGGGAAACAGAGAGATGGAGAGGAGAGGGGGAAACAGAGAGATGGAGAGGAGAGGGGGAAACAGATGTTAGATGGAGAAACAGAGGTTAGATGGAGGGATGGATGAGGAAGGATGATAAGGAGTGCAGGGTTCATTTTTATGTGCAACATTTGACACTCACAAACCCCACAAGGAAACCCCCCCCCCTCCTCCTCCCCATGCTCTCTCGACTTCTCTTCCCCTCTCCTGTGTGGTGAGTGGTGGGTGTGTGTGTGTGTGTGTGTGTGGTGAGTGGTGTGTGTGTATGTGTGTGTGTGTGCGCGTTCCCCTCCTCCTCACTCCACTGTGGAGGCTTGAGTTGCTTTCATTGTGTCCAACCCAGCCTTTGTTAGACGAAGGAGTGTGTGTGAGAGTGTGCGTGTGTGTGTGTGTGAGAGTGTGTGTGTGTGCACGCGGTCGCACTTGTGTGTGTGTGTGTCAGTGTGCATGTGTGTGTGCGAGAGTGTGTGTGTGTGTGTGTCAGTGTGCATGTGTGTGTGTGATGTGTGTGTGCGAGAGTGTGTGTGTGTGTGTCAGTGTGCATGTGTGTGTGCGAGAGTGTGTGTGTGTGTGTGTCAGTGTGCATGTGTGTGTGTGAGAGAGTGTGTGTGTCAGTGTGCATGTGTGTGTGCGAGAGTGTGTGTGTGTGTGTCAGTGTGCATGTGTGTGTGCGAGAGTGTGTGTGTGTGTGTGTCAGTGTGCATGTGTGTGTGTGAGAGTGTGTGTGTCAGTGTGCATGTGTGTGTGCGAGAGTGTGTGTGTGTGTCAGTGTGCATGTGTGTGTGCGAGAGTGTGTGTGTCAGTGTGCATGTGTGTGTGCGAGTGTGTGTGTCAGTGTGCATGTGTGTGTGCGAGAGTGTGTGTGTGTGTGTCAGTGTGCATGTGTGTGTGCGAGTGTGTGTGTGTGTGTCGGGGGAACAGAGGCTACTTCCTCTCATGCCTCTTTGTCGAGACTCAGACCTTCCCTCCAAAACAAGAGACCGTGTTCTCCAATGAATCATTCCTTTAATCACACTCTAATGGCTCTCTCTTCTCCGGCCTCAAAGCTTCACCTAATGGATTTTCAAATGGAGCTGGATGTTGTGTAGAGGAGAGCTGGATGGACTCTCCTGTTATTTCTTCCCTCTGATGATCCGTATGCGTTCTGAATGCTTTGTTGTGATGGAGTGTGGCCAGATGCAAGATGAAACAATTTCCGGCAAACGGCTCGGAACAGGAGACTGCGGGAGAGCCTCTCCACTTCATGGGGACTATTAGAAAGCATTCGGAGAGCTTCGATTGGCCGTGTTCCCTCCAGCCCGTAGCGTGTGTGTTTACCAAGAGGAATATGGAGGCACACTTTCTTCTTCTTTTCTTTTGCCACGCCGTCGTCTTACGCATTTGATAAAACACTTTGTGAGTCAATGACCGACACACAGCTGATTGATGAGTCAACTTGAAGTCAAGATGAAGTCAAGATGCAGAGAGCAGACCTGACGTGAAACTAGAGGCTAAATCTTGCCTTAACATGAACCTCGTACTAACTAGATGACCAGTTCAATTCAGTCCTAATTTTTTTTTACAATTATAAAAATATATCATTGTTACACACTGCAGTAGTTGAATGCACATTAGATGGCATGGTGTGACAGTGTGGTCTCAGCCTTGTGTAATTATTCAAACGGAACTGGCTGATTCTCAACTTCCTCCCTGGAGCTGAAATGACACGTCATCTAATTAGCCAGAGAATCGACAGCATGGCGTCACCTCCATTGGGTCCCTACTGGAAACGAGACCTCTGTCCTCAGGGTTCCTGTCACAACGGCTGCTCTGCATCCAGCGTGACGTCTCAGTACGTGTTGGACTCTCTCTCTCTCGCCCTCGCTCCAGCTCTCTCTCTCTCTCCCCCTCGTTCCAGCTCTCTCTCTCCCCCTCGCTCCAGCTCTCTCTCTCCCCCTCGCTCCAGCTCTCTCTCTCTCCCCCTCGCTCCAGCTCTCTCTCTCCCCCTCGCTCCAGCTCTCTCTCTCCCCCTCGCTCCAGCTCTCTCTCTCCCTAGCTCTCTCTCTCCCCCTCGCTCCAGCTCTCTCTCTCTCTCCCTAGTTCTCTCTCTCCCCCTCGTTCCAGCTCTCTCTCTCTCCCTAGTTCTCTCTCTCCCCTCTCCATCTTGTCTCCCGTTCTCTTACACACACTCACAAACCAACTACTGATGTCTTTGTAATCCTGGCCAGGGAACCAGGAAGGGAGCGTTTAAGGGAAAGAGAGAGTGGTTGGATGGAGGTTGTCGAAATTGAATTGAGAATTGAATTGAGAGTATGATCAGACTGGTCATGGATTATTGTCCTGAGATGGTTCATTTGGAGACCAGGTGTTAAGTACAGAACGCTTCTTGCCTTGGTGGGTGCAGAAAGATATTAAAAAATATGTTACATTCCATGTTTTAATTTGGTGATTTAGTGATCACTGCTCAGCTCTGTCTTCCTTTACCAGCAGCTCTAGTCTCTATGCAGGTTTTAGACTTACAGAAGTCCTGTAAAACACAACATAAAGCTGGAGGCTTCAGTTTGGGTTGTTTGCTAGCATCTTCCTTAAGCCCTTCTCTGATTCCTTCCATACAGATTTGCAAACAACCTTGTAAACACTTCCCTGAACACCAGAGGGCCAACACGTCTATACAGAATACAGTCTATGACAGTATGTATATATACAGTATATATATATATATATATATATATATATATTGTTCTTTCTTTCTCTCTCCTTTCCTCTCTCTCAATCACTGTTGCCCTCTTGGTAAATCTCTCTCTCGAACACACACACCAGTATATTTGGTCTTCTAATCCCCAGTAGTTGCTACCCCTCCCCTCTCTCTCTCTCCTCTCCCGCACCTGTTTCACCCCCAGAGAAAGTTAAATAAAAGACCTTTCTAACAGTTTAAGAATTTGTTAAAAGAAAGTTTGGAAAGGTTTAGAAAATATATATTTTAAAAAAGGTTAGAAAAAAAGGTTTAAAAAATATATATTTTGAAGAAATTTACATTTTAAGGTAAAAAAATAAAAGGTTTGTATCATTGATGAGTACTTGATGATGACTCTACTGTACTCTGCTCTGCTTTACGCCTCTTAGTCCCTCTCTTCTCCTTTCACTGTGTGTGAAACAAGTTTCAAAAGGTTGAAAAACTATTTTCGTAAAAAAGTCACAACAGCTAAAAACCTACCAAGTAACACACACCAGATTATACGCACACCCGGTAGCACACACACACACCAGATAACATACACTAGGTAACACACACCAGATTATACGCACACCCGGTAGCACACACACACACACCAGATAACATACACTAGGTAACACACACCCCAGGTAACACACCAAATAGCATACACCAGGTATCACACACCAAGGAACAGACACACACACCAGGGGCACCCTCCTTCCTGGTCAGCCCTGATTGGAGGAGACAAACAGGTCAAGCATGATTAACTCCCTGAATGGGTCATTATTGATTTAACCTAGAAGACATTTAGAACCAATTCAACCTCTCAACATCTCAATCACACACACATACACACATCAAGAGCATTTCCCATCTCCCCGCCCACCCTTTCTGTGTCTGTCTCTCTTGATCACAAACTATCCTCCTTTTGCACACTGACACACACACAGACAGACACAGACACACTCAAACCTCCTCCCCCTGGGTCCTCCTACCTGACCTGCTGAAGTGGAGCTAGCCTCTTCAGGAGATCGAGGCTGCGCTGGACAACGTTCCAGATGTCCTCCTATCGATCCAGCCCTTCGGCGGGTCAAGCAGGGAGTGTTTACAAAGGGCCAGGCTGGATGTCGCTAAGCTACTGAAACGTCACACGAGCTAACACGAGCTTCTATTTTTGTTTTCTTGCCTTGTGACATCCCTTCTGTTTCTCGCCTCACTTTATTGGTTGGGCACAACCTATATTCTCTCTCATACATTTATTTACTTATTATTTACCCACCTTAACTACTCCCTCAATGTTTGCACTACACGGTGTCAGTGCCAAAATGTGCGTCTTGTTCCCGAAGATTCCTTGCACGGTTTAGGCATAATTTAAGTTTTGTGGCGAAAAGGTAAGCTAATGGTAGCTAACTAGCTAGCCACAGACGCGTTTACCTACAGTAGAACATGAGTTCAATAGCTCGTTGAGAGATAGATAGCCTAGCTAAAACTGCAAAAATATAGCTGCAGAAACGCCACAGGCACAGCCAGGCCAGGGTGATAACTTCTTATGTAGAGCTAGCTATGTTTCCAGGATGTGATATCAACACCCTGTATTTTCGCCCTTCATAGGCTAATGGTTAGCTCTTGCCAAGACTGTTGGCAAGTCTTACTTAAAGCGCGGACAGCCGGTCACATGACACCCGGGTCTTCAGACAGGGACGTTGTTACTGACACATAGCCTAATGATCGCTAGATGGCGCTTTTTCCCTTTTTCTTGCATAGACAAATGGAAAACTCGGAATAGGAAATTGCCTTGTCAATCTGTCTAGAGTCTAGACCTTCAATCATTCAACAACATGTAAATTATTGTAGCCCGACATTATCAACATTCTATAGGCTGACTGATTGTTGCGTTGTTGTCCCCAGTCAAAAGTAAACACACATAAAAACACAGTAAAAACACACGTAAACATTCATAACTGGATCTAGACAACAGTCTAGATCCAGTTATCTTGGCAAAACATGTATCCCCCCCCTCCCCCCCTCTCTCTCCCTCTCTCTCTCTCTCTGTCTCTCTCTCTCTCCCTCTCTTGTTCATACATGTACTGTATGTGGTATCTACATGTGTACTGTGTGTGGGCATGTGTGAGGATGCGTACAAGCATATGAGAGTGTGAGTGTGTGTGTGTGTGTGTGTCGCAGGGGTAATTATGAGTAGGGGGGAGAGATCAAAGGAGGCACATTACACTCTACTTCTCCATGTTCTGCTGGTGTGTGTGATCTCCTCAGGGCTTTGATACAGTAAGCTCTTTCCCTTAATGTTGCACGGATAAAAATACTACAGCATGTAATCTGGCATTTATCCCTGGAGAGAAGGAGCCCTGACTGTGACACATGTCAGGAGGAAAAAATAAAGGAGGAGAGTGGGGGGGGAGTGGAGGGGTGGAGAGTGAAAGAGAGAGAGAGAATGAGGGTGAGAGAGAGAGAGAGAGAGAGAGAGAGAGAGAGAGGGAGAGAGAGAGAGAGACAGAGAGAGAGAGACAGAGAGAGAGAGAGACAGAGAGAGAGAGAGAGAGAGAGAGAGAGACAGAGAGAGAGAGGGAGAGAGAGAGAGAGAGAGAGACAGAGAGAGAGAGAGGTAGAGAGAGAGAGAGAGAGAGAACATGTGTTTTTCTTCCAGACTTCATCAAAGATCTGTTATTCTCTGCTCTGTTGGAGGAATGGTTTCATTAATTATGATAAATGTGGCGTTATGGCGAACGAGCGGATGAAGAAAATCCTAGAAAACTCCTAAGAGAAGGCTCTTTGTATGTGTGCTTTTGTGTTAGTGTGTGTGTGACAAAGAGAATGTGTGTACTTTAATACATGTGTGTGTGTGTGTGCTGTAATTGGAAGTAGCTGGAGGATCGACAGCTCCTGCTCATTACGAGGGGAGATGTTACTATTTCCAGCTCTTCTCTAGTGGCAACAGCACCCTCTAGTGGTGTACAGGTGGAGAACAGGGGTGTATAACCCTGGATGTGTGACAATATGGAGCTTGAAGATACCTTGAATTATATTTGTATTGAACAATGATGGGTAAATGCCATATTCATGAAGCTAGATACCATAAAGTCAAACCTAATTTGTACAGCTTTCCACTTATAATAGAACAATTTCTGTCTAAATTGTAAAACATTGTTTCTGTTTATCGATGTTTCTTCTTTAATGTTTCTGTTTTTTTATGTATTGTAAAACTGCTATTAATAAATCAATTGATTAAAAAATAAAACCCCAAGGTGTGTTTCCAGGTCCATTCCCTCCCACAGCATGAACACTTCGGAAGTGTTTCTGCAAGTCTTTCTGCAAGTCACGATTGTCGGACACTCTACGCCAGGAAATAATAAAGCCTCATATTAGTATTTCGTTTGGTCTCAGCATTGATATTTTTGACACTTTTGTGCTTTGTAGATACGAAAATGTCAACCAAAAAAGAAGAGACCACCCAGAGAGTAAGTAGCTATCAAGAAGGTCGTTGTTAGTTATATTAGCTAACTAGTACAGTAGGAAAACTACCCACACAGTGCAAACTTGCTAGCCTTACATCGACACCCATGTTTTGAAAGTTGTTAGTGTAGTAGAGCATGTAACTTCTGCTTGTATTAAATCTATCCCTAGCGTCTGCAATCTTTCGACCAGTGTGTTAGCAGCAGCTGGTCTTGTTGAAGCCAGAAGGATAAAGCTAACCTACCCACATAATGGGACCGTGCTAGTTTAGCATAGCAGGCCAGCAACTCAAAAGTGATATTAACTGGTAATAAGTAGGCCTATATGATCCCTTGGATAGTAATATGGCTATCCCTGTAATCTCGACCAATGTCAGCAGTCAACTAAGCATGTTAGTGTCTGTATTCAATTTAAGGGAATTTTTTTTAAGGGATGTTTAGACAATGTTACCCATAAATGTTATCATTCACACTTATACTTGTAGGTAGTAAAAAGGTGCTATAAATTGGGATGCCCAAATGTATGCATCATATAAGTCCAGTACAGATGATGTAGGCCTAGTACAGCTCCATAAAACCTGAACCAATTACCTACATATATTTAATTTGATTTCTGAATTAACAAATGCATTGCATGTACTTCTCATTACGTCATTTTTTTTTTTGGGGGGGGGGGGGGCAGGGGCAGTGTCCCTACCAAAGCTGAGAACAAACCTACGCCCTTGATTATATGTCTGTATTCCTGATATGTTTGTATTATAATATTTCACGCAGGAGGAGTAGCCAAAGTTTGTAAGATTATTGTCTGCTCCTCCTGCGTGAAATATGCGTTGTTTCATTCCAGCAGGAACTCCAGCCTGCTCTGAAGTCCTTACCGGAGAAGCTGGAGGTCTTTATTAAAGTTAAACAAACCTGTGATCAAACAGCAGAACACATTAAGGTAAATATGTTGGGGGATAATATTTCACTGTTTTGACATTAAGAACTCTGGTCCTCTAAACCCTGTATGAACCTCCATGTCTCCAGATCCAGACCCAGCACACAGAGGGGCAGATTAAGGAGGAGTTTAAGAAGCTTCACCAGTTTCTACAAGAGGAAGAGGAGGCCAGGATAGCTGCACTGAGGGAGGAGGAGAAGCAGAAGAGTCAGGTGATGAAGGAGAAGATTGAGGAGCTGAACAGAGAGATATCAACACTTTCACGCATAATCAGAGCCATCGAGGAGCTGAGGGCTGAAGACATCTCATTCCTGCAGGTCAGGACTGATCTCTCTAAGTTCATATAGAATGGCTGGCTGGGTGTGTTTATTACAATTACATTACATTACATTTAGTCATTTAGCAGACGCTCTTATCCAGAGCGACTTACAGTAAGTACAGGGACATTCCCCCGAGGCAAGTAGGGTGAAGTGCCTTGCCCAAGGACACAACGTCAATTTTCACTGCCGGGGAATCGAACCGGCAACCTTCTGATTACTAGACCGATTCCCTAACCGCTCAGCCACCTGACTCCCTGTTTATGAGTGTCTAACTTCATCTTCTGTATCTCCACAGAACTACAAGGACACAGTGAAAAGGTAAGTGACCTGCCTCCTGTCTCTCTCTTGTCTGTGGTTGTGAACCCAACCCCACAGCAGCTCTGACTCCAGAATGTTCTTCCAGAACCCAGTCCACTCTGCCGGGTCCACAGCTGGTCTCAGGAGCGCTGACAGACGTGGCCAAACACCTGGGCAACCTGACCTTCAGAGTCTGGGAGAAAATGCAGGAAATTGTCAAATACAGTGAGTATTAGATCATGTAGTAATATTCAATATAGTACTTGCAGTATCCTGCATTACTGATCATGATCTGTCTTATCATGGTCATATCTGTGCATAGACCATCCTTAACACTACAGTACAGGCTACATACTGTACATGACCATTGTTTCTTAATCAAATAAATTGCTCTACCAAATATATGTTAAATACAACATGATCATTACATGTTGAAACCCCCTGACATCCACATACATGATATGTAATCATTACTGTCATGGTGTCACCTCCTGGTGGGTGAGGGTGTAAACATCAAACACTGCATCAACACAAACCTGATCTCTCTCCTCAGCTCCTGTGACTCTGGACCCCAACACTGCCCACCCACACCTCATCCTGTCTGAGGATCTGACCAGTGTGACATGCAGTCAGGAGAAACAGCAGCTTCCTGACAACTCAGAGAGGTTTGATGACTATGGATATGTCCTGGGCTCTGAGGGCTTTAACTCAGGGACACACAGCTGGGATGTTGAGGTTGGAGACAGTACAGACTGGGAGCTGGGTGTGTTAGCAGAGTCTGTCCAGAGGAAGGGACTCATAGTGGATGGATACTGGAGAATCCGGTCCTACGAGGGTAAATACAGAGCAGGATCCTCATCAGAGGCAGACACTGCTCTCACAGTGAGACAGAACCCCCAGAGGATCAGAGTGCAGCTGGACTGGGACGGAGGAAAGCTGTCATTCTCTGACCCTGATAGAAACACACACCTACACACACTCACACACACCTTCACTGAGAGAGTCTTACCATTCATTGGTACTCCAGACATGTTTAATGGGAGCACTCTCCCCCCTCTGAGGATCTTACCAGTGAAGGCCTCTGGAACAGTAGAACCAGTGGCGGTCCTGGCACATTTGGCGCCCCAGGCAAGTTTTTCCTCGGGTTTCCTAGGTTTACCCATGCCGCCCCCCAGTGCCCGTACTAGCATATTTGGCCTCAAGCCGCCCCCCAGTGCCCGTACTAGCATATTTGGCCCCATGCCCCCCCCCCAGTGCCCGTACTAGCATATTTGGCCCCATGCCCGCCCCCCCCCCGGCTCAACCACAAGATATTTGCCCCCCCTATGGTAACCAAACCAGGCCTATCGCCGGGCTAAACGACCCCTTCCCCTATGGTAACCAAACCAGGCCTATCCTCAGGATGAACGACACCTTCCCCGATGGTAACCAAACCAGCCCTATCCTCAGGATGAACGACACCTTCCCCGATGGTAACCAAACCTGGCCTATCCTCAGGATGAACGACATCTTCCCCGATGGTAACCAACCTGGCCTATCCTCAGGATGAACGACACCTTCCCCGATGGTAACCAAACCAGGCCTATCCTCAGGATGAACGACACCTTCCCCGATGGTAACCAAACCAGGCCTATCCTCAGGATGAACGACACCTTCCCCGATGGTAACCAAACCTGGCCTATCCTCAGGATGAACGACACCTTCCCCGATGGTAACCAAACCAGCCCTATCCTCAGGAATGAACGACACCTTCCCCGATGGTAACCAAACCTGGCCTATCCTCAGGATGAACGACCCCTTCCCCGATGGTAACCAAACCAGCCCTATCCTCAGGATGAACGACACCTTCCCCGATGGTAACCAAACCAGCCCTATCCTCAGGATGAACGACACCTTCCCCGGTTAACACAATATATGACTTGCTGCGGTTTGCGCCCTCTGCTGGTAGTGCGTTTAAAACTCAAGGACAGCGGAAGGGCAGACATCCCAACCTGCAGACTCATTTCTGGGAGACTTGGGATGTCTGGGAGGGTTCATTTAAATGGATGCACTTGGGAAATTGCTGCCCCCCTCTTCATGCCACCCTAGGCGGCTGCCTATGTCGCCTATAGGAAGGACTGGCAATCCCGCCCCCCAAAACCCCCCCCCCCCCCCCCCCCCCCCAACCAAGTAAGCGGCACGACAAAACGCACTACCTTTTTTGTGCCAGCAGAAGGCGCAAAACACAAAAATGACGGAAAATGCCGCCCCCCTCTTCATGCCGCCCCGGGTGACTGCCCGGTTCACCCGGGCCTAGAACCGCTACTGAGTAGAACAGAACAGTCATTAGAACTGGTATCTCCTCTTTTTAAACATGTAATCAAAAACACGTATTCAGAGGATGTGACACAAACACATCCTGGTAGTTCACATATGCAGGGGTCTCTAATGGAGTTACTGTGCTGTGTTTCCTATCGTGTTGTTGTGGTTCCTCTGTGTGTAGATGTAGAACCTGTCATCATGCTGCATGTTGGTGTGGTTCCACTGTGTGTAGATGTAGAACCTGTCATCATGCTGCATGTTGGTGTGGTTCCTCTGTGTGTAGATGTAGAACCTGTCATCATGCTGCATGTTGGCGTGGTTCCACTGTGTGTAGATGTAGAACCTGTCATCATGCTGCATGTTGGCGTGGTTCCTCTGTGTGTAGATGTAGAACCTGTCATCATGCTGCATGTTGGTGTGGTTCCTCTGTGTGTAGATGTAGAACCTGTCATCATGCTGCATGTTGGCGTGGTTCCACTGTGTGTAGATGTAGAACCTGTCATCATGCTGCATGTTGGTGTGGTTCCACTGTGTGTAGATGTAGAACCTGTCATCATGCTGCATGTTGGTGTGGTTCCTCTGTGTGTAGATGTAGAACCTGTCATCATGCTGCATGTTGGTGTGGTTCCACTGTGTGTAGATGTAGAACCTGTCATCATGCTGCATGTTGGTGTGGTTCCACTGTGTGTAGATGTAGAACCTGTCATCATGCTGCATGTTGGTGTGGTTCCTCTGTGTGTAGATGTAGAACCTGTCATCATGCTGTGAGAGTTCAGTTCAGCTGTCTGGTCTCAGCAGCATCTGCAGTGATTTGCTGAAACATGAAAACATTATGTTTTATGTAACTGATATGTATACATCTGTACTATAAATAAACAAATATACGCATGCTAAAATGACAGACTAGTGTGTTCTTGTTAAACACAGTGTATTCATGATATCACCACTTATGCCTGGTGATTTATTTAACTTGACAGGAATTAGAGATAATAATATGTGTGATATCAAATAAAGAGTTGATATCATACAAACAGCGAGGATGTGTGTACTTTTGCCTCCAGCCCCATTAACACACCATCCCTATCGATGTAATATTGTTTAATAAGTAAGCTAAATCGACACATTATACAAGCAGTTGTATTCAGCAGACAGATTACTTCCTGGTATGAGCAGCTCTGCTTGTTATCTGAGAACACAAGGAGCAAAGTTCTGAGTTTTATAACTGCTGAGAAAGATACTTTGCACTCACTGAGCGGACAAGTCTGGAACCATGAACTGACCCAGTAGAGAGGACTTCACTTCTCTCAGCTACAGGAGGGAACACAGATCCAAGGGAAGTGA
Organism: Thaleichthys pacificus; assembly: GCA_023658055.1. Taxonomy (NCBI): domain Eukaryota; kingdom Metazoa; phylum Chordata; class Actinopteri; order Osmeriformes; family Osmeridae; genus Thaleichthys; species Thaleichthys pacificus. Next base: position 15,742,748 of record CM042872.1, read on the forward strand.
CTTCACTCCTGTAAACAAGTGGTAGCTACAGACAGGCAAGTGAAATTTGTGATTTGTGAATATATTATTATGTTATGACTTTACCTGGTGAGGCACATGACTATTACGTTTACAAATGATTATGTACCGTCTCTGTGAGGTCATGGTTATTGGTTATTCATGCTTGTCAGGCCACACACCATCCACACTTTAGTTCTGTGGGTCAGTTCCAGAGTGACTAGCCTACTAAATCAGAGAGCGGATGAAGGAGGGGTAAATTGCGCTGTACACAAATATCAGAGTACCAAAATATGAGCCGTTACTGAAATAGCGGTATTCTCCGTGTTCCTCATGAAGGAATTAATGAACTGTAACATGATGTGATGCAGTGTGGTTCATCTCTCCTGTGCTTCAGTTTAATTCATGTAATTCTCTCCTCCACCAGTAGAGGGCGATGTAGCACAGCAGATTCTTCCACCAGTAGACTCTTTAACCTCATTGAACCAGTTTAGAGACAGTACATCTCTCCTCTGTTTATCAAGCATCACATCCAAAACTCTTAAAAGTGGGCATTTTTACACAACTTTATTTCAATAAAGCAAATCACAACAACAGAAATCAGAGGTATAAAAAAAGACTTGTTGACTTGTGGAGATGACGGTCACATAGCAACAGCTGCTGATCAGGGGAGGGCGGGGACAGGAGAGGAGCCGGGTCCTAAAACAGATGTCCTCTCCTCCCAGACGCCACTGGAGGACCAGGGGGAGGGGGGTCTGGTGGGTGGGGGGTCTGGTGGGAGGGCCAGGGGGAGGGGGGTCTGGTGGGAGGGGCCAGGGGTAGGGGGGTCTGGTGGGAGGGCCAGGGGGAGGGGGGTCTGGTGGGAGGGCCAGGGTGGAGCTAGCAGCTCTCTGTAGCAGGTGTTTAGCTTTAGCTTGGTAGTACAGCTGCAGACAGGTCCCAGGATGGTGATCAGGGTGTGTTTGTATGTGTGTGAGAGAGTGTGTGTGTGAGAGTGTGTGTGCGTGTGTGTGTGTGTGTGTGTGTGAGTGGCAGGATGGAGGCAGTCTAAGCCTCTGTACATTCAGCTGTAACAAACAGGAAGAGACAGTGAGTAGAAGTTTGTATCTACATTTTTCAACACAACTTGACTCGAGCCAGGTGCATCACCACGACAACACACCCCTCTCTATCTGTCAGTGTGTGCAGTGTGTGTGTGTGGTGTGTGTGTGTCTATGTGGATGTGTCAGGGTCTGCAGTCTCACCGTTCTTTGGCAGGATGGCGATGTTGCTAGGCAGGATTCCCGTATCCATGGAGAACTGCAGGAACCTCTGCTGCAGAGCAGCGCTCACCTCAGGACTGCGACCTGCAACCACAACATGACCGCAACATGACCGCAACATGACCGCAACATGACCGCAACATGACCGCAACATGACCGCAACATGACCACAACATGACCACAACATGACCACCGTGTTACATCACACCATGACCACAAACCCTCTCAACAGGGCCACGCCCCCCCCCTCAGCAAGGCCCTGCCCCCCCTCAGAAGGGTCACGCCCCCCCCTCAGCAAGGCCCCACCCCCCCCTCAGCAGGGCCACGCCCCCCCCCCAGCAAGGCCCCGCCCCCCCTCAGCAGGGCCCCGCACCCCCCTCAGCAAGGCCCCGCCCCCCTCAGCAGGGCCACGCCCCCCCCCTCAGCAAGGGCCATGCCCCCCCTCAGCAGGGCCCCCGCGCCCCTCCTCAGCAAGGCCCCGCCCCCCCTCAGCAGGGCCCCCCGCCCCCCCTCAGCAAGGCCCCGCCCCCCCTCAGCAAGCCCCCCCTCAGCAAGGCCCCGCCCCCCCCTCAGCAAGCCCCCGCCCCCCCTCAGCAGGGCCCCCGCCCCCCCTCAGCAAGCCCCGCCCCCCCTCAGCAAGGCCCCCCGCCCCCCCCTCAGCAAGCCCCCGCCCCCCCTCAGCAGGGCCCCCCGCCCCCCTTCAGCAGGGCCCCGCCCCCCCTCAGCAGGGCCCCGCCCCCCCTTAGCAGGGCCCCGCCCCCCCTCAGCAGGGCCCCGCCCCCCCTCAGCAGGGCCCTGCCCCCCCTTAGCAGGGCCCAGAGCTCCTCTGTGGAGGTGGACTCTCTTACTGTAGAGCTTGTTGAGGACCTCCGACACTCCGTCCTTGGTCTTGATGGTGTGGACCAGAACATAGTCATCAGACTGGATATCCACCACTCGCATGTCATTCTCATTGTTCCAACCTGGGGAGGGGAGGAGAGGAGGGGGAGTTGAACTGAGGTAGGTGTGTGTGTGCGTGTGTGCGTGTGTGTGTGTGAACTCACGCTGGCTGACGAAGGTGAAGCGTCCAGGGGTGTCAGTCTTCTTGGCCAGGTGAGTCATTCTCCAGCAGCTACCGTCTTCACTGAGAGAGAGAGAGAGAGAGAGAGAGAGAGAGAGAGAGAGAGAGAGAGAGAGAGAGAGAAACAGAGAGAGAAACAGAGAGAGAAACAGAGAGAGAGAGAAAGAGAGAGAGAGAGAGAAAGAGAAAGAGAGAGAGACAATGTATCAACATTTCCTTTTTTATTTTCCTCCTAATATTGGCATCATCCCCAAAATTCCAGTATCGATTGGACTGTACCACAGACATACTTCCACACGCTCACTAACTCACTTAAGGTTGGAATAAGAGAGGTCCAGGTCTCCTCCAGGTGTGGCCACCATGGTGGCAGTGCCCATCTTCATACCAGCCTTGTGGTTCACAAACCAGGCAGCGTTGGTGGCAAAGCCAACCATGTACCACTTGCCAGCCATCTGAAACAGGGGGAGAGAGGAAGGAGAGATAGAGAGAGAGAGAGAGAGAGAGAGAGAGAGAGAGAGAGAGAGAGAGAGAGAGAGAGAGAGAGAGAGAGAGAGTGAAGGAGTGGATGGTCAGAGTGAGACATTACTAGTACTGTTATTAGTACACACGTACACACAACCCATCTGGAATCTGTCATCAACGCACAACAACAAACACATACACAAACATCACCTTGATGTTTCATTTTAAATGGAAAAACTTTCACTGAGCCTCCTCCTGGATCTTCATACAGGGAGAACCATGATTCTCTCTTATCTGTGTATCCCATTTTCTCTTTCATCTCATTTTTTCCATAAACAGCTACAGTAAAAACGATGTCATAGTGCATTCCTCTCTCTCTGTTTCTATACCTCCATCGCTCATCGTTCAGTCTCATCTCTTCAACTTCTCCACACCCAAGTCTTTCCTACATGAGTCTTTCTTCCTACAGGAGCATATTATGCTCTCTTCTGTCTCCCTTTACCTCTCCATCTAGATTTTCATCTCTTTCTATCTCCTTCTATCTCTGCCTCTATCTGCATGCTCTTATGGTTCTTCCCTTTGGCACTTATTTGGTTTTTCACAATGTATGCTTCATGTTTTGGCTGCTCACAATGTTTAGGGCTATCTCGTTGTTATGATCAGTGACCTATGCTCTTTTTGTAAAGCTCTCTCTTGGAAGTCGCTTTGGATAAAAGCGTCTGCTAAATGCATAAATGTAAATGTAATTCTCTCTTTGTATCACTCAATCTCCCAGCCTTCATCTCATTCTTACCTTCTCCAGACTGAAGTCTTTGGTGGGAGCGACCTCAGCGCAGACAGCCGCTCCACACAGCAGCGCTGCCAACACTGTCAGCATCTCAGTCTTCATGGTCTCAGCTCTTCACGAGAGTGTGTGTGTCTGTGTGTGTCTGTGTGTGTCTGTGTGTGTCTGTGTGTGTCTGTGTGTGTCTGTGTGTGTCTGTGTGTTAAGAAGAGGTGAACACTGAGAGGGAAACAAGCTCTTTATATGCTCCACTCTCCACCCACCTTCTCATCCCCCTCACACACACACACACACACACACACACACACACACACACACACACACAACAACTGCTCCAAGGCACAGTTCCTCCCACATCTCCTGTCACCCCTCAGGCACACTAATCACTGTTACACAACTAGCACATGTGGTGCAGGGGAGCAGAGGGAGCCAGGGGGGCAGGAGGGGAACTGGGGGTAGGAGGTGGACAGGGTGGAGGAGGGGGGCAGGTGGGGGACAGGGGGAGGGTGCCCAGCATGACTTCTCTTTGTTTCCGTGACCCCACCCTAAGGTCACATCTGGTTGTGAAACTGCTGCTCTGATCAATCCTGCATCACATTCTTCTATTTGATCACATTTTCCAACTCCTTAAGTGAAAGAAAAACTTTAAATTGTGACATTACTGTCTCAATACTTGTTAGGCTACTACAATTAATGTATACTAACATTTCTGAAAAATATGTCGAAACGTCAGGTAATAAGACGTAGAGGTTCACTTAGTGGATTTGAGAGAAGAATATTCTGTAAGCCTATCCATATATAATGTGTTATCTATGTCAGTGTATGTAACAGCACTGTGTGTCAACAGGTTGGTTCGTGTTTAAAAGGTTAGAGGAGTTTATCCCAGTGCATTCCACGAGAGCGGATCGGCTGCGGACTATATACTCTCCAAGAGAAAGGCTTGCGTAACCAACACTGGGTTAAATGGGGGTAGGATTCTGCAGTTTTATAACAAAAACTCAAACCCCAAAATAACATCTGGGATTTGTTCTATCCATTTGTTGAGTCCATCCCTTCAACAAGTTCGCACTTAACCCTTCCCACCCATCTGGTGACAACACACACACAATATGGGACTAGCCTCAATCTATACATATTATATTTACATTTTAGTAATCTATTTGTTTGAGAGTTGTACTAATTCAACAACGCCATGCTCGTCTTGTTAAACAATATGTTGATTCCAGTGCTAACTCTCACTTGGGTTGACCCACACATGACAACATATTTTAGTTTTACACCTCGAACCTCTGTCTGTGGGTCCTTAAGCTTTCCTGAAATGCATCGCTCGCCTCTTGCCCCCACCTCCTAATCCTTTCCCTTGACAGTTTGTCATTGCAAATAGCAAAAAAGCGCGCACATGATGTTGTTAAAATGCACCTCTGCTATAAAAAAAAAACACAATTTAAGTAATAGTTGCATTTTTTTATTGGCATATGGTGTCGTCCGCAGTCTGCTGGCTTGACCAGTATTGTTGGTTGGGAAGCACATGGAACACAGTGTTTCTTCAACAGAATGGTACGCAGTCTGCAAGACAGTTGAAACATTTAATATTGTTCTGGAATATAAAGTGTATAAAGTTATTAAACATGACTCCAAAATGTTTTCGTGAAATGTTACTACGGTAGGCTAGATGTGGGCAACTAAAAGTTTCAACTAAATAAATAAATATCCAAGTTAAGTAACCAGTTTACGAAATGCAAGTCTATGTAACGAACCCTTACACAATTTAACCATGCAGGACACAAACGTGAGTTAGGAAGTGAAAGAGGGTTTGATTGGTCCCAAACCTAAACCAATCAGCGCTTCTCTACTATCAGAGAAGGAGGGGTGGAGAGGATATGCAAATCATCCAACAGATGCTTCGAATATTGAATTAGTGTGGTGCTTTCGTAACCATTCTTATTTCGTAAACTAGCTACTTCTTCAACTCAAGATTAGATTCGTAGATTATGTGTTTCATCAGCAAAACGAATATGCCCCATGCAACAACATGTTAAATATTTAAATTATGTAAAATTATTTTGTGCTTGTCTGTATAAAAACGGATTTGGGGGGCTTTATATAAACTTAACATAAAATGTCTACTTACTAATCACGTGCACCTTTTCTACTGACTCACAGTGACCTGTGAAAGAAAGACACGAGAATTCACCCTGTACATCCTCAGGGTTTACAGAATAAAGCTGCCTAACTGTCTGTGTTGTGGGCAGATGACGGCACTACAGTGCTGAGCAGACCCACTGTAGCTGGGATAGGGAGTCATTAAGTCGTAATCGAATCCATGCTTCTTGGCCACATCCTGAAACTTATCCAATATGGCTTCTGATACTTTCTTAGTCCTGCCTGTGAAGAGACACAACAACAACAACAACAACATCAGATTTACACAAATGACACAAGACGAGTCCTGCAGTGTCAGAACAGCTTCCAGACTTGCTGTGCTTGTACGGTGGCTCCCCTTACATTTAGTCATTTAGCAGACGCTCTTATCCAGAGCGACTTACAGTAAATACAGGGACATTCCCCCGAGGCAAGTAGGGTGAAGTGCCTTGCCCAAGGACACAACGTCATTTTGCACGGCCAGGGATCGAACTGGCAACCTTCAGATTGCTAGCCCGATTCCCTAACCGCTCAGCCACCTGACCCCCCTAGACTCACTGTAGAATTTGAGGGTGACCTGCTCCATCTTCTTGAGGTGGAAGACGGCGTAGGAACTGTGGTCCGTGTCCAGAACCACGACAGCCGTGTCCAGCAGAGGCCTTCCTCCTATGGGACGAGAGCAGAGCGCTGAGGGGGAGGAGCCTACTGAGGGGGAGGGGCCTAAGGGAGACCCAGGTAAATATGGCTGTTCCAGCAGACCTAAAGTTCTCACACATGCTGGTCACTTGTTATGTGTTGACCTCTCTGTGAGTTTATCTATGTATGTGTTTATGTATGTGTGTATCTATGTATGTGTTTATGTATGTGTGTATCTATGTATGTGTTTATGTATGTGTGTATCTATGTATGTGTTTATGTATGTGTGCATCTATGTATGTGTTTCTCTGTCTGGACATGAAATACAGAGTTTAGTTTGAACAAGCGGCCAATCACTGTGCAGCCGTTGTGATGCTTGATGTTTGGCTGCATACAGACTTGATACACACAGGGACTTTTATGGGTTGTTTTCAAAGAACAGAGTCCGTAAGGGGTGTGAGTGTGTGTGAGTGTGTGAGTGTGTGTGCCTGTTTGTGTGAGTGTGTGTGTGTGTGACTGTGTGTGTGTGTGTGTGCCTGTTTGTGTGAGTGTGTGTGTGTGCGTGTGTGACTGTGTGTGTGTGTGTGCCTGTTTGTGTGTGTGTGTGACTGTGTGTGTGTGTGTACTCACCATTAAGTACAAAGTGCCCCGGAGTGGGGGTGAGAGTGTAGGCTTGCAACACCTCCCAGCACTGATGATTACTTAGATCAGAAGAATGAGGAGGAGGAGGATGAAGAGGATGAAGAGGAGGGAGATAACAGAGAGATGGAGGGAGGAGGTCAGTGTGACTTGTTAAGTCTCGTCTTGTGAGCTCACACATTCCTTGAGTGAGGAGCAGCCCTGCCTGGTTCAGACACGCTCCCATCACGCTCCAGCTCTGGAGCCCTGCCTCAGAAGGTCCCTGCCTCAGCAGGTCCCTGCCTCAGCAGGTCCCTGCACCCCTGCCTCAGAAGGTCCCTGCCTCAGCAGGTCCCTGCACCCCTGCCTCAGAAGGTCCCTGCCTCAGCAGGTCCCTGCACCCCTGCCTCAGAAGGTCCCTGCCTCAGCAGAGTCCCTGCCTCAGCAGGTCCCTGCACCCCTGCCTCAGAAGGTCCCTGCCTCAGCAGGTCCCTGCACCCCTGCCTCAGAAGGTCCCTGCCTCAGCAGGTCCCTGCACCCCTGCCTCAGAAGGTCCCTGACTCAGCAGGTCCCTGCACCCCTGCCTCAGAAGGTCCCTGCCTCAGCAGAGTCCCTGCCTCAGCAGGGAATCTGCAAGCCAAGTGGAACCCAAGCCAACAGCTTCCCTGTGCTGCTGCATGGATGACCCGAGGAACCCTCAAGACTCAACAGATCCAAAGATGTTTCTCTCTCAGCCAAAGAATGACTGAGCTTAAACCCTCACGCACGCTCAGACTTCTAGGAATCTGTCGAGTCACGAAGTCAAGTCTCATTACTTGAGACGTGAGCACGGCAGCAATTTCCGCTGAGCAACAAGTCTCTTCCTGTTATGGAGAGAAAAAGCCACAGGCAGGTGGAAGCATGAGAGGAGAAACAAGAGAAAGAGTCAACAGATTGTTGCATCAAACAAGAGAAAATATTTGAGAAAGACAGAGAGACAGAAAGAAAGATAGAGAGAGACAAACACACAGAGAGACAGAGAGATTTTGACTGATCAAGAAAATGAAATATATAGTGCCCTCTGCTGGTAAATTTTAGAACTAGATCGTGTCATTGGGTATGGCACGATAGTGGAGCATGTTGTTGCAGATGAAGAAGTTTTAGGTTCAAATCCCCCCTGTCACTTTGGATCAAAAGTGTCTGCTAAATGATTACATAACAATAATTACATTTTTCACTATATAGTCACAAATACTGTAAGTGTGTGCGTATGTATGTATGTATGTATGTATGCATGCATGCGTGTCCATATTTGACTGTGTGCGTGCATGCGTGTGTGTGTGTGTACTCACTGACGCGTCATGGTGCTGACAGACAGGGGCTGTTTGGGTTTGGAGGGCAGGGTCAGGGTCAACACTACGGGTTCCACGCTGGACCCGTGCGTCATCAGGTAGGAACACTTGGACGCCACGCTAGACAGGTACCACGTCCCCGCCATCTGAAACACAGCACACGCTGGAAAACCTGACTAGGTGTTTGACCAGCCTGTCTGTACCTGTCTGTCTGTAGCTGTTTGTCTGTAGCTGTCTGTCTGAGCCTGTCTGTAGCTGTCTGTCTGAACCTGTCTGTAGCTATCTGTAGCTGTCTGTAGCTGTTTGTCTGTAGCTGTCTGTCTGAACCTGTCTGTAGCTATCTGTAGCTGTCTGTAGCTGTTTGTCTGTAGTTGTTTGTCTGTAGCTGTCTGTCTGAACCTGTCTGTCTGCTATTCTATCCTCACATTCTATTATTTAATCTAAAGAATAAAACACAGAACATGTATAAAAAAAATTAAAACACATTTCCAAAATGTATTTTCTAGGTTTTGCATCCAAGCACACACAAGTAGCGACAAGGTACAAAGACCACACACACACACACACACACACATACCTGGTTTATGTCCACGTTCTGGGCCGCTGCGATCTCAGAGGTGGTGGTGGGGTCTTTTTTCTTTGTGGGTCTTACCTTTCTGGGCCTGCTCTGTGCCCCTCCAGTACCCTGTGCCAGGGTCTCCGGGAGACAGAAACACACCAGCAGGCCCACCAGGAGGGCCCTGCGTGCCCCGACCATGCTCACTCTCACAGACGTCTCCTGCAGTGCTCAGCTTCGGTGCCTCCTAGCTCTCCTGCTGCTGTCTGTGTGTGCTCTCTCACTGTCGGTCTGTCTGTCTGTGATACACTGTCTGTCTGTTATACACTGTCTGTCTGTCTGTGATACACTGTCTGTCTGCCTGTGATACACTGTCTGTCTGTTATACACTGTCTGTCTGCCTGTGATACACTGTCTGTCTGTTATACACTGTCTGTCTGCCTGTGATACACTGTCTGTCTGCCTGTCTGTCTGTCTGTCTGTGGCACGCTCTGATACTGTCCCGTGGTCGAACACACACACACCCAAACACCCACCCACCCACACAAACACCCACATTCGCACACACCACAGACCCAAGCACACACACACACACACACACACACACACACACACAGGGTTGTGACCTATCAGTTGCTCATTAACCTGGATGTCCCTGCAGTGGGATGGACCTTCCAGTCAGTATTGATATTCCTCCAGAGAAGTGGGCGGTACTGTTGACACACAGTGATTTTTTTTCAGCGGTACCTCAAACTTTTTCTACAATCTTTCTACCCTTTGACCCCCAATTAAACACAGTAAATAACAAGAAATACAAAAAAATATTTTTGGATTGTTTTATTTATCAACAAAATGGCCTTTATTTTGAAGTGCTCAGAGAGGAGGGAAGTGTGGGCTGTGTCTCCCAGCAGAGGAGAGCCCCTGCTCTGCTGGTCAGCAGCGGGCTGGGTCAGGTGGACCTGATGACACAGAGGTCCTCGACCCAGATCCTGGTTACACAAACTCTAAAACGTCTAGATTCAGGGCTGCTCAGTGGGAGAACATATGACTGCAAATCAAGAGGTATATAGACGCTTTGGATAAAAGCGTCTGCTAAAAGAATACATTACATTCAGATGAACCTCTGTCTATCGTACAGAAACACTGTAGGTTAAGACAGTTACACTGAAACACAGAGAAACACTGTAGATTAAGGGCTACACGAAATCATCCGAGCCCTCTTCCTCTCAACTTCATATGCAGTGTTACAGTAAGCCCTGGCCAAGCTGGAGGGTCAAGGGAAGGCCCAGGGTTAGGGTTAGACCAGGGGGTTGAGTTTAGTTCTGGGGGTCTGAGTGAGGTGTTCCTCCAGGGGGTGTGTCTCGATGGATGGGGGCGTGTCTGGACAATGTGGGGCCTCTACTGGTCTGCATCGTTGGAGGGGCTCTGTTCTCGAGGTTTGAAGTTGAGGGCCGCGCTGTTGATGCAGAACCGCTGGCCTGTGGGGTCCGGCCCGTCCTCAAACACATGACCAAGGTGGGCATCACACTGCAGCCCGCGCACACACACACACACACACACACACAGAGAGATGACTACATATGGATCCTTTCGTTTCAGACTTATTTAACTGCTGAGTGCTGTTGTTACTACTTCCTCCTTCGGGCTTCTTTACCCAGAATGCAACTCACATGTTTACACAGAACCTCTGTCCCAGCGCTGCCCAGACTGTTGTCGGGGCGACGGATGACGGAGGCGTGGCTCTCGTCTCTCCCCCACGCTCCGTGGGACTCTGTGAACGCTGGCCAGCCCGTACCAGAGTCATACTTAGCCTCCGAACTGGAGAGAGGAGGGGGGAGGAGGGGGAGAGGGGAGTGGGGAGAGAAGAGGAGGGGAGGGGGAGGAGGGAGAGAGAGGAGGGGAGGGTGGAGGAGGGATAGAGAGCAGGGGAGGGGGTAGGGGGAAGAGAGAAAAAGAGGATGGAGTGAGAGAGGGGGAAATGAGAGAGTAAGAGTGAGAGAAATATAGAGAGAGGGGATGGAGAGGGAGAGAGAGTAGAGCGATAAGGAGAGAGAGAGATGAGAACATGTTGTTGTCTTGGAGACAGTTTAAATGTGAAGCTGAAAGGTCAAAGGTCGGCATGTTACCTGAAGAGGGGAGAGTCACAACACACACAGTGGAACATCCCCACGTCATTATGGTGCAGGTAGATTCCACTGAAGGGCTGCAAACACACACACACGTGACATTTAGTCCAGCACAATGTTGTCACAAACAACTTGAGAGCCACAATTACTTTACGGCTGAATGAATTTGTGTTGTCACTCAGAAAGTGTCTTTGGCTGCCGTTCTATTCATGTATGTCCTTACAGAGGCCCAGGGACAGATAACATGCACTGTCACACTGTGCCATCCTGGGATGAGTCATTTCAACTCTCATTAAACCCTCTGACAACGTTTACGAGATTATCTCCAGAAGCTCATGATTTCCCCTTGTGGAAAGTAGTTCATATCTAGTTCCTGGCAGTGTCCCTGTCAGTATCAGACACGTCGGTCTGCTGTATAGACACCTGTATAACAACATGCAAAATCCATTCTAACCTGCACACTTACGTTTAGATAAGGGTGAATGTAAGCTGTCAGTTTGTTGTTGTAGCTGTTTGTGTGTTTTACAAACAGCTACAACAACAAACACTCATATAGGTACTCAAAACACACACTCATGTAGGTGTGTCAAAACACACACTCATATAGATGTGTCATAACACACACTCATATACACACTCAGCACACACAACTTACCACTTCGGTGCCCTTCTCCCTCGTGATTACGTACTGCTCTGGAGAGAGCTTCTTCTGCCAGTCTGTTGTTTCGTCATAGCGAGTCAGAGACTGCAAGCCTGTCACACACACAGACATTTTCAACTGCAGTGTTTTGTGCATTTTAGTCATATTTTGCTGCTGTCTCTTAGATCTGAGGGAAATGTGATTTTGGCAACCCTCAAATGTCGGTTCTGTTTAACTGACTGATCCTGCTGGACAATAGCTACAACTTATCACGTCAGAGATGGATCGTTTTCGAAATCATCCTCGTGTTAAAACGGAATACTTTTTCATATAAAAAAAACACATTGACATGCAAAGTTTCACATAGGCGAGTAGCCCTCGGCAGCTCCTGCTCGGCCGCAGCTTAACAGCTAGGACAGCTAGTACACGGGTGATTTACCTGCACTTGTGAAGACAGGACGGCGGAAGGCTGTGATTCTCTTGGGCAACAATGCAGACTTGGCGACCGCACTTTGAGAAATCACTCTGGAGAGTCGAACTACGAGACCGGACATGTTCTCTGTCGATTCACGCGCTTTCGGAGTCAAGTGCAGCCCTGTGTCGTCAGACGCGGACTGAGCGGCTCTCGTCTCCGCTGATGGGAGACTTTCAACCCTGCAGCAAGTTACCGTCCGGTTATGAGTTGTCAGTTATGTCCTCTGAGACCTGGTCAAAAACCAGATAGTAAAATGATATGGGTCAAAGTTGAGAACGTAGATAAGAGCTCATATACAAGGTCCTTTGCACCTGCTTAGTTTAACTTTTGGCAATGGCTTCAAAAGCCAAAATATCATGGTAAGGCCCTTACAATATACTACTCATATAGAAATTAAATTGTCATATTGCGGAATCGTGACAAAATCTCATGCCGTAGGCCTATAATTAATCTTTTGCCTTTTTGTCTAAAGTCAAACATTGTATCGGTTTTGAAACGTGTTAAGGTAGTCTAACATAGGCTACCATCCATGGCATGACGGTGTGAGACAGTCCAGAATAATCTTAAAGACCAGAAACATGGACACGTGACCAGTTCATGTAGGCTGCATCTACCGGCATGCGGCAGATTAAGCATTTCCGAATTTATCTTCCGTAAACACAGCGAACAGAAGATTAGATCAATAAAACCCTGTCCCAGCTCGCAGAAGGCATGTCAGGACGCGAGTCCGACCTTGTAGACTAACTGTGAAGTTACAACATCATTCAAGTAGCCTATAGCCATCTAAACAAGGAGCGATCGTGAATGCACGTGGTAGGCAACAGTATAGAGGTAACAGTTTCAGGTTGGATATTCGGCAGTTTAGAACTTTGTTCTGCAGTTAAACACACAGTCAAAATAAATATTCAAGGAAAGGGAAATAACTACTTATTATTATAAATAAACGTGAATGAGAAGGGTAAATTGAACTTAACACACCCTCACTATCAAACTAAACTGACAATATGATACTACGTGCAGAATGAACAATAGAAAAACTAATTTGTCCCTGCATCAATTAAAGTTCTGCCTAGCTCATCGAATTAGAAACGATTGTTCCCTCTGTAAGGAACTGCCCCATCTTAACAAGCAGTCCTGCCCAAACCCTGAATACACAACAATTAGACATAACTATTTAACAAAACTTTAATACAAGTACTGTCATTCAGATTTAAAATGAAAATAGTTAAATGGCATTAAGGCACTGTGATGTTTCTAAAGTACTGGTTATTCAAAATGCTACTGGCCATTTTAGGGAAAGTGGGGGTCTAGATGTAGTGAATGTGGAGGGTCTAGATGGCCTGGTAGTGAATGTGGAGGGAGGTGGAGGGTCTAGATGGTCTGGTAGTGAATGTGGAGGGAGGTGGAGGGTCTAGATGGTCTGGTAGTGAATGTGGAGGGAGGTGGAGGGTCTAGATGGTCTGGTAGTGAATGTGGAGGGAGGTGGAGGGTCTAGATGGTCTGGTAGTGAATGGCTGCGGGGGTGTTGATCCTCAGGAGCCTGCCAGGCTGGTACAGGAGGTCCACCAGGTAGGTCCTGCGCTGGGGCAGGGGCCGTGGGGCCTGGGGGGGGAGGGGCCCCGAGGACTGGGGGGGGAGTGGGCCTGGGGCCTGGGGGGGTCCGCTGGAGAGCAGCACCTGGTTCCACGCACGGTTATATTCCCCCCGCTCCAGGCTACAGCTCAGCCCAATACGGTCAACCAGGGCCTGGGGGGAGGAGGGAGATCAGGGGAGGAGGGAGATCAGGGGAGGAGGGAGATCAGGGGAGGAGGGAGATAAGGGGAGGAGGGAGATCAGGGGAGGAGGGAGAGCAGGGGAGGAGGGAGATCAGGGGAGGAGGGAGATCAGGGGAGGAGGGAGAGCAGGGGAGGAGGGAGATCAAAGGAGGAGGGAGAGCAGGGGAGGAGGGAGATCAGGGGAGGAGGGAGATCAGGGGAGGAGGGAGAGCAGGGGAGGAGGGAGATCAGGGGAGGAGGGAGAGCAGGGGAGGAGGGAGAGCAGGGGAGGAGGGAGATCAGGGGAGGAGGGAGAGCAGGGGAGGAGGGAGATCAGGGGAGGAGGGAGATCAGGGGAGGAGGGAGATCAGGGGAGGAGGGAGAGCAGGGGAGGAGGGAGAGCAGGAGGATGGGGCAAGGAGGGATTGGTTAGAAGTGCAAGAGAGAAAGAGAGGGAGATGTGAGGTGATCCACTGGAGTGTGCTACCTTGTAGAGCAGGGCTCGGTGGTAGTATAGTGTGTATAGTAAGTGTGCTACCTTGTAGAGCAGGGCTCGGTGGTAGTATAGTGTGTATAGTAAGTGTGCTACCTTGTAGAGCAGGGCTCGGTGGTAGTATAGTGTGTATAGTAAGTGTGCTACCTTGTAGAGCAGGGCTCGGTGGTAGTATAGTGTGTATAGTAAGTGTGCTACCTTGTAGAGCAGGGCTCGGTGGTAGTATAGTGTGTATAGTAAGTGTGCTACCTTGTAGAGCAGGGCTCGGTGGTAGTATAGTGTGTATAGTAAGTGTGCTACCTTGTAGAGCAGGGCTCGGTGGTAGTATAGTGTGTATAGTAAGTGTGCTACCTTGTAGAGCAGGGCTCGGTGGTAGAAGGTCCCCAGGCGGATGCGGCCTATAGGGATGATGTTGGACTGCAGCTCAAACTTCAGCTCACTGATGTGGAGTTCCCACAGGAAGTCATGCTGCCTGTCAGTCTCCACAGCCCCGCCCATCGCCTCGCTCACCAGCCTGACAGCCAATCACAGGAGTTTTAGGGCTTGAGTGGCTGCAGAAACAGCCAATGGCAAGCCAGGAAATCACTGTGGGTTGGCCATGAAGTTGAGCGTACATTGTTTATTGGATGGATGTTAAATCCTGGATCGTTTTGACCCTAGAGGTTAGAAACTTACAAAGAAATTGCCTTTTCATGGAAGTCTGACATATCACATGCAGAGGTTGTGTATGATAACTGGTCGAGTTCATGTATCACTCAGAGTGTTTGAGGGAGCCCTGAAATGAAGATTCATAAATAATTCCCCAGTCCCCGGTCCTGTGGTGGGTCACCTGGCCAGAGCGCTGTACTGCTCCGCCTCCTCAGGCAGGGGAAGCACGGACGCTGCCTCAGACACCAGGCGCTGGAGGGCGTAGTCCAAGGGCAGTATCCATGGTTTCTCTGGAAGCGAGACTTCCTGTTGGGTCGAGACTTCCTGTTGGGTTAGGGTCTCGTCCTCCCTGCGCCCTTTACCCTTCCCTTTACTGCGGAGTGAGGGACAACATCTCAAATAACAGCTTGTACATGCACACACACACAGATACACAGACACACACACACAGACACACACACAGACACGCACACAGACACACACACAGATACAAACACACCTTGGCGTCCTGCAGCTGGCCTTGCTGCTGAGTGCCGAGGCGGTGCGTGTGTCAGTAGGAATGTCCTGCAGCCTCTCCTCTGACTGCTCCACTGGGACCCTGCCACAAACAGGAAGCAGGGAACAGGGAACAGGAAGCAGGAAGCAGAAAAAAGGAAGCAGGGAGCATACAATAATTCATAAAAAACAGTCCAATATAGGGAAGTGTAAATACATTTAGAGCAGATAAACTCCATGTCTTATTAGGTCTAACAGGGTCTACTGGCAGCCTGCTAGCTCTGGCCTGCTTGACATGCAGAAGGAGCATGCCCCTCTACCCCGAGCCCCTCTACCCCGGGCCCCTCTACCCCGGGCCCCTCTACCCCGGGCCCCTCTACAAAATAAACTTAAGGGCCAACCAGCATCCACCCCATCCTGCACCACAAACACACACAAACTACTCAAGGAGCAGAGCAAATCAAGCATACAGGGAAGGCAGAGGTAAAGCACTGCTGTGACTGTGAGGGGACACATTGTGACTATGAATGAAGGTTGCAGACCCCCCCCCCCCCTCCCCCCCCCCCTCCCCCCGCCCCTCCAGGACACAGGGTGAAACTCAGTTCACATCAGACACCCATCTGCCTTCCTATAGAACTACGGCATAATAGGGTGCTCCATTATTCCTGGGGTGGTGTGTATGAGCGCTGTGTGTGTGTGTGTGTTGGTGTGTGTGTAGTCGTGATCGTGTGTGTAAGTGTGAGTGTGTGTTTAGTTTCAGGGTACTGGAGTGGAAGAGAGGTACCCTGGGGGTCTGCTCTCTTTAACAAAGTCAATTCATTAAAATGCTAGATGTAGTGTAGAGAGGATACTAGATGGAGACACAGTGTGTGTGTGTGTGGTATTGTGTGTGTGGTACTGTGTGTGCCTGCCCACTAGCATTTAGCTGCCCTTTCACACTACATCTTTTTCATTGTGAGCCTGTCAGCAGCCAGGAGACACACAGAGTGGAGACACAAGGAGAGGAGGGAGAAAGGAGGGGAGGAGGAGGAGAAGAGAGAGGATAAGAGAGGAGGAGAGGAGAGAGGCGGAAAGAGGAGGGGAGAAGAGGAGAGAGGAAGGGAGCAGAGAGAGGAGGTTGTTGCTGTGTGTCTAGGGGGCTGTGTGTCTAGAGGGCTGTGTGTCTAGAGGGCTGTGTGTCTAGAGGGCTGTGTGTCTAGAGGGCTGTGTGTCTAGAGGGCTGTGTGTCTAGAGGGCTGTGTGTCGAGAGGGCTGTGTGTCTAGAGGGCTGTGTTTCTAGAGGGCTGTGTGTCTAGAGGGCTGTGTGTCTAGAGGGCTGTGGGTCTAGAGGGCTGTGTGTCTAGAGGGCTGTGTGTCTAGAGGGCTGTGTGTCTAGGGGGCTGTGTGTCTAGAGGGCTGTGTGTCTAGAGGGCTGTGTGTCTAGAGGGCTGTGTGTCTAGAGGGCTGTGTGTCTAGAGGGCTGTGTGTCTGTCCTGACTCACGTGTGCAGGGTCTTGGTGTTGAGGGTGATGACAGCCCTGCGCTGGGTGAGAGGCTGCTTGGACATCTCCTCCAGAGACAGCACTGTCTGGCCTGGACGAGCCTGGGGAGGGGAGAGGACTTAACCAGGGTGTAGGGCTGTCTAAAGGTTTGTGGTGTGTGACTGTGTGTGTGTGTGTGTGTACCTGTCCGGGGTCGTAGAAGCCATCGCTGATGAGGTCTGTGCAGGCCAGCCGGCCAGTCAAGCTGTATTTGAGGGAAGGGTTGAAATCCAGAAGCTTCTGGAAGGCTCTCTCACTGAAATTACTCCTCCGGTTCACTGAACAGTTAATGTCCTGCAACAGCTCCAGGGCCCTGACACACACACACACACACACACACACACACACACACACACACAGAGATACATGGACCAAGTTTACTCAAAAGAACAGAAAAAAAAAGTTTCTAAAGGTTGCAAAAATATTTTCTAAAAAAGGTTAGATTATTTATTTTTTGTAACTCTAGCGCCATCTACTGACTCCAGCCGGTCTCTGTTCATGGAACGAACAACATGACTCCTTTACTTTAGATGAAGGCCAGAATATAAATCCTGTTAGAACTAATGCACTTCTGATCCTTGATCTTCTGCAGTACTCTCTAAACCAGGACTCTCTAGCCCTGTTCCTGGGAAGCTACCTACCTCTTGGTTTTTGCTCCAACCACACTTACTTGACCTGAATCAACAATAGTTACCTGATCAACCAGCTAATTATTAGACTCCAGTGTGCTAGATTAGTGTTGGAGTGAGAACGTCCAGGCATGTAGCTGTCTGCTCTGACATCATCTGTGTGACATCATCTGTGTGACATCATCTGTGTGATGATGTCATGCCCGGGCTCACCCCAGGCTGCACAGCTCCACGGCCGTGGCCTCGTCATTGGCGCACACGCTGAGGGCCCAGCATGCATTGCGTCTCACTGCTTTGTGATTGGACTGTAGCAGCCTGACCAATGGAGCGAGGCCGCCGGCGTTCCTAAGCTACGTGAGAAAAACAGACAAGGTCAGTGTGTGTGTGTGTGTGTGTGTGTCTATATGTGTGTGTGTGTGAGTGTGTGCCTTACGTCTGCCCTCCCGTCAGCATCACAGGCCAGAGCAGCCAGGGCCTGGGTGGTGTGCAGCAGGGTGTGTGTGTCTGGGCAGCTGAGGGGCTCCACCAGAGCCCGCATGGCTCCGCGGGACAGGATGCTGCTGCGCACCACTTCCTGCTGGGCCATGTGGGAGAGGGCGGCGGCCGCGTGGGCCACGCCCCCGGGAGAACCCTCCTGCAGCAGCGCAACCAATCCCTGCTCTCCCTCCGCCTCGTACGCCGCACTGACACACACAGATACACACACACAGAATCACACAAGACACACACTCATAGAACAATCTCTGCTTAGCAACACAACAACACAGAGAGAGAGAGAGAGAGAGAGAGAGAGAGAGAGAGAGAGAGAGAGAGAGAGAGAGAGAGAGAGAGAGAGAGAGAGAGAGGGAGGGAGGGATGATGGACTCACTAGGCGTTGAGCTGGTGGTTGTGTGTGAGGTTGGACAGGGCCAGGGCTGCGGCCTCTCTCACTTCTGACCCCTCATTGCTTAGCAACTTAACCACTGCGCGGATGCCGTCTGAAACACGCCCAGACGTGCATATTCATGAAGCATGGCTCCTCCTCCCACTGCTACTGGAACTGGTGTTGTGTTTGTGTTAAACCGTCTGCGTGTGTGTGTGTCTCACCCAGGTGTCTGAAGGTGTCTCTGCGTGTGTGTGTGTCTCACCCAGGTGTCTGAAGGTGTCTCTGCATGTGTGTGTCTCACCCAGGTTTCTGAAGGTGTCTCTGCTGGCCATGCTGAGGCTCATGGCAGCGACAGCCTGACAGCTAGCGATCCTGACGCTGTCGTTCTCCACACACAGCAGCTCCACCAGGACCTGCTCCACAGCCTGCTCATGAAGCAGCTGGCGATTCTCAGCTACACACACACACACACACGCACACAGCTGAGCACAAAGCCTGGATGAATGACCTCACACACACACACACACAGGCGCGCTGGCTCACAGGTGTTTGCGACCCTGGCGAGGGAGGTGAGGGCGAGGGCCTGGACAGCAGGCTGGGGGGAGGAGAGGAGGATCTGCAGCAGGGTGCTCATCCCCCCAGACTCAGCCAGCACTCGCACACTGGCCTCCTCCAGCATGCAGGAGGACAGCACCCGCAGAGCACCCACATGCAGGTCTCCACACTCCTGGAGGGGAGCGGGGAGGGAGTATGGAGGGGGAGGTGGAGGGGTGGAGGAAGTATGTGTTAAAATCAATCTCCTCCCTTGACATCAGTGCATTAAGCATTGAAACACACACACAATAACCCCCCCAACACACACACATTCCAACCCCCTAAACACACACACACTAGCCCCCCCAACACACACACACTAGCCCCCCCAACACCCCCCCCCACCTTGTTGGCGAGCAGCTCCAGCAGCGTGGCCAGCCCCTGCTCCTCCCGCAGGCAGGCCCGTGTGTCTGGGTCCAGGCTCAGAAGCTCCAGGGAGGCCAGGCCCAGCTGCTGGATCACCACAAACTCTGACCTCAGCAGCTCCAGCAAGGGAGGGATCCCCTGCAGCCCCCACACCGCCTCCCTGCTGGGCAGGTCCTGCACTCACACACACACACATATATATATACATACACACACTCAGACAAATAATCAACAGCATTGCTACACAGTCCCCTCTGAGAGCAGCCTGTGATAGGGGGTGGTAGAGGTGTGTGAGGGGTGAGGGAGGGGTTACCTGGACCAGGTTACAGATGCACTCGGCTGAGTTCTTCTTCACGTCGGGGTCTGGGCTGGACAGCAGCTGCAGGAGGGGCCCCAGGCCCTGGCTGGAGAAGATCTGGACCTTACAGCTGAAGTCCACTGACAGGGAGACCAGGCACAGAGTAGCAAATTCCTGGACCACCACGTCCTCTATGGAAGAATACACACTCAGCTGGAGCAGGACATCGATAGGGTGGGATCTCTTTTTTGTAATTTTTGTGGGCACCCTTGATGACTTTTTAATACTTGAGTGACTATGATGGAGTGTGATGATGTGCATGATTGAGGCCGTATTGATGACATCGCAGTGTGTGTGTATTCCTCAGGATGGACAGATACCTTCAGGTGACAGTTTGGCGATGACTGAAGGGATGACGTCAATTTTCTTCAGAAGTCTCTTCACATCACCTAGCAATAACAGAAACATTGTTTTCTTTTCTCTCCAACAGCTGGTCCCAATTCAAGTCAGTCAGCCAATCAGAAGACAGCCAGCCAGTCAGTCAGCCAATCAGAAGACAGCCAGACAGCCAGTCAGCCAGTCAACACAGAGGCTCTCACCATTGGCAGCCATGACACCCAGGGCCATGAATGCGTTGCGTCGCACTAGCTTGTCTTCGTGGGAGATGAGCTGGCAGAGTGGCTCCACAGCCCCCAGTCCCAGCAGAGAGCTGCAGTTCTCATCTCCTGCCACCAGAGGGCGGTGGAGAGGAGGAGATGAACACAGGGGAAGAGGGCACCTTCCTTTTCAGGCTAATCTCAGTTCACTTTAGTTAAAAAAAAACTATCTCATAGGCTTCAAACACAATATGTTCAGTCAATAAACGAAAGCACTGCTCTTCTCTGAGAGAAGTGAGAGAGAGGCAAGAGAGAGAGAGAGAGAGAGAGAGAGAGAGAGACAGAGACAGGAGAGAGAGAGAGACAGAGGGATACTACCTTTCTTTGCAAATGTGTGAATAGCTTCACATGCTTTGGCCAAGACCTCCTCCTCCGGAGAGTTCAGCATAAGAACCACAGTGGCTGGTTTCCTGCTCTCGATGGGCAGAGGGTCAAACTGCTGCATGGGGGGGGGGGGGGGGGGGGGCATACAGATGACTCAGTGTGTGTGTTCAGCACAAATGAAGGACTTAATTATCCTTTAACTCTAACGAAAGGGGTTAGCTAGTCGACTAGATTCTTACAGTGTCCTTAGAAGGAGCCTCATTCTCCTTCTTCACTTTCTTTCCCATTTCTGAAACAAGGAATAAAACTATTATCAAATTAGAAAAACGTATTTATAAATGTTTTCACTTAAATGCAATGCTGGTGGTAGTTTCGCTGAGTTTGTTGGAAAACTAGCTGAGTAGAGAACTAACTGAACTTGGCTAATGAGTAATGTACCATAAACTAGCTGCTGTAGGCAGCTCTAGCTACACAGAGATAGCTAGCTAGCTATTTGATGAAAGATTACAACCTACCATACACTTACAAACAAGAAAGCTTTAGGTCAGTAATTGTGACTTTCCTAATCGCCCTTTCGTTTGGGTTCATTACCTGTTATTAACTCACAGACCAGTCAGAAGCGCCCAGGTTTTCGTCTAGCTTGTTAGCCAGACAGATCGCAATGTTTTGGAAATGTGGAAGGATGACTTGGTTGCTAAGCGACGTGAACCACATTGTTTCGGGTGTAATTCAAAACGTGCTCGTGACCTCCTTGGACCATATACAGGGACCGTGATGGGAGATTTGACCTGTGAAAGTGTATTATTATAGAATATTAATAGACAAGTGTTCATCATAAAACTAGTACTTGAATATTTGAAAAATCGGTTGAAAAATCGGTTGAAAAATCGGTTGAAAAATCGGTTGAAAAATCATTGTCACGGTCAAATGTAAATGCTGGTAAGAATATAGGTGGATGTCCAGACCACAAATGTGTTCACCGGGATTAAAGATGCCTGTTCCCTTAAGAGGTGGTCCATTCTGGCAGCACGAGGCCCTTGGCATGAGGAGGGTGAGTCATAAAGCAAAGGAGCACTACATCAGCATCAGCAAACTGAGGTTCCCCCCTCGGAGACGCACTGACACAGCAGCGGAGCGCCGATGGAAAAAGCACACTCTGCACCAAAACCCAGATGACCTCTAACGGCATTAGGCCTACCTCCGGTGGTACGGGACACTGTCACTCCGCTGTCTCGGGCCCGATTGCCCTCAGATTAATCTCAAATCAAGCAAGTTGCCGGTGGGGAGATGGGGAAAATGTTGATCATGCTCACTTGTACATTATTAGGGGTTTGCAAAAGGGGCATTGGATAAATACACATACAAACACACGTACGCGAACACACACACAAACGCACACACCCGAGGAAAAATACCGTTAATCCATTAGGTTTAGGCTAACAATCTTGCACGTCATTTTGCTAATATTATACAGTGCGTGTTATAGGAGTGAGAAATTAGAAATTGCACAGTAGAGACGCGGGGGGTTTAGGGGAGGGAGGGGTTGTGTTGCAGCGAATCAGAGCGAGAGAAGGAGTAGAAGCTTGAATGTGCCTGCACGAGGGACCGTAGCTCGAGCTGTCACCTCCCTCCAGCTCGAGCTGTCAGTTGACAGCCAACACAGAGCCGGAAGCCACATACCCGCGGATTTGATGAGCCGTAGATTTTACACACATATTTGTACGCGATAAGAGATAAAGCCTTTAAAAATTAATCGTGAGGCCCCACGCTGTCATATCTACGGACTGACCCGTTATCGTGTACAAGGAAGGAAAGCCATTGCTATCTGACGAACATTCAAGCTAACAGTTAGCTAGCTTGACAGCTTGCCAGTGCTGTGCAGTGCTCGAGCCAGGCTGTGTGTGGGTGGGCTAGCTGCCGAAGGTCGGACTGGACACCACGGACTGTTTGTAAAGCTCTTTGGTCAGCGAGCTAAATACCCATATGACGAGGCTGCATGACATTTCGTTTACCATTTCTACATTGCAGTATTAATTTGTGATGTTTTTTTTCCACTGGATGCCAAACGAGTATTCATCCCGTTGCGTTGTAGTCAGTTAGTTGCTTACCAGGCAGCTAGTAGCTAGCTAGCTAAGCTATGCTAACGTCAGATCAGTGAGGACTGGCTGGGTGCGAGAACCGCAAGGAAGAGGTGACTTGACTGTCGAAGTGATGGGTTATTAAACTATAGCTGGGAGTTATAATAGACGAAGATATTTGCTCGCAGTTTCTTCAGCTAATGAATAAGAAAACGGTGATAAATTACGCAAATCCAAGGAGCCTGGCAACAGTACATCTGTGAACGAGGACACATTTAGACGGGTGTTGTAATTATTATTTTTATTTTTAGTTAAATGCAGAGTGTCGGTGATCACTGAGCCGTGAGCTGGTGGTGAGCATCAGCTACCCAGCGAGCTATCTGAGATTCAACCAGTTTACTACCGCTAAAGATGGCTACGGCGAGCAGCATTGCCGCATCTATTGCGAGCAAAACGAAGACCAAGAAGAAACACTTCGTGGCTCAGAAAGTGAAGCTCTTCCGAGCCAGCGACCCTCTTCTGAGCGTCCTAATGTGGGGAGTGAACCATTCGGTGAGTCCATCGTGTGCCGTATCAAAAAATACAGTTTTCCTTGACCACTGTCTCACCACCGTGTAGCGGCTGATACACGCAAATCAGAGGTGGCAGCTCGCGGTGGTTGTGTAGAAGAATTTCATCCGCAGCTGTCCTGTAAAATGCAAATAGTTTCCATTCCGAATTTCAGTCAGGGTTGGAGCATTGCCTAACGAGTTTGTATAGCTAGTCCCAGTGGTTTGACAGTTTGTAGTCAGCATCTACTGCGTTATTGAGCATGTCTTATTTGTACTGTTTAGCATTGCGTAATCTGTGTGGTGTGATTAAATATGATTAACAACAAGCGTTACGCCGTGTTACGCTGTTGGACTTGTCAGGTTTGCATACGATGTGACCTTTCAAAAAGCTCAGTCCATCTGTTTTGAATGTGTGTGTGTGTGTGTGTGTGTGTGTGACTGTCAGTCAGAGAGAAGGCCCTGTAGCTTCCTGTTGTGTGTTGTGCTATATATGAGATATTGGAGATTTGAACGTAACTACTTGAGCTGCAACCCAATGCTCTACCACCGAGCTATACCCATTGAGAGAGGGTTGGGGAACGGGGATGCGTATAGTTCAGTGGTAGAGCATGGTGATCGGTGTGGAATCTTGTGTGAATCTGTGTGGAGTCGTGTGTGTGTGTGGGTCCGTGTGTGTGTGTGTGTGTGGGTCCGTGTGGATTTGTGTGTCCGTGTGTGTGTGGGTCCGTGTGGATTTGTGTGTGTGTGTGTGTGTGTGTGTGTGGAAGCGTCAGTGTGAGCCAGAGTGATGTGACCTCCCCGCAGCCTGAAAGTGGAACTGAAGTGGAGGTTACACAACGCTCCTGGATCTAGCTGGACGGCGCTCTGTTCACTTAGTCAGCTTACAAGTAGCGTGTGCTAGGATCCAGTCCTGCAGCCCTGTGTTGTGTGCTAGGATCCAGTCCTGCAGCACTGTGTTGTGTGCTAGGATCCAGTCCTGCAGCCCTGTGTTGTGTGCTAGGATCCAGTCCTGCAGCACTGTGTGCTAGGATCCAGTCCTGCAGCCCTGTGTGCTAGGATCCAGTCCTGCAGCACTGTGTTGTGTGCTAGGATCCAGTCCTGCAGCACTGTGTGCTAGGATCCAGTCCTGCAGCCCTGTGTTGTGTGCTAGGATCCAGTCCTGCAGCACTGTGTGCTAGGATCCAGTCCTGCAGCCCTGTGTTGTGTGCTAGGATCCAGTCCTGCAGCACTGTGTGCTAGGATCCAGTCCTGCAGCACTGTGTTGTCTCTGTTAGAACATCAGCTTCGCTTTACGTTTTCGTTGTTTTTGGATTGTCTGGTGAGGCGTTTTTAAGGGAGGGCCTACCCGGTATAGCTCAGTGGTTAGAGCATTTGACTGCAGATCAAGAGGTCCCAGGTTTAAATTCCCCTATGTATGTTGCTTTGGATATCAGCTTTGGCTAATTGAGTACAATATAATATTGTTGTTACTTACTAATCTTGTCTGGTTCCCTAGTGTGTCAGCCTCTTATTCCCTGGACTAAAACAACCTTGACTTACCCTGCAAGAGAGACCAGTTATACGTGTTACTAAGTATATTATGTTAAAACCTACATAACACAGTCCTTAAAGACTTACTTCTCTAGTCATCCTAAACCTATAGGCTACTAAGGCTTCTGTTGTTCTTCATTCATGAGGTTTGAAATTACTCCTATCTTAAAACAGCACTGTTTCTCATCAAAGTGAACAAAAGTTATCATAAATAGTAATTTACGGTTATGGAAATGATGACAGCAGGGAAGGAGGGTGATAGTTTAGTGGTGTTGATTATAGAGAGGGTTTGCCTCAAGGCGCTCCCTGGCGGTGTGTCAGCCCCCCTCCTGCCCCACGCCTGCCCCACGCCCCTCCTGCCCCACGCCCCCCCTGCCCCGAGTCTGAGAAGGGGTCATTTGGAATGTCTGCTGTCGATGGAACACAAGGATTGGAATGGGGAGAGTGGGAGTCTGTAGTATGTCATTCAGTGTAACACTGCAGAGGCTACACACACACTTACACACACAACACACACACACACAGAGGCCCTGAAACAGAACCATCTTTATCTCCGTAGGGACCTATCAATCAAACCCATCACACTGGAACTTCCTGCAGAGCAGCTATTTCACTGCGTTCTTACTGCTGGAGCTGTATGGTTAATTATACAGCTCTACAGCTGTCACTAGTTATGGCTAACTAGTGACAGTTAACTGTTCAAGTTTGAAGTCCTGACTGGTGAAATAAGCCATTTGAGTGTTAAGACAGAACCACATTTCAAACTCTTGCCTGTCGGATGATGTTCGTGTGATGAGAGAGGGAGACGTTTCCTGACAGAAAGACGGTTATTCACTCACTCGAAGACCCTGCCGCCAATTCCTTAGCTGGAGCTTTCGAACCGATAGAAATGGTTCCATCCAGCCTAACTCACTCAGACACCAACTCCACAAACTCTAGGACCCTGATACGGTCGCCGGCTAGTTCGGAAGACACGCAGCACCGCTGTTGGAATGTCTGCAAGACATGACGTTTTTCAGCTAGTCTTGACTAGCAGGGTCTGCAGATGGACAGGAGGGTCAAGCAGAGCAGCATCACAGGCAGGATGTTCTACCACTCAGGAGGGTCCAGCAGAGTGGCATCACAGGCACTCTGCTGCTTCCTGTCAGACACGTCACAACGTCGCTGTTGTCACCTGGCCGTCTTCTGACCAGCAGAGGTTGGCGTGTGGTTCTGTCTAAACCTCACACGGTTAATGTCACTGCTAGACCTCACCTTACATTTACCTAAATGTAAATGTAGAGACAGTGGCTTGGTCTTGTGTATATAGCATGACTGACTATTAGCACGGACGTGAGAGTGTATAGCTGTAAACTGCTTTCCCATAATTCTCCAGCAGCAAGAATGCAGTGAGATGTCCAAGACAACAAGCTCTTAGGCTTAGCTCATCAGGCCTAGGGCTCTGGTCTGGTGATGTCAGAAAGGTTAGGCCAGGTCTAGTGATGTAATGGCTCTCTCTCCCTCTCTCTCTCTCTCCCTCTCTCCCAGTCTCTCTCACTAACATTCGCTCTCCCTCTCTCCCAGTCTCTCCCTCTCTCCCAGTCTCTCTCTCTCTCCCTCTCTCCCAGTCTCTCTCACTAACATTCGCTCTCCCTCTCTCCCAGTCTCTCTCTCTCTCCCTCTCTCCCAGTCTCTCTCTCTCTCCCTCTCTCCCAGTCTCTCTCACTAACATTCGCTCTCCCAGTCTCTCTCTCTCTCTCTCTCCCTCTCTCCATATCTCCGCCAACACATTCTCTCATTCCTCCAGCATCGTCCTTTATCCCTCTCTCACACTCTCTTTGTAGTGTCATCATTTCTCCTCCTCAGCCCCCCTCCCCCTCTCTATCTCTCTGTCTCTCTCTCTCAGAGCAGAGTGGCTGGGTCTGGGTCTGTAGATTGCATAAGAGTAGGGCTCTCTATTAATAGCCACAGGAGCGACCTGCAGCTAATATCCAGTGAATATGGATGAAAAATAGGATAAAAGGAACCCCACGAGAGAGAGAGAGAGAGAGAGAGAGAGAGAGAGAGAGAGAGAGAGAGAGAGAGAGAGAGAGAGAGAGAGAGAGAGAGAGAGAGAGAGAGAGAGAGAGAGAGAGAGAGAGAGGAGAGAGAGAGAGAGAGAGAGAGAGAGAGAGAGAGAGAGAGAGAGAGAGAGAGAGAGAGAGAGAGAGAGAGAGAGAGAGAGAGAGAGAGAGAGAGAGCGCACATGGTCTCCTGCAGCAGCCCAGGGTGTCTGGGTCAGTATCAGCAGCTTGGATCAGCAGGACATATCTGATACTCAGTCTGGATCTGTCCTATGTGCTCTATCATTCTCCCTCTATCTCTCTCCCTCTCCTCTCCTCTCCCTCTCTCTATCTCCTCCTTCCCTCTCTCCCTCTCCTCTCCCTCTCTCTATCTTCTCCTTCCCTCTCTCCCTCTCCTCCTTCCCTCTCTAAATCTCATTCCCTCTCCTCTCCCTCTCTCTATCTCTCCTCTCCCTCTCTCTGAATCTCATTCTAAATCACTGAGTGTGAGGGAAAGAGAGAGTGTGTGTGTAGAGAGTGTGTGTGTAAGAGAGAGTGTGTGTGTGTGTGTGTAGGTGTGCCATCTCCTGCACTGTGTGTGTGTGTGTGTGTAGAGAGTGTGTAGGTGTGTGCACCGTGTCGGTGTGTCCTCATTAAGGCTGACCTCTGTGAGAACAGAGGGAGTAATGAGGGAGAGAGGGCTGAACAGAGAGAGGCGGGGGTAAGAGGAGCCTGCTAATTTAGCTGAGTGTTTTAATAAGTCCCACTGCATGATCACCTGACCTGATCACCTGACCCCAGAGGAACCCATCAGATCCCAGTTCCACTCTGACAACAGTGTTTACATTTGACATTTGTATTCATTAATCAGATGCTGTTATCCAACACACATACAGTAGTCGTGCATACAGCAAGCCCAGCAGAAAATCAAGGATTGGATGTGCAGAGTTCTAACAGATGGATACAAATTTAAGATTCAACAATATATCATCATATCTAACATGGATGCCCTGCCAGAGACCCTCACCTCTTGATCTGAGAGTCTAAGGCTCTAACCACCGAGCTGGAGCTATGCCTTCCCTCTTGGTAACATTGATACCCAGGAACATGTATTGTTTCCATAGGGACCCTTCCTGAAATGAATAGGAGAATATAATGTTATAGAATATAACATTTAAAAAGGTGGAATTGTTTATAGTCTGTCCAGGAAGGTCCAGTCTAGACTTGTGGTCTGATTGTGCGGGACAGTAATATGTGACCTTTTAAAAAGTCCTGATCTCAGCTGTTCACCAACTGTGTATGTTGAAGTCTCTGTCGAAATTACCCCCAGATCCTGTGCCTGGTAGGTGTCTGGTGATTCACACTCATGGATATTAACATGAGAAACACACACACACACACACACCCACCCACACACACACACACACCCACACACACACACACACACACACACACACACACACACACACACACACACTCTCTCTCTCTCTCTCTCTCTCTCTCTCTCTCTCTCTCTGGCATAAGACTGAGTCTCTTCCACTACTGAGCCCTGTTACATAAATGACTGGATTGGACATCGACACATAACATCCCATACTGACACTGGTGTCTCTCTGCGCTGGTGTCTCCCTGCGCTGGTGTCTCTCTGCGCTGGTGTCTCTCTGCGCTGGTGTCTCTCTGCGCTGGTGTCTCTGCGCTGGTGTCTCTCTGCGCTGGTGTCTCTCTGCGCTGGTGTCTCTCTGCGCTGGTGTCTCTCTGCGCTGGTGTCTCTCTGCGCTGGTGTCTCTCTGCGCTGGTGTCTCTGCTCTGGTGTGTCTCTGCGCTGGTGTCTCTCTGCGCTGGTGTCTCTCTGCGCTGGTGTCTCTCTGCGCTGGTGTCTCTCTGCGCTGGTGTCTCTCTGTGGAGGTCACGAGAGCCGCCCCTGCTGACTAAGCACCCCCTCTCCTCTCCCACTTCCTGTCTGACGGTGCCGCAGAGCGCGCCCACTCCGCTCCGGGCGGAAGCCCCAGCTCGTCACCATGGTGACAAACAGGAAGTGGTGGTGTTAGACTTGGCTGCTGTTCTGTTAGCTACGTGGAGATAAGCCCAGCAGGATAACCAGAGAGCACGTGAGGAGAGCTCCTCTCTCCAACGCTCCGTCCTAGCCTGGCGTCTCTCTCACACAC
The DNA here is from genome assembly GCA_023658055.1 of Thaleichthys pacificus. Classification (NCBI taxonomy): domain Eukaryota; kingdom Metazoa; phylum Chordata; class Actinopteri; order Osmeriformes; family Osmeridae; genus Thaleichthys; species Thaleichthys pacificus. The sequence continues at coordinate 15,771,824 of CM042872.1, forward strand.
ACGCACACACACACACACACACACACAGGGTGAGGTCTGAGGAGGAGAGAGGGGGGAGGTTTGGGGGTGTCCTCCAGAGGGCTGCGTCATCCCTGCTCCCTCCAGGATGCATTAGCCTGTCTGGGGCTCTGCTGCAGCTTGGGCCCCCTGCCAGACTCAGCCCAGGATCCCTGGAGGCACAGCGTGGCTGGGGAGAGGGAGAGGAGAGGAGGAGAAAAAGGAGGGCAGGAAGACTAGGAGGAGGAGGGGGGATGTGTGTCTGAGTTCTCTATCCTGTCCTCATATTATGCGAGGGTGCATGTGAGTTATAGTACTGCATTCTGTGTGTGTGTGTGAGAGAGAGAAAGTGTGTGAGAGAGGGAGAGAGGGAGAGGGGGAGAGAGGGAGAGGGGGAGAGAGGGAGTCTGCAAAAGGGTTTTATTTCCTCTCCTCCCCCCATTTGAAACAAAGCTTTGTCATGAGGGGACGTCTCCTCTTAGGTCACCCACAATGCATCTCTCCGCCGCGTGTGACGTTGGCGCCTGTGCCAGGCGCAGCGCGGTGCCAGCGAGGGGGCCACAGCTCTTTGGACCTTCTCTCTTTCCGTAGTCTATAAACCCGTCACCAGCCCGCTGTGCAACACTAAGGCTGCTACCAGAACATGCAAACATTCCTTCTGTTCTTGTCAACAACACACCTTGATTCATGAGTTTATTGTCTAATGTTGATTCTGGGCCATCACATGAAACACACACACACCTCCACATTATGCCTCTTTTTCCCTTGAGGACCAGGGTTTAGAAACACCATCTCAGAGGCACGATTCGCCCTGTCTTCAAAGTTAACCAGATGCCGTCACTGTTCCAGAGCAGTCTAGCTGAGCCCCATGTTCCCTACCATCTGCTGTGAGGATCATGGAGTATTACTATTCTAATACTCCTCCTCTCTTCTCCTCCCCTGCTTCTCTCCCCCTCTCCTCCTGCTTCTCTCCTCCTGCTTCTCTCCTCCTGCTTCTCTCCTCTCGCTTCTCTCCTCCTGCTTCTCTCCTCCCGCTTCTCTCCTCCCGCTTCTCTCCTCCCGCTTCTCTCCTCCCGCTTCTCTCCTCCCGCTTCTCTCCTCCCGCTTCTCTCCTCCCGCTTCTCTCCTCCCGCTTCTCTCCTCCCGCTTCTCTCCTCCTGCTTCTCTCCTCCTGCTTCTCTCCTGTTTCCCCAACTACTACCCACTCCCCCTTTCCTCTCCCCCTCCTCCTCTCCTCACTTCTCCTCCTCTTCTCCACCTTCCCCTCCTCCCTCCATCTCCTCCTCTTCGGAGGCCTCAGCATGTGAGATGCAGCTCAGATCCTCCAGCTCCATCTTACAAAGCAGACGACCTCTAAATCCTGGTGTGACTGCAGCAGCGAGTCCATACACAGTGGCTGTGTAACCCAGAACCATCTTTAAATTACAGGAGGCTGCAGGCTGCAGACACGCTCCAGTCGCTCCGGCTCGAGGTGTAAACTGGGATTTAGGTTCTTTGTCGTTCTAGTTTTGTGACGAGGACAACTGCTGCTTCAGGAGAAGCCAGAGACAGACTGGAGACTATTAATAGACCTGCTCAACCTGCCAGCACCCAGTGACACACAGGCAGAGAGAGAGATAGATGGAGGGAGGGAGGACAGGGTGTGGTGTGTGTGTGAGAGAGAGTGAGAGACTGAGAGAGACAGAACTGAAATCATCTGTATGTGACACTAGCTGAGCCTGAATCACAGTCCTACAGCAATCTCTGCTGTCATCATCCACAAGCTCTGCTAACTCCCATAAGCACTGCCTGAAACATGATTCAGGTGCAGGTTCAGATCTGGTTAAAACCGGTTCTCCAGCTCTTCAAGCCTGAGATGGTCAGCCTTAGTGGACTTTCAAGTAGTGGTGTGGCGCAATGTCCCTCCCTCATACTGATGTGTGTGTGTGTGTGTCCTGTCAGATCAATGAGCTGAGCCACGTTCAGATCCCTATCATGCTGATGCCAGATGACTTCAAGGCCTACTCCAAGATCAAGGTGGACAACCATCTCTTCAACAAGTGAGTTCACACTTCACACACACAAAGACACACACTAAATGCTCATCTTCATTACAGTATGGGTTACTTATGTTGTGTTGTGTGTTGTGTGTGTGTGTGTGTGTGTGTGTGTGTGTGTGTGTGTGTACAGGGAGAACATGCCAAGCCACTTCAAGTTTAAGGAGTACTGTCCTCTGGTCTTCCGTAACCTCAGGGAGAGGTTTGGGATCGATGACCAGGACTTCCAGGTAGGTGCAGCACACACACACACACACACACAGGGAGGGGGAGAGCAGCAGTAGGGAGGGGAAGAGGGGTAGTAGGGAGGGGGAGAGCAGTAGGGAGGTGGAGAGGAGAGGGGGTGAGGCGGTAGTGAGTTGGAAAGGTTCGCCTGACCAGCTGAGGGCTTAGTCTTGTGGGCAGCAGCTGTCTGGAGGGGTGAGGGGTCCGCCAGCCAGCACACATCCAGGATCAGGGCTCTGTGGTGGGGGTGGGAGAGGGGCAGTGAGGGGCTCTGTGGAGCCCAGGGGAAGGCTCTCATCCTGGGCTGGTGTGTGTGATGTGACATGGCCTCCTGTGGAGCTGGAATGGAGGGCAGCTGAGACTGGCACAGACAGCTGTGGTCTGCAAACACATACGCACACATCTGTTGTAACAGTATACTTGTGGGAGAAAATAGCATTAACACTAATTACCTCCTAATAACAACTGTAATTCAGCCTCTTACCCAGACCCTAAAATACAGTTATCAATGTGAGAACACAAATTAGGTCTGTTTGGTTCTTGAAGGTATATTTACACACACACTGTAATGACCTTCCCTTCTCTTTGTCTCTCGATCGTTCTGCCTGTATTTATTTATTTCTCTCTCCCCCCACTCTCTCTCTTTCTACCCCCCCATCTCCCCTCCCCCCTGTAGAACTCTCTGACCCGCAGCGCTCCTCTGAACAGCGAGGCTCAAGGCCGTAGCGGCGCTCGCTTCCACACCTCCTACGACAAACGCTACGTCATCAAGACCATCAGCAGCGAGGACGTGGCCGAGATGCACAACATCCTGAAGAAGTACCACCAGGTACACACACACACACTCTCACACACACACATACACACACACATACACACATACTCACACATACTCTCATACTCACACACACACTCACACCTCTCCTCTCGTGTGTGTGTGTGTGTAGTTCATCGTGGAGTGTCATGGCAGCACTCTGCTGCCTCAGTTCCTGGGGATGTACCGGCTCACCGTGGACGGAGACGAGACCTACATGATCGTCACCCGCCACGTGTTCTCTCACCGCCTGTCCGTCTGCCGCAAATACGACCTGAAGGTGGGAGGGGGGAGGGGGAGAGGTGGGCGGAGGGAGGGAGGGCTGGGAGAGGTGTGGGGGTTAGAAATGTTGAAACTAATGAGCTAAAGATAAACTAGAAAAGAAACTGACGTCATCAGCTTGATGAGACTTATGTTCTTCTCTCTCTCCCTCTACATCTCTCTCTCCCTCTCTCTCTCCTTCTATATATCTCTCCTTCTATATCTCTCTCTCCCTCTATATCTCTCTCTCCCTCTCTCTCTCCTATATATCTCTCTCCCTCTATATCTCTCTCCCTCCATATTTCTCTCCCTCTATATCTCTCCCTCTCTCTCTCAGGGTTCCACAGTAGCAAGAGAGGCCAGTGACAAGGAAAAGGTACAGTCAACCTCCCCAGCCTTGATGACACTCTAACTCTAACTCACACACTCATGCTCACACTTTCACTCACGCTCACACACACACACAATCGTCACTTCCTGGTTATTTACCCAGATTTCTGTAACACTGATTAATGACCTTCTGTAGCGTTACTGTTCACTTTGTGCTTGTTTTCCTGGTTGAACCCCACATCCATGTAAATCCATGTGGAGGGAGAGAGCTGTGTGTGTCACACCAGGGTATAGACTGTCACACCAGGTGATAGACTGTCACACCAGGGTATAGACTGTGCCCACCTGCTGTGTGTGTCACACCAGGGTATAGACTGTCACACCAGGGTATAGACTGTGCCCACCTGCTGTGTGTGTCACACCAGGGTATAGACTGTGCCCACCTGCTGTGTGTGTCACACCAGGGTATAGACTGTGCCCACCTGCTGTGTGTGTCACACCAGGGTATAGACTGTGCCCACCTGCTGTGTGTGTCACACCAGGGTATAGACTGTCACACCAGGGTATAGACTGTGCCCACCTGCTGTGTGTGTCACACCAGGGTATAGACTGTGCCCACCTGCTGTGTGTGTCACACCAGGGTATAGACTGTCACACCAGGGTATAGACTGTGCCCACCTGCTGTGTGTGTCACACCAGGGTATAGACTGTGCCCACCTGCTGTGTGTGTCACACCAGGGTATAGACTGTGCCCACCTGCCATAAACACCAACACTGTGTTTGGCTCCCGTCAACTCCATGATGGGGAGGGACAGTTACAGTGATGCCCATCCATCTTCCTCAGTCAGCCCCTTCTCACCCCCCCCCCCCCCCCCGCCCTCCCTGACATGACCCCCTCTGACCCCTGACCCCTGCACGCCGTGTCCTCTGCTGCTTCACCGTCCATGCTTCTGCAGTTTCATCAGTGCCCCCCTGCTTGCTGTCTGTGTGTGAGAGACTGGTGTGTGTGTGTGTGCATGCGTGTGTGCGTGTGTAAGTCCTATGGTATGTTGTCTATCCTCTGAGGGTGTGTGTGTGTGTGTGATCCAGTGGTGCTAGCTGGAGGAGGTTTAATGCTTCTCTTGTATGGAGTGGTGGAGTGGTCCTCTGGCTGCAGGACTGGGTCAGAGTGCTATGCTGCCCCGCTCAGCACCATGAAAACATGCTGACTCACTCAAAGAAGGTGGTGTGTGCGTCTGTATTAAGCAGGCGTGTGTGTGTGTGTGTGTGCGCGCGCGTGCTCTGGACCACAGCCATGTTTGGGCAGAGCGAGGATCCGACCCTGAAAGGTCAGGTGTTTCCTCTGGGAGGGGAGGGAGGGGAGAGGGGGGGTCAGAGGGGTGGGGAGAGGGTGGGGAGAGGGGGGGTCAGAGGGTGGGGAGAGGGTGGGGAGAGGGGGGGGTCAGAGGGGTGGGGAGAGGGTGGGGAGAGGGTGGGGAGGTCATGTCCACGGGGTCATGAAGACTTCAAGCTACATTCTCCCCCCCCCCCCCACACACACACACACAAACACACCAATTCCATGCAGAACAAATCCACAGTGACTATGGAAACCAAGCTCCATTGGGTTACTCACACACACACACACACACACACACACACGCTCACACCTAACTGGCTGTCTGTCTCTGCTGAGTGTGTGTTAAATGCTCCTTTACAGACTAACAATGGAGATTAACCAGATTAGGGATTAAGTGTGGGCTTTCTTTGTTGCTGCTGCCTGTGTCACCTGTGTTGCCCACATTAAGGTGCCTTAGCAACAGTATACAGTCAGTTAACAGTATTAGCAGCATTAGCAACATCAGCAGTTCTAGTTGTAGCAGCCTTGGCGGGGTTAGTAGCGCTAGTGTTAGCAGCGCTAGTGTTAGCAGCGCTGGTTTTAGCAGCGCTGGTGTTAGCAGCGCTGGTGTTAGCAGCGCCGGTGTTAGCAGCGCCGGTGTTAGCAGCGCCAGGGTTAGCCGGGTTAGGGTTAGCAGCGCTAGTGTTAGCAGAGCTAGTGTTAGCAGCGCTGGTGTTAGCAGCGCTAGCGTTAGCTCCTCTGCCGGTGCTGCTGGCGGGAGCTTCATACACAGAGCTCTCTGGAGCTCAGCCTTGGATGTTTTGCCTGGCACAGTTTGGTCCTGAATATGCACGGCCATGCAACACAATCTTTCTGTCTCACACACACACACACACACACACACAGTCATTCACACACACCTTAAATAAGCACTTCAGTGGGCACTTCTAGAGTTGTTGTAAATGACTGGGATGCTCATCCCACTAACCAGTGTTTTTCCAGGCTGTGATGTGTGTGTATCTCCGGTGTGTGTGTGTTTTCCAGTGTGTGGCGTTGCTTCACACACAAACAACAAGTCCAGCCAGTGACCCTGTTTTGTCCTACTGCATGGCCCCCTCGTTGCGCTTCTCTCCCCACGCATGCGTCTGCATGGAGCTGCCTGGCCGCATGCATCTCCCCTGCAGGCTTCTGCCTCTCACACACACACACACACACACACACACACACACACACACGCGTGTGTAGAGACCCAACATTGTGCTGCATGCATCTGTTCTACACATACGCACAACCTGGGAGTTCTCAGGGTGGGGTGGTACCTGCATATCCCTAGGTTACCTGCGTATCCCTAGGTTACCTGCGTATCCCTAGGTTACCGGCCTATCCCTACGTTACCAGCCTGTTGTAGTGGGGTCTGTGCACAACTGGACTTCCAGCCCTCCAACCTCCATAGAGACCTCACCTGTACACTCAGCCCCACACACACCTGTACACTCAGCTACACAGACAAGCTGTAGCCAGCTACCAGGGCAGTGTAGAGGAGAGAGTAAGCTCCCAGCTCACTGAGAAAAATGGATGTTGTCACCTGGAGCAGGGCAGGATCGCCCCTTCATGGCTTCGTCTCCAACCTCCAGCCAGCTGAAGGGAAACTGCACAAAACACACCTTTCAGTTGTTAGTTAGTTGTTCAGCTGTTTAGATTCTCTGCTGGTATTTCCTAAGAGAAAGCCGGCACAGGGAAGCATCACTGGGACTGTTCCTGGATCCAGCTGTCTCAGATGGCCATGTGACTGCTGATGCTGTTGTTGTTGTGTTTATATGTTGTTTTCTGTTTACTCTGACCCACACTCCTCATGCCAGCAGCACCGGCTGGCGTCCCCATTGGATAGGGGTATGTGTGTGTGTGTGCTGTTATGGGAGTGTGTGTGTGTGTGTGTGTGCTGTTATGGGAGTATGTGTGTGTGTGTGTGTTGTTATGGGAGTGTGTGTGTGTGTGTTGTTATGGGAGTGTGTGCTGGTGGCATTAGAAGACTGCCAGGTCTCCAGCCTCAGTCCCTCTGAGGCCAGACTGTGGCTCCTTCTGTCAGACCACACACACACACACACACACACAGATCAGAGCCACACAGGAGGATGCTCAGTAGGTGAGGGGGAATGTAGGCCATCGAGGTGGATTAACTAGTTCCAGAGATGCAGAAACATCAGAGCAAAGGCAGAACAGGAGGAAGGCTTTCCCAGGCTTCAGTTCAGTTTGAACGTCCCAGAAACACCAGCGAGACAGGAGACAGGCTGTCCCTCCTCGTGGAAACTCTTCTTCATCTTCATCTTCCTTCGTTAAAGGCAGCTGGCTCCGAGCCTTGAAAAGCAGCTTTTTCTTTTCTTTGTCGCCTTCTAACCAATACAAGTTGTTGTATTTTTCTTAAACACTTGCCTTTCCTTCCAACTTCCTTCTTCCTCTGCCTCCTCCCTCACCTCCTTCCTTCCCCCATTCCTTCCTCCCTTGCTCCACCCCATCCCTCACATCCTCCCTTCCCCCCTCCACAACCCTCTCCCTCCCCCCCTTCCCCCCTCCACAACCCTCTCCCCCTTCCCCCCTCCACAACCCTCTCCCTCCCCCCCTTCCCCCCTCCACAACCCTCTCCCTCCCCCCCCTTCCCCCCTCCACAACCCCCCTCCCTCCCCCCCTTCCCCCCTCCACAACCCCCTCCCTCCCCCCCTTCCCCCCTCCACAACCCCTCTCCTCCCCCCCTTCCCCCCTCCACAACCCCCTCCCTCCCCCCCTTCCCCCCTCCACAACCCCTCCCTCCCCCCTCCCCCTCCACAACCCTCTCCCTACCCCCCTTCCCCCCTCCACAACCCCCTCCCTCCCCCCCTTCCCCCCTCCACAACCCCCTCCCTCCCCCCCTTCCCCCCCTCCCCACACCCCCCCTCCCCTCCCCCCCTCCCTCCCCCCTCCACAACCCCCTCCCTCCCCCCCTTCCCCCCTCCACAACCCCCCCTCCCTCCCCCCCTTCCCCCCTCCACAACCCCCTCCCTCCCCCCCCCCCTCCTCCCCCCCTTCGCCCCCCTTCCCCCTCTCCACTACCCCCTCCCTCCTCCCCCCTCCACAACCCTCTCCCTCCCCCCTTCCCCCCCTCCAAACCCCCTCCTCTCCCCCTCCCTTCCCCCCCTCCCTCCCCCTGTCCCCCCATTCCCCCTCCCCCCCCCCCCCGTCCCCCCTCCACAACCCTCTCCCTCCCCCCCCCTCCCCCTCCACAACCCCCTCCCTTCCCCCCCCTCCCCCCTCCTACAACCCCCTCCCCCCCTTCCCCCGTCCACAACCCCCTCCCTCCCCCCTCTCCCCCCTGCCCCCTCCCCCCCACCCCCCCTCCCCCCCCTCCCCCTCACACCCCTCCCTCCCCCCCCACCCTCCCCCCCTCCACAACCCCCTCCCTCCCCCCTCCCCCCTGCCTCCACAACCCCTCCCCACCTTCCCCCCTCCACAACCCCTCCTCCCTCCCCCCCTCCCTTCCCTCCCCCCTTGCCTCACCTCCCTCCTCCCCCTCCCCTCCCCCCCCTCCCCCCCCCCTCTCTCTTCTAGCAGCCGCGCCCTCCTGAGGATGTGCCCCCCGAGGCCCAAATCTAACGTTCAGCAAAGGCTGCAAACGCTGCGGATCGCCACGCGCTTTTACTGCGCAATGAAACACGTAAGAGATGTACGAGAACCAGGCTCATATATATATACCAGGCATGACCTACCTGCCCACCTACCTACCTACATATCTATCTAGTTATCTATCTTCCACTCCATATATCTATCTCTTGACCTATCAAAATATCTATCTCTCTGTCTACCTCTCTCTCTACCTCTCCATATATCTATCTACCTCTCCATCTATCTATCAATCTACCTTTCCACCTATCTTATCCATCCATCCCCAAGGCTTGTCCCAATAGCTGGACCACTGAATGCTCCTTGTCGTCTAAAACAGTCTGATGTAGCGAGAGAGGCCAGCCAGTCGACACTCATCCTCCCATCCCACCCTAGTTTTTAGTTTCTTCCCGTGGTGGGGGACTCCTGTGCCCAAGCAGGCACCAGTCTGAGGTCTGAATTCAGACGCAGGAAGGGAAGGAATGTCTGTACTTCTGTGAGGCTTCCTTAGCGCAGGATCACCTCACCTTCTTTGCCCGAGCAGAGACGCAAGCGGAGCCGCACGCTACTCAAGCTGAGCGATGCACAGCCGGCTACTCAAGCTGAGCGATGCACAGCCGGCTACTCAAGCTGAGCGATGCACAGCCGGCTACTCAAGCTGAGCGATGCACAGCCGGCTACTCAAGCTGAGCGATGCACAGCCGGCTTCAAAAGCTGAGCGATGCACAGCCGGCTACCACTGACATAGTTCACTCAACTACCGCTAGCTTTCTGTCTCTCCCTTTCTCTCTGTATATCTTTCTCCTATCCCTCTCAATCTGTCACTCATTCACTTACACCCACACACACAGGAAATATAGCTGAGCCAGATGCAGTATTGACAGGGGAGGGGGGCTGTGACGGTGCTACTGGGTATGAGGGTCAGGGGTGAGCGGAGGGTCACATCGAACCCTCTTTAGGTTCAGGATGAGGACGATCCACCTACAACGAACCGCTTCAAGTTTAAAGTTTGACTAGGACGTGTGAACTGAGGAAACGCATGAGGATGACAGGATGAATGGATGACAGGATGAATGGATGACAGGATGAATGGATGACAGGATGGATGGATGAATGGATGACAGGATGGATGGATGACAGGATGGATGGATGAGAGGATGGATGGATGACAGGATGGATGGATGACAGGATGAACGACAGGTGAGAGTAGGGCTACAGTCTGGAGGTAGACAGTGTTTCTCTGTCCTGACAGATCCAGGTTCTCTCTGGTTCAGTGGTCACATGGGATTATGTGCTAAGCTCTTCAGGATCTCTCCCACATCCACACAGGAACAGAGAGTGTGTGTGTGTGTGGGGTTTAGGTTGTCTGTTTGTATATATGTACATGGTCACATGTTTGTGTCTACCTGTGTCTATGCTGTGTATACTGTCGTGAGATTTGAGTTGTATGATCTGTGGACAAGTGCATGTTTCACTGTGGCCTCATTTTGTGTCTGGAGCGAGAGTAAGTTAGTGAGTGTGTGAGCGGGTGTGTGAGCGGGTGTGTGTGTGTGAGCGTGTGTGTGTGTGTGTTCTCCGCTCACTCTAGTGCTGCAGGGTGCTGGTTGTGTGTCACTGCTTCCCCCGCTGCCGTAGAAACACTCCTCAGTAGAGCTGCTGCCCGTTTCCTCATTTCCTGCTTACTACTTCCTCTGAGCCCCAGAGCGCGCCCCCTTCCTGTCCCACGGAACGCCCCTGCCCTCCACAGGCCTTCCCCGGTACTGCAGGCGGCCAGGCCCCAGTCCCACTGCACTGCTTTAGGCTGCTGGTTTTGGGGTCACAGAGAAACACCACAGCACACTGTAGATTCAACCATGAGGCCAGAAAAAGGGTCTTTTAAAGGGATAGTTCACCCTAAATGTTGAATTCTGTGTAGGTTTTACAAAATTACCAAATATTTTACGTTTCGGTTCAGGTTGAATTTGGGTTAACTATCCCTTTAACTTCTCTAGTCATCATCTCATCTGCCGGGCCGAGCAATCAGGACCATGTCAGTTCTACTCTCCTGTATCCAACCAGTATTAACAGTCTTGACTCTACTAAAGCCAGCTCCTGAGTCTCACATCCCCCTGAGCAGTGGGGCTGAAGCAGTCAAACTGGTTAGCTAGCAGGCTACAGGAGTAGCACTCTCCTGCTAGCAGGCTGGCTAGCAGGCTGAAGGAGTAGCACTCTCCTGCTAGCAGGCTGGCTAGCAGGCTACAGGAGTAGCACTCTCCTGCTAGCAGGCTGGCTAGCAGGCTACAGGAGTAGCACTCTCCTGCTAGCAGGCTGGCTAGCAGGCTACAGGAGTAGCTCTCTCCTGCTATCAGGCTGGCTAGCAGGCTACAGGAGTAGCTCTCTCCTGCTATCAGGCTGACTAGCAGACTGAAGGAGTAGCTCTCTCCTGCTATCAGGCTGACTAGCAGGCTGAAGGAGTAGCACTCTCCTGCTATCAGGCTGACTAGCAGGCTACAGGAGTAGCACTCTCCTGCTATCAGGCTGACTAGCAGGCTACAGGAGTAGCACTCTCCTGCTAGCATGCTAGCTAGAAGGCTACAGGAGTAGCACTCTCTTGCTAGCAAGCTAGCTAGCAGGCTACAGGAGTAGCACTCTCCTGCTAGCAAGCTAGCTAGCAGGCTACAGGAGTAGCCCCTCCTGCTGTGTACTGACTAGCTGTGTGTGGTCGCCTCCTCCCTGGTCGTCAGGCCAAGGAGCTGCCCACCTACAAGGACAACGACTTTATCAACGACGGACAGAAGATCTACATCGACGAGGAGAACAAGAAGATGTTCCTGGAGAAGCTGAGGAAAGATGTGGAGGTAGGGGGGTCTGTGTGGGGAGGAGGGGTCCAGGGTTAGGGGGGTCTGTGTGGGGAGGAGGGGTCCAGGGTTAGTGGGGTCTGTGTGGGGAGGAGGGGTCCAGGGTTAGGGGGGTCTGTGTGGGGAGTCTGTGTGTAACCCTGAGCATGTCTGTCCCTGGTCAGTTCCTGGCTCAGCTGAAGCTGATGGACTACAGCCTGCTGGTGGGCATCCACGACGTGGAGCGGGCGGAGCAGGAGGAGGTGGAGAGCGAGGACAACGAGGGCGAGGATGACGGCGAGAGCGACGGAGGGGGCGTGGGCACCCCCCCGGACAGCCCCAGCAACACCCTGGACAGCACCAAACCCCTCTCGCCCGGAGAGTTCGACCCCAACATCGATGTCTACGCCATCAAGAGCCATGACAGTCAGTAGATGTTACCTGTGTGTGTGTGTGTCAGTAACAGTTGCCTGTGTGTGTGTGTGTGTGTGTGTGTGTGTGTGTGTGTGTGTGTGTGTGTGTGTGTGTGTGTGTGTGTGTGTGTGTGTGTGTGTGTGTGTGTGTGTGTGTGTGTGTGTGTGTGTGTGCGTCATCAAGAGCCATGACGGTCAGTAACAGTTGCCTGTGTGTGTGTGTGACCCCAGGTGCTCCCAGGAAGGAAGTCTACTTCATGGCGGTCATTGACATCCTGCAGCATTATGATGCCAAGAAGAAGGCTGCTCATGCTGCCAAGACCGTCAAGCACGGGGTACACTACTCTGTGTGTGTGTGTGTGAGGGAGAGTGTGTGTGTGAGAGAGTGTGTGAGGGAGAGTGTGTGTGTGTGTGAGAGTGTGTGTTGAGAGAGTGTGTGTGAGGGAGAGTGTATGTGTGTGGGAGACAGTGAGAGAGGAAGTGAATGTCTGGGTATGTGTGTGTGAGTGAACACTTCTGCGTTGCGTTGGCGCGTGTGTGTGCGTGTGTGTGTGTGTGTGTGTGTGTGTGTGTGTGGGGGGGGGTCCTCCTCCTTGCCTGGCTGGTCACAGTGGCTCTCTGTCTCCCCCTGCAGGCAGGAGCAGAGATCTCCACGGTGAACCCAGAGCAGTACTCCAAGCGCTTCTACGACTTCATCAACAACATCCTGTCATAGCCCCCCTCGCCCAGGGCAGCGGGGAGGAGGGGAGGAGGGAGGGAGGAGGGGAGGAGGGAGGGAGGGGAGGAGGGAGGGGAGGGAGGGAGGGAGGGGAGGAGGGAGGAGGGAGGGAGGGAGGGAGGGGAAGGGGAGGGGAGGAGGGAGGGAGGGAGGGAGGGAGGGAGGGAGGGAGGGAGGGAGGGAGGGAGGGAGGGGAGACCATAGAGAGGAGAGGTGGTAGTTGTTATGACTCCCGTCCTCATTCACTCACCTCTCTCTCTCTCTCTCTTCTCTAGTTCTCTTCCCCTCCGCGGGCTGCTCCCCTCTGCAGCTAAAACCTTCGTTTACATTTGCCGCCTCCTCGATTGGGTCGCACTTTGTTACTTTGGACCAGAAGGGTTCAAGAGGAGAACGGGTCCTCTAGTCATTACTGTTTTATATCATTTGTTATTGTTTGCTTGTTTGGGATTATGGCTTTAGGTTTTGTTTTTTTTTACTGCCTCTCAACACCTTGCATTGTTTGTTGTTTGTTGTTGTTGTTGTTGTTGTTGTGTGATTTTCTGATTGACCTTCTGAGGTGCAGAGGGCTTGCGTGAGGTCAGGTGGAGATGAATGACAGGATAACGAGAGTGACGTCACGTAAAAGGTGAAACAGGAAGTGAAGTGTACCTTTTACGGGCTCGTCCAATGCAATCGCTCCACTTCAGGAAGTCGGAGGCAGTCTTCCAATAGGCCGACAGCCATACCATCCAATCGCCATGAGTTCACCCTGCCAAACCAATCCCTGCTGAGTCTCCCCTCCTCCAGCCGCCCAATCAGCTGCTCCCCCTGACGATGCATGTTCCTTCTCCCGTCAAACTGACGCTTTCCCAAGCAAGGCTCCGTGGTTGTACTCGTACCACACACACACACACACGCCTGTTCAGCACCCACTTCCCTGCAAACACACACACATATAAACACACACACACGCCTTTCCACATCTCCATTCTGCACCCGATTCCAGACACACACACACACATGTATAAACACTCACACGAGAGAAGCCAGGATTGGTCTGGGCCTGGTGTGTGAGAGCTTGCTAGCTGAAGGTTTGTCTGGAGATGGATCCAGAGGTCAGGTGGTCAACCAGTTCACCTCACCCTGAATCCCATCACTGTCGCCCGCTCTACCAGAATCCTGGTCCGTTAGGTTTTAGAGAGGGAGGCGCTCGTTGCCGTGGCGTCCGGATGAGGCTTTGTTGACCCTCCATTGCCATCAGCACCTTAACCGTTGCACTTTTATACCATTTTTTATTTTATCGCATCTCTCGTTCTTTTACTGAAGAACTGTCTGGAGCTCTGGAACATGGCCCTGACAGGTGCCCCACCCTGCCCCCCTTCTACCCCTGCCGCCCTCCCCCTGCTCCTCTCAGAGGGGCTCTGAGGGGAGACACACCTTTCCTGCTCTCTGTAGGGGAAGGAGGGGGGGAGGAGTGTGTGTGCCCGTGATCCAGACAGACAGGCGATGGCTTTACCTCTGGCATCGTACCTGGACACACTCGCCTTGAGCAGCTGGAGGGCAACGCTGTGTTGTACAGTGTTTTACAAGGGGGGGAGGGAGAGGGGGAGGGAGGGAGGGAGAGGGGAGGAGGGAGAGGGAGGGGGGGGGGTAGAGGGGGGGGCGTCCTTTTCATCAAGTCAAGCCAACCTTGTCAGTTTCTCCTTTCAACGATGTTGTGTGTTTGTGTTTTCCCTCTTGTTGTTTGTGTTGTTGTTGTGTCGTCGTTGTTGAATTCCGTGTTTTGAATTTGGCGGGTTCTGAATTGATGTGGTGAATTTGTATATTTTGCACACAAAAAAAAAGGAACCAAACGTTATGCATACGATCCTTATCGGTTAAGTTGGTCTTAACAAGGGAAAGGCAATATACACAGGACCAAGTGTGAGTTTGTGCGCAATGTTGTTTGTGCGCAATGTCCGTTACGTTTAACCAACCAAGAGGAGTTATGTTGGTTGACTCCTCGAATATTCTAACCCATGCAAAAAGCTTCCACGCGATCCTTTTCTTTAAATGCATAGATTATATTCACATATATTTTTACATTTGCATTTTAGTCATGAAATATAGTTGTATTTTAAAACTGCACCCTAAGAGTGAGTGACAGTATTGTGTTCAGATGAAGAATGAAACTGCTTGGATTAGTAAAATGCTTCTGCTGTGTGTACTGGAAACTAAAACAGATAAATGCATGAGGCACCAGTTGGTTTCCTGCCCCTCTCCCCTCCTCCCCCTTCCCCCACCCCCCCTCTGTGTTGTGACTGTTGGACCCTCTGGGTCCTGGTATCCTTCACGTAAACTGAAACTTGTGTTTAGTTTGATTTCCTCAGAGTAACCAAGTTTTTACCATGCTTTAAACTGTGTTTTCATTGTATACACTGTGCAAGAGGTGTGCCTTTATATTCCAAATTATTTAATTTTGTATTTTAAAATCTTTTTTTCTTCTTTTTTTTTTTAAGCGAAAGTTAATGGTTATTTTAATAATAGGGTGTTCACTTTTAAAACAAAATTGTTAACATGTTTTTTTGTTGTTTGTTTGGTAAATTTGACCCCCCCCCTCCTTTGTACAAGTTCACTCTACTAATCTACAGCTGTTCCTTATTCAAACTGATTAATTTTTTATCGCCAGTTCTAAACAACAACATCAGAATATTGTCCGTCTCAAATATAGAGGCTTAACAGCACGTAGACATGGCCCTCAGGTTCAGCTGTAGGACCAGCGTTGATAATTTAACACCCATGTTAACCTTCTGGAAAGAAGACAGGAATCTGACCTCAGATCAGCGTCTGTGGGCTCATACCGCCTGATGTGAACCCACCCTGTGGGGCCTGCCTGCAGTGTGTGTGTGTGTGTGTGTGTGTAGTGGAGTGTGTACTTCTGTGTGACTGTCGTATCGGTGTTTAGGTGTTCTTTCTTGACTGGCTTCTTCTTATACTTCCAATGCTCAGGAGTCTGTTTCTCCCTCTCATTCTCCCTCTCATTCTCCCTCTTCCACCCTGTCTCTCCATCCCTGCACCAGGATCTCCTACAGACCTCATGTCAGTCCTGGACTCGCTACAGTGAATATGTATAACCCCTTTGCTAAACTGGCTAACGCTTTCTGTGCACGCACACAGACACCCTATAATCTAGCTCAGTGTTGGTCTTGAAGGCGGAAAAGAGAGAGACTGAGCATGCTGGGAAAGTGAGTTCTCTAGCTCTGAGAGCATTTGCCATTTCACAGACTTGGATCCAACTATGGACTCAGCCCTGACCCCTGACCCCATCCTGCTGGGGGTTGACCACGTTTCCTCTCATCGCACACCGGTGACTGGTTTCCCTCGGTAACCTGGGTCAGCTATCCAGCCGGACACCATTTCACCCCAGGCTCTCTCCTCTGGTCTCCCCTTATGAGCTCAGAGAATATTGTACGGTTTAAATGTTCTATACTGTTGCAATTGCATTTTTTATTTGTTTTTGTTTAGTTAGTTTGTTGGGGGGGGGGGAGGGGTTACTGGGTGTGTTACATGCATAGAAAGATGTGGACACCCAGACCCTGAGATAAGATGTCTGGATGTGGAATTCTAAGTGTTAAGGGATCGACAATGACACAATCTGCAAGGGTGGGATTTTTCTTGGATAGGAAAGATTTTAAAAAACGACGCAGACTAGTTTAGAAATCTGGATATTTGCGGAACAAACCCAAATCATACTGTTACATGTCGGACCTTTTTTCGTGTCCTTTTGCATTTGCACTCAGAACTGTAAAGATAAGGAAAATCTCCCTTGCAGATTCCATCTTGAACTTGGTGGTGACCCAGAGTACTTTTTAAGCATTGCTAAAGCATTTTGTGTGTGTGGTTGATTGTGTGGGTATGTATGTGTGTGTGTGTGTGTGTGTTTATTGCTGTCAAGCATTGATCGTTAAGAGTTGTCTTATGTGAGGTCAATTCCTGTTCTATAATGGTTATTGTTCTACACATATATTGGTCATAATTATAATAACAATACACTCCATTCCATAAGAACTTCACTCAAATCAATAAAGCACTTGGTCTGCTAAACTCTGAATGCTTCGTTTATTTTTGTACCTTTTATTCTTTTAAGTCTTCGTTTTGTAGTTGTTTTTTGTCTAGTGGTGTTCCTCGTGTGAGCGCGAGATAATGACCACAGGAAACACGCACGCGCACCAGGTTAACGTCAAACAGACATGGAACGCACGCGACATGAAATATGCTACCAGGTCCGCGTCATATCCCTCAGTAACTCTTAAAAACGTTTTTCAAACTTGTAGGCCAACTGTTTAACCACAGAGGGTCTTTTTCTCAATATTTTTCGTTAAACAAAAATGGTTATATTAGGCTACAGGATTAATCTAATACTTTCATTTATTTGTCCAAATTAGGTTACGTAACACGTTTATGAAAAACGGTCAGAGAAAGTGTTTATCGAACGATTTTCACCTTTGACCTTAAAAACAGCATAGGCCTTGTACACCCTTGCTCCATTTCTTACATAAAATTCTATTTTAAAAGACAATCAAATATTGAACAAATACAAGAGCATGCTTTTTTTCATTGTTTAATATTTTGCAATTTTTACTATTATCTATTATCTACTATACTGTAGCCTATTTTTTTTTTTTTTACTCACATCAATAGTAACTTAATTGCTAATAGTTTACATGCTTCATTGGGAATAAAACAAAGTATTGACTTCGTTAAACAAGAATAGGCCTATAGTGACTAAATTAACTTTAACCCCAATACTCCAGAACACTTTAGTCTGGAGACTTCTAGGTTCTACATTTAGAGACTGCATGCTGTCTGTCAAAACCTACTATAGTCAAATGTATTATACCAAGTAAAAATTTGAGCCCGAAATCCTATATGCTGCTCTGGTACCATACATTTAAGACACTAGAACAACATTTAATACATTTTAAAAGAAAATTTAATTTTATGAGAATAAAAAGTTGGCCTATATATTTAGTGTCGAAAGGATAGCCTATAGCCTAGAATTTAATGTAAAACTTCCGTCTGCTACTGTAATTTGCCTATCTCTGTTATTGTCGATAGGTAGCCTATAGCCCGAAGCCAACACCACGCAGGGTTTGCAAATAAGATATTGGGATATAGGATCGCTTTCAGAAAATTCTGTAACCATACAGCCTACGTTTCCAAGCTGAAACTGCGTATCAGTCTATAACCCAAATCGTTAATTGCACAATATTTTAAATATTGTATTATTTACTTATGACCAACAGGACTGGGGATAGCGTTTGCAGCTAACCCGCACAGACCACGCATGTTAGGTTACAGATAAAACGCGGACGCGCTCTAAATGCATTCACGGGCCAGCTAGCCTATTTATGTATTTATTTATTCATTTTACCGTCATTAAAATCTCGACTCGAGCCATGCTGGCAACAATAAACAAAGAGTGGGTCGCCATGTGCTGCGCAGCTGTTGGAAATCCGAGAAGGAAGAACAGCCGCCAGGGGGCGCAAGACACCTTGTACCGTCAAAGAGACAGATTGCGAGGTCTGAACGGGGTCTAAAAGTGAAATACTCTTTTTTCATTTTATAAAGCGAAATTACGTGTTTACATCAAATATTCGTTGATATGAATTTGGTTTTCATTAAATACATGTTATATTGGATAATTATTTGCTTCGGGTGGATACGATAGAGAAAGACATTTCCCAAATTAAATTATGTTCAGTAAAGGCAACTTTATTTTAAGGTGGTAACATGGAACCAGAATAGCAGCGCATTCATCTTTATTTGACCCACTATTGCTTCTGTTGAAAACATTTCCTTTAACTTAACTTTAGTTTCTACTCTACATCGTTTTGACTGTTCTTGTTCAACGTTCATTATTGGGTGCTTTATTTTATTTTGTATCCAAATGTGTACAATTTGTATTTTCTGCCATTTCCAACCAACATATCTCAGTGTGTACTGTCACAAATGTGTTAATGTATATGTACATTCATGACTTATTTAGAAAACCATCAATGGGTCTCTTCAAATGTTCACATACATCTTTAAATAATCATAATTTGTTATATTGACACGTGGTACAAAAATATAAAACCAACAGGCATGAAGTAAAAAAAAAGAAAAAAGAAAGAAAGAAACAATAAAAACACAACATAATTAATTATAATTAAGAAACATTTTAATTCCCTATATATGTGGGGTTCTGTCACAGTATCATAGTTGTGAGGATGCTGTGTAGTTCAGGTGTGTAGCTCAGGTGTGTAGTTCAGGTGTGCAGCTCAGGTGTGCAGAGGGATGTGAGCTGATGTCCTGTGGTGAGTCATGCCCTCAGACAGGCTGGTATTTCTCCACTCGTTCCAGCAGAGTCTCAGAATAGCCAGGAGAGTAGTACCTGCAACGACACCCATCATCTCACCTCCACCCATCATCTCACCTCCACACCCATCATCTCACCTCCACACCCATCATCTCACCTCCACACCCATCATCTCACCTCCACACCCATCATCTCACCTCCACCCATCATCTCACCTCCACCCATCATCTCACCTCCACAGAGGCACACAGGACTGGGAGAACTCTGTGATGGACGTGTGGAAATCTAGATATGTTGTTGCGTGTGTGTACCTGACTATCTCCTCAGGGTAGCAGTTGTTGATGGAGGTGATGTGCTCCTGCAGGGCGGAGCCAGGTTCAGCTTTGATCTCCTGCACCTTCTTCAGCCCCCCGCTGGTCACAAACAGGCGCCGCGCCTTGCTGTCGTGGGGCAGCACCTGGGCAGAGAGACACCACCCTCAACACTGCTGCCTTTCCCACCAGGGTGGACTAACATTCACCTGGCATCTGATTCATGTAGTGAATACAGCTGTTGTACACTGTTACAGCTTAAATGGTGAGGTTGTTGTGTATGTTGAGCAACTTATACAGAGCCCCAGCCTCACCTTGCTGACCTGGCCTCGCCCCACCCCCCAGCCTCCACAGCCTCACCTTGCTGACCTGGCCACTCCCCCCCCCCCCAGCCTCCACAGCCTCCCCCCCCAGCCTCCCCAGCCTAACCTTGCTGAACTGGCCTCACCCCTCCCCAGCCTCACCTTGCTGAACTGGCCCACCACGTGTTTGAGGATGTTGCTGGGGGCGTCGTACAGCAGGGGCTCCAGGGCCGGCAGGTGGGTGCACTTCTGGAGGATACTCTTCAGAGCCTTCTTCGCCTGGGGAGGGAGAGAGAGGGGGGAGAGAAGGAGAGAGAATGGGGTGGAAGTAGGGAGATAGAGGGGGTTGATAGGACACAAACATCAGGATCAGAGTCCCTTGTCTGTGTGTGTTCCATCCGGCCACACCCCCTACCACCACGGCCGGACCGACGCCCCCTGACCTGTGACCCCTGCTGGGTGACCCTACCTTGACCTGCAGGTCCTCGGAGCTGTCCGTGTCCATGTAGAGCCCCAGCAGGCGGGGCAGCACTCCTGCGCTGGCCACGGCACGGGCGTGCTCTGCGGTGTGGCGGCCCAGCTGCCCCAGGGCCCAGACCGTGGCAGCCCTCACGTGGTCCTCACGCTCCTCAGACAGGCAGAGGGTCAGCTGGGGCACCCCCTGGAGGACGGGAGGAGCAACCACACACAGACACACACACCCGGGGGGGGGATAGACAGACAGAGGCACAGAGAGACAGACAGAGACAGGCAGAGGCACAGAGAGACAGACAGAGACAGGCGTGGGATAGACAGACAGATGGACAAGGGGACACACAGACAGGGGAATTAAATCAGTCACCTGTACGTTAAACCTGAACAGGAAGTTGATGAGGAGAAAGGCCTCAACACGTACCCACGCACACACACACACACGTACCCACGCACACACACACACACGTACCCACGCACACACACACACGTACACACACACCTTGGAGACGATGACCGCCATGGCCAGGTTCTCAGAGTGAGCCGCCACGTATCCCAGCATCATGATGCCCGGCAACCTCACGTTGCCACGGCAATCTCCCAGATAGTCTATCACCGCAGCAACACCCCCTGTGTTCACGATCATTTGAGACAGCTGGACACATAAACACACAGGCAGTCAGTCTGTGAACATAAGTCTAAAACTTAACTGATAGCGTTCCCTTTAAGTGTGGATGAATATAAGAGCATGTGGTTGTGTGTGTGGTACCTTAGTGTGTGTGTGTGTGGTGTGTGTGTGTTTGTCAGTACCTCAGGAGTGTGTTTGGTGATCTCCCTCATCAGCGTGGTGACGTTCTTCCTGACGTACTCGTCTGGGTCTCTCAGACAGGCCAGCACGGCCGGGAACACCTCCGCCTCCACCACCAGCTCTGCCAGGTCCACAGAGTGCTTCGCTATCTGGCTGAGGGCCGAGAACACCTGCCTCTGGGGGGGGGGGGAGGGAGGGGGGGGATGGAGGGGGGGAGGGAGGGGGGGAGGGTGTTACTGACAGAGTCACTGACAATCATCTCTCACCCGCTCCTCCTCTAAGCTCTGCACCCTTCATCCACTAACCCTCACCCTCTTCAAGTACCAAAGTGTAGTTGATTAAGTCGATTTTTCTGGTATCAGTACTTCACTATTTTTCAGACAACTTTTTACTAAAACACTAAAACAGGTCATAATAATGGTTACTTTGCACTTAAGTGTATGTCAAAGCCCATACTTCTTTACTTTAACTTGAGTGAAAAGGTGTAGTCGGTACTTCAACTTTTACTAGAGTCATTTTAAACATGAGTATCTGTACTTCCACTTGAGTGAAGGATGAGTACTTTTGCCATTTCTGGTCCTCACCCTCCTCGACCTCCTCGCCCTCCTCCTCACCTTGAGCTTGGCGTCTGGGTTGAGGACCATCTGTGCCAGGTGGGCGATGGCGCCCGTGTCCACCACGGTCTGGGCCAGCTCAGGGGAGTGCTTAGCCACGTCGCTGAGGGCGGAGGCTGCGATGCGCTTCAGGGCTACCTCGGGTTCCTGGAGGCAGAGCACCAGGAGAGGCAGCGCCCCTGCCTCCACCACCGCCTGGGACAGGTCTGCACACGGAAAACAGGTGTTTGGGGGGAGGATGTGTGTGCGTGTGTGTGTGTGTGTGTGAGATTGTGCGTGTCCATACGTTCGTTGTGCCGAGCGATGTACCCCAGGGCCCAGCCCGCGGCCTCCTTCACCCCGGGGTCGAACTCCTCCAGGGAGACGACTAGCGCGTCCAGCGCCCCACAGTCCACCACCGCCTGGGCCAGCGCCGGAGAGTGTCTGGCCACCGCACGCAGCACAAAGGCTGCTGCCTTCTTATAGAACCTCTACACATACACACACACATACATTATACACACACATATCACATACACACACATATAATACACCAACATTACACACACACACATGCGCATACACAAAAGAGGACTATTATAATTCAAAGCTTCTGATTCCTGAGAAATGCTACGAACAAGACCCCATTTTGTCAAGATTGTCCTGTGAACTCTGCACCCTTTAGCTCTGGGCACTTAGACACGACTGAGAGGGCAGAGAGAGAGAGGAGGGAAGGGAGAGAGAGAGGAAGAAGGAGAGAGAGAGAGAGAGAGAGAGAGAGAGAGAGAGAGAGAGAGAGAGAGAGAGAGAGAGAGAGAAGGGAGAGAGAGAGGAAGAAGGAGAGAGAGAGAGAGAGAGAGAGAGAGAGAGAGAGAGAGAGAGAGAGAGAGAGAGAGAGAGAGAGAGAGAGAGAGAGAGAGAGAAAGGCTCTGCTCTTAGTTGAAGGGGTCCTTAGGTTTGCTGAAGTGGCCCCCAGGCAGAATGCCAAGTTGCCTCCACACACACTCCCATTCAGGGTCATGACCCTGGCTTACACACACACACACACACACACACACATACACACAAAGACACACATGGTGGTAGGTAACACTTGCATTCTGCTCAGCCAGGGAGTAGACGAGTTGTGGTAGGATGTCTCCCTTGACGACAGCCTCTGCGAGGTCGTCGTTGTAGTTGGCCAGTCGTCCCAGAGCCAAGGCTGCAGTCTGCTGGATGGTGGGAACCACGTCCAACAGCAGGGGCCTCAACAGAGACATCACACCTGGGAGGGAGGGGGGCAGGGAGTTTGTGTGTTTGTGTGTGTGTGACAGAGAGAGAGCAATAAAGAGTGTGTGTGTGACAGTGTGTGAGAGGGGAGAGGAGACGACAACTTACCTGCATTCTGTAACGTTTCTATGTTTTGTGGTCTTGTCGCAAGCTCGGCAACAGTCTGCACGAATTGTGTTCTTGATTTTTGATACTGCTCAAACACTGGGGGGAAAAAACGAAACGACAGAGATGTATGGGCATAGTTTAAATCTACAAGTGGGTTACAGTAGCTCTAGGAACTTGCCTACTGTAGTGATGCCAAGGTACTGAACAGTGCATTCTTACTGCCGAATTTCTTGATTCACTCACATCACGCCACATAATTATCAATTCATCTTACCTTGCAAAACCTGTCGTTGACTCATAACTAAAACCTCATAAAAACCCTAAAAAAAAGCCAACGTAGTTATTAACTACAACAAAAAAAGTATTATTGTTGTGAATTCTTCTTAAACCACTGCTTTCTCGTGCAATGCGATGCAGCGTTTCTGTTTCAGCTTCAAGTTTGGGTTAGCGTGTTACAGTTGCCCTAGCAACAATCCGGAAGCAGAAATGGTTGCGAAAACAGCTCGTGCCCTGTGGCTAGTTCCCGCAACAACAAAAATGCTAAAAGGATAAGAGCAATATACCAGAATCTTTATATTTATTACTGTTGGGACGCAACGTAAGATCTCTTGCAGACAAGTGAATGCAAACAGTAGCCTATTGTTGTTTCCTATTTAAATTGCGTTCACCGCTGAGCGGTAGCAGTGAAACATTGTAGATCTGTCTCATAAAGCCACATTGTATCCTGTTACCAAGTCCAGTCTTTCGTATTTCACATTTTACATGTAGCTAAACCCTCAGCTGTTCAAGGCCGTTTAGAAAAGCCTGTCCCCATACTGATGATATAAGATTGTCGAATGATCGTATAGGCCAGTGTGTTCTGAAAACGATTTGAAATTTCTTATCATAATGTTAACGTATTTGCTAGTGTATAGTGTTGTGTTGTGGTATATTGTAGCCTTTAGTGTGACACCAGCGTTAAATTGTATTGTTTTGCATGTGTCCCTGAAAATGTTTTTTTGATGTTCAGCCCCGTGATCAAACCTGTGTAGGCTATTTTCTATTGGTATACCTGTTTAATTTATTTTTACTTTGATTATGATTAATTTTTATATGGACTGCTGTAATATCGCAATTTCCCCATGAGATTATGAAGTGCCTACCAACCTAACTATAGCCTACCTCAAATGACACGTAATCATTGCATTTCATGGACAAACGTCATACATTTCTTGTCTTTTTCAAGTTCTTATTGTCATTCTGAAGTTCTGCGAAGTAGCCTACAGAGTGTGTGGTCCTATACAGACAAAGCATTGAGCCACCCGTAGTTTGTAGGTTAATATGAAATCAATAGTGCATTCAAATAATTGTTTTACATTGGCTATTTTTGTTTATTTTTTAATCTTCTAGAATGTCTCAAATTGTTTAACGTTTCGCGTTCGAGGCACCTCCTGTACAGAGATAGACTGGGTGTATCCTCTTTATCGGTCTTGTTGTTAGCCTACACAGGAAAGTGGGTTGGGGCAAAATAGTGACACCCTCCCATGGTAATTTACTGTATACTGAAGGAAAGCCTTTTACAATACATGAATTTAGGGCTCATTGTGTTAAATAAAGGTCCAATATAATGTATTCAGAAAGTCTTTCTGTGTTAATAATGTTATACTTAACATCATGTCTTTACGGCATGCGTTTTAAATGTATTTTCGTGGTTTCCGTCGGCATGGGATATTTGAGATTCTCAAAATAAAGTATGTAGCCTAAATAACCTAATCATTTAGGCTAGGTAATCTGACAAACCATATAACACTGAAACGTGGCTATTGTGCGTTAAACCTGCAGTGGCGTTCGCCTATAGGCCTAATTATGCTAATTAAGTAGCCTACACCTGGATCATACTTGGATATCACCGATACCTGGATAAAGCGTCTTAAATTAATACAATTTAAATAAATAGGCTTAGATAATTATTTACATGATTTATATAATTTTGTGGAATTTGTATCCACGTCAACATTTTTGTAAACAGCATGGGATTATGTATCCTATAAAATCGTCACAAAATGGCAATGCATAAACCCGTATTTTGTTGTCCCGTGATTCATAACAACAACAAAAAAGAAAAGAATGCCTGCAGGTAAATGAATAAACATATATGACATTAAAAGACAATCAGAAAAATGCACACAGGCCGTTTGACATATTCCAGATAGGCCTAAATGTTAGAAATTACGGTAATTATGGAAATGTTCTCTCCTTTAGACTACTACTCATACGTCACCGATAGTCTACTTCTCTTTGCAGGTCTACTCACTGCTGAAAATACAGCTTTTGTTGATGTGTTCAGTGGTCAATTAGGCTAATTATAAAACAACTATTTCAGAACAAATCCTTCACAATCTTGAGACATGGGCGTGCCTACTTAGCCTATAATTAGGCAAGATTCAGCCTAACTAAATTAATTAAATATTATATGGATGACTTCAAATAACATTTAATTATTTTGAATTAACACTTAAATGTGATGCGGGAAAGAAATCACATTTGTC
Organism: Thaleichthys pacificus; assembly: GCA_023658055.1. Classification (NCBI taxonomy): domain Eukaryota; kingdom Metazoa; phylum Chordata; class Actinopteri; order Osmeriformes; family Osmeridae; genus Thaleichthys; species Thaleichthys pacificus. The sequence continues at coordinate 15,797,091 of CM042872.1, forward strand.
TTTTAGCTAGGTGACTGACAATGCGTCACGCGACTAAGTATGAAATAAAATAGGCAGATGTAGGCTATTAACGTTCCATTGAAACAATGGACAACAATGAACAACTTGAACTGAAACAGGCTATCGAAATGCTACTCGACAGGTTACCAATGAGACGTTTATAAAATGACATTGAACACGTTAAAATGGTACGAATGGAAGACAAGTATAGATAACAAATTAGAGAATGCCTCTCTTACGGAAATGGGCTTTCAATAGCCCTATTTGTATGAAGATTATTCTAGTAAAAACTATTTTATCGATAAACAGTTTAGAATCAAATCAGATATTTTAGGTCTACCTAAACCACAAAGCCAAGGCATTTAATTTAATGTTGTTAATTTACCATAACTCTTTGACAGGTAATCTTTTCATTGGGTTAAAATCCATGGTGCGCATGCACCAGACATCTGTGCATTTTTCAAGTTCCGCTTTGTCTGCAGGTAGAATTAGGCTATTCAACCACCCAAAAATATATAGCCTACATAGATATGTGAACGTTCAAAAATACAAGCTACCGACCAAATGAACTCTATGGCGGACGCAAAACCCCCAGAAGCCTACCCTACTCTCTGAGCTGCATTTCACAAAAAATAAATAACTTTAAGTGTAAAATGTTTTTATTTAGATGTTTTTATACTGTGCAACAGTAACAATACAATAGTTGTCCATACAATCGAGCGATACAAATACGAAGGACACGGGAGACATCAAAACATTTGTCATAGAGCGTGAAATGGGGGGTGAGGTTGGTGGATTTAGAAGAGCAAATCATTCTCTGGAGCGAGACATATGACGCAATCACTGATTTAATTTGCATCGTTATGTACATTATGAGCGTTTACACCTGCCAGTTTGCTTGGTGATCAGTATCAAAGATATAGGCCTACGAGTCAATGATAGCCTACTCAATTCGTTTCCACGGCAGCTACAAAAAAAAAGAAAAAACGTTTCAAGTAGCCTAGGCTAATTAAAGCGCTGTACATAAATAAACCAAGCAGCTCCTTATCTCTACCAATCCCAAACACTGTCCCAAAATGTACGATTCTTGTTCCGTATGAATCCCATTATAGCCGCTCTTATTTTTCTTCAAGACCGCGTCGCCAAGTGACAGAACTGAACTGGAGAGGAAACCGACCGTTTCAGACATCTCTAGGAATAAACAGTTCATGACCATGCTTAAACTGATTGACAATAGGTTGGAAAACACGCTTAAAATAGTCAACACATTTGTTTGAATAAATCATTAAAAGGAAAGAAAAAAATATATAAAGGCTATCTTCAGTCACATCTGTAAAATAAAAATGCAGCTTTCAGGATACTAAACGCTGGCCATTATATCCAACAGTCTCCCAACTGTCACACTGCCAGCTTCGTCTTCATCACAAAACCTCAACCTGTTCCTATTGAAATGATCCATTTCCACTACGTTAAACTTACACATTTCATTATATTCATAAACAACAACAGTAATAAAAAAGAGAGCGTCTACGACAATGGAACTACGTTGGCATGGAAACGGTAGCTGAACGTTCTGGCGTTGGCTGGAGAGAGAGGGGGGGGGGGGTCATAGGTCAGGGGCCGGGTTCCGAGAGAGGGTCATCCGGAGGAGGTGGACGATCCGTTGATCGAGGCCTTGCGAGGTTTGCTGCTGAAGGCGTGCGGCCGGCCCTGGGCAGAGGTGGAGGCCCCGTTGAGGGCTCCGGGGCCGAGGGGGAAGCCTGTGTGAGGGGACTGCAGGGGGGTGCTGGGGCTGGGGAGGGAGGAGGAGGTGGAGGGGACGTCGGCAGGGCTGCTGGCCTTGTCGCTGGCCGAGTCGCTCTCGGGCCCCGAGCGGCCGGCCTGCTGACTCAGCTTCATCTTCTTACAGCTGGGCCGCACGCGGTACTGGAGTGGCAGCGGACCGTTCTGGAACGCAGAGGGCTGGATGGTCATGCAGGGGCATAGGCTTGGTTTCATATGTGGGTGGGACAGATTTTTAGATGTATACTGAGGATGTGTGGGGGGGGGACATATTTGCAGTTTTTAGAAAGACATTCCTCACCCATGTATAATGAAACACACGCCCCTGTAATCATGTCATGTATTATGATGCATTTAATTTAGAATGAGCTCCTAGGGTGGATCTGAACCTGCAACCTCTTGATCAGCAGTCAGACGCTCTACCACTGAGCTATACCAATCCCCATCCCCATGCTCTAACCACTAAGCTTTACCCATCCCCATGCTCTACCACTGAGCTATACCCATCCCCACTACACTGGCATTGTCTTCCGGTTGAAGGAAATCATAAATAAATTGTACTTTAATCACATGCTGCATAAGACACAATGATTTTTGCAGAAACAACAGTGGCTATATATTTACAAATGAAACCAAACCATTAGACTGTAGAATAACCTTCTGTCCTGAAAGGAAGCAAATATATTTTTAAAATCTCAATTTCTTTTATAAGGCAGTAGCTTACCCGTCTCCATGTGTAGATGTAAGCTATGTCCATTAATGTGTAGTAATCTTTCAGTGGCTCATCTTCATACATCACTTCAACCTTCAGAAGCAAAACAAGACATGATGTTGAGGACCAAAAACACAACAACTAGGATTCTGATTCCAAAAGGAGGTGAAGCTAAGAGTATGGAGCCACACACGCACGCACACACACACACGCACGCACACACACACACACACACACACACGGTGTCTTCTACCTGGTAGTTGCTGGGAATGTCCATCTTACTGCGCAGGAACTTCCTCAGGTGCATCACCGTCATGGCTGCCGGACACTGCAGGTACCGCTTGTGATTGGCCTAAACGAAACATCATCATCATCACCCATATGGATACAAAAATGTTTTTTTAGAAACAATGCTTCTCTTCAGTGTTTATATATAAATAAGTAGATAAACTGCCAGGCAGGAGAAGAAATATTGAGGTTGTTGGTCCACACTGCGATCATGCTAAGAACATACATGTGCTTTAACTGTGTAAATTCATATTTTTAATGGACAGGAGCACGCAGTGAGTTGCCATGGTTTCCACATGACCAGCCCAGACCAGGCGTACCTGTTCTTTAGGCTGCTTGTCCTCCGTCACCAGGGTGTGCTTCACCCTTCAGACGACACACACCAGGGAAATCATAGTGTGTTAATATCATTCAGTAATAACATATAACAGAAAATATAGTTGCAATACTGGATAGTGTTAAATAACTTTGTGTGCCTTCTAACTAAAATGTAAGCACTATGAACAACATTTATTAAATATGTCCTAACTGATTTATTTTTTACTGATATTAAGCTTATAAATTATACAGTTAAATAGTTATAAATTAAATAATTCAGATTTATTTTTTCATAATCAGCCTACGATATAATTACAAACTTTATTGTCTCAAAGTACATCGATATCAGTAACCTAGTTATTCAAGTGTTAGACATAGAAAGCACTACAAAAAAACAGATAGAAAGAAATTAAAATGATTGTCACTGAGAAGGACAGATGGTTTACTTGTTCTGGTCGTAGAACTCGATGGAGAGGCTGATGATCTCATCGTCTGTGATGATTCTCTTATCCTCATCAGCCACCTCGCCCCGATCCTCGTTCGACCCGTTTGTAGCTGAGAGAGAGAGAGAGAGAGAGAGAGAGAGAGAGAGAGAGAGAGAGAGAGAGAACGAAAGAGAAAGAGGGAGGAAGACAGCATTAGAAAAAAGAGAGAAAGAGAAAAAAGACAGAGAGAAAAAGGGGAAGAGACAGAGGTATGAACATCCTGCTGTTTTCCAAAAGGTTGCATCAGGTGACAGCTCTGTCTTGTGACAGACTACACCCACAAAATGTACGCAGTGAAAACATGCTGTTTATCGTTGCATTGTGCTGGTAAATAAAGACATGTCCTTGACTCTAACCACCAAAATGCTGATACAACGACACACTTCTGAGGCTTGATATCTGCTGTACTTTAATGTACCATTTCTGTGTGTCGCTCTGGATAAAAGTGCCTGCTGAATGAGTCAATGTGAAATCTAATAAAAGTACATGAAGGGTGAATGTCTAATCGGAATATTATTTGTCATCCACAGAGTAAGTATAAACCGTACAGATTATTATTAATCTATTTGATAATAACATGAACAGAAACTTTTCTGCATGGAAAAAAATAAAATAAGATGTTGTAAGACGAACCATCTACAGCTGGATGCTCTGCATAGAAATCTCTCCTCCTCTTCATCTCATCTGGAGAGAAAAATATTAGGTCCCAAATCATTTAAAAAAAAAATCTCTCAGATATTGTTGCATTAATAATAAAGATTACTGATTACCTAAAGAATTCCACTCCATTCCATGCAAATAACCTCTTTCTATCATATATTTGTTAAATTACATCACATTCATATAGTTATTTGTTTATAGAAAAATAATTCATATATAAGTGTCATTTTAAATCAAAATAATTTGGTTTCTGAATCCATGGGATATTACTTTAAGGATGTTAAGAAATGTATTTTTTTGTGAACTAAAACCACAAAAACAAAGTAACAGAACAACTTCCATTCAGAACACAGAAAGCAGCAGTAAACTGATCTTACAGAACACAGAAAGTGAGACCAACAGTAAACTGATCTTACTTTTGAAGAGACCAGGAACCAGCTTGTAAACTATGTCTTGAAGAGTTTTGTCAGACCTTAAAAGAGAGGAACAGTTTCAGGAATAGTGTGGATTATCAGACAATCCTACCATATCACCGTCTTTAGTCGGTGTGAAGAATAAAAACTATATTTTAACAAGTAATAATCTCCTAGCCAAGAATAATATTTTTTTAACTTCATCCAAATAGGAAGATGGTGGACACTGATCAACTGAAAAACTTCTGAGGGATTTCCTCCGGGGTGATAACTACATATCAGGTACTCAAGGTTCTGACTTTGCTAAAGAAAAAACACACCATTATTTATTTTAATACTACCCCTGCTTCAAATATTGACATGTCGCAGAGCTCTGACTGTGGTGTGATGTTGGGCCTGACTGAAGCTGTGAGGGACACAGCCTGGACTCCTCACCTGATGTGGAGGAGAGGTTTGGTTTTGTGCACCTGCACGTCACAGATAGGGCAGTACTTGCTGGTCTCCAGGTAACGCACTATGCACATCTTGCAAACTGCAACCCGTTGAGAAACCAAGCGTTAAGTTATTCAACATGTGTATGCACAGCCCATTTCAGCTAAGTATGTTTGCAACGAAGAGGGGTTTCAAGAAAACAACATGTCAAATATTCTCTATTATTAATGGTTACTGTGATATCCAATCCTGTTTATTCTTTTATTGGTTTGTCCTACACACTGCATCCTTACACTCTAATGCTTACTAACCAATTAAAAAATAAACAGGATTGGATTGCGTTCATGTACATTTATCGTTGCCCATTGCTTGTTTTCATTCCAAAGCTTTTCATTTAGTATGAAAGGCAACTCTCTTGAACGTTACAAAGTGTTCCAGAACTTACATGAATGCAAACATTCTATTATTGTCGTCGCGTCGATGAAGTATCCGCCACACAGAACACACATGAGATGCGGGTTAAGCTCCGTTATCTTGATTCTAGTTGTTCGATGCATCGTCATGGGATGGACAGTCCTAACAGCGAAAACCAGCACGGGGGGGAGAAAAATACACGTTAGACAATCATTTTATAAATTAATAATATTGGCACACTGAGAGAACTGACTTTACCCAGTTTGCTCTGGTCAATCATCACATGCTGAATAATTTAAACCATTTGGAAGGGGGTTGTTTTGTCGGTGTTAAAGAAACATCGTACTTTATGCTAATACTATAACAACCAAATCAACGGCTTGCTCGTTCTCAGAGTACGACAACTGGGGGGTGGAGATATTATTCAACTTTGAAAGGAGAGCATTCAAAACCACGTGTTACAGATTGGAGACCAATCTCGAGCCTCCCACCCTATCACCATGACACAATAGTGCCCCTGAATCGTCCAAAGAATTTGGTGGCAGACTGACAACTATGAAAGCTTCACCCAACGTCGTACCAGTTAGACGTTAGGCTATAATGCGTGTTAGAGAAATAAGACAAGTGTTTGAGGACGCGCGAATCAGAGCGCTCACCAGTGGAGAGAACAAGCCTTCATTTGGATGGATTTAAGTTCTATTTCTGGCCAATCTATGAATTAATTAACCGTCAAACTCGCGGGTGCAGAGAAAAACACTGAATCACACCGTCTCAGGTGTAAAACACACGAAGAATCTGGCCGTTTCTATGGCAACTTCGGTTGCACTACTTGGCATCTTGCCCGTGACCAATCAGAGAAGACTCGGTTTATGACAAATGTAATCACTAATTCCGCTTATGATACATGGACGAATAATAGGCTAAATGTCTGTCCGTCCCTCGCATTGCGAAGTGGGTACCTCTGGTCCCGACATCATGGCTGCCATTTTGAAAAAAAAAAAAAAAAAAAAAACGCCTCTCGAAAAAATAATGATACGATTTTATTTGTATGGAGCACAATTTTTACACAACCGTATTTGCAATTTCTTACTCTTCGTTGATGTGCCTTGCCTTATTCTTGTGCGCACAGGTGTAATTAAACAAAACGTAGCTTTGACAACGTTTTCTGTTGATTGTGCCGTTTCCGTATGCGTGCTGCAATACCAAGCATAAGTTATTGGCAGTCAGTGGAACAACACCACACAGCTCGACCTCCACACCGTCTGAACGTCTCTTCTCCAAGTTTATGCACAACTAAATCTATACACTGCATGGGTATATTCAACAGTCGTGCATGACGACCGCAAACCAGACTATACAGGCAACATATCCAAGCACTTAGCGCTGAAGACCGATGTCTGTTCATGCCTAAACGAGACTTTGATGAAAACTGTCTACGAAACAAATAACTGCAAATTAGTTGTTGTTTTTTCTTCCAGGAAATCGGCACAGCCTACACAAAATAATGTAGTTTAACGTCAAAACAAATGAATAGTGAGCGTCTTTATTTTACTATAAAGCGTTCTTTAAATCACAAGATGGGTCATGAAGCTGCTTATACGACCATCATGAACATGTTGAAACTACAAAAATACGTTCATGCGCTCATCATCCATATACAGCCGTCACGCGTGACATGATTCCAAACGGAATATCATTCACGGTAATGAAGAGAAAGGACATGCAACAGCACATCACATAATAAACTTAGAGTCAAATTGTTTTTAAGAAATACATAATTCAGACTCCAGAGAAAGCTCACAGCCGCCGTTACGACACAGAGTCCTCACTGCCACCTGGAGAAGGATGATAAAAGGCGGTTTTTGAGATTGCCGACTTCAGTGACGCATCCTGAGTAGCCTAACGTAAACACTGTTACCCCATCAATCGATCGACTACATGTTTGCACAACTGTTATCGCTATAGCCATAAGACTGCCCATAACAAATCTCAATGTGTTTGCTTCCAGTGAATCTACAGGGGGGCACATAAACTCATATCAGATCAAATCCATAAAAGCCCGTGCATGGTTTAAGTTTGAATCGTTTTCATTCTTGACTCAAAAGTCCACATTAGAAAAGCGACCCTGTTGACGGCATAAATGACATACCGACCTATTAATGGGAATGCGTCACGTGCCAGATACGATGTCACAGTACAAAATTAACCCAAAAGGCTCGAGACCTCGAGGTCAGTCAGTCTAGAACGCTATATAATGGACCCCCCTCCACCATGCTCAATTTATTTTAAATAAAATGTATAGATCTAAACCCTGTTATCTTTGTGGTGGAACCCTGTTTGAATTCCACTTGGCTGTAGTCATACTGCAACAAGGCACAACTTTTAATCACCCTTCACCCATGGTCTCGAGCTTGAAGACAACTAAATTAACACGGGCAAATGTGAACAGTTGGGCCTCGCTTTGATACTCTGTCGTCAATCATGATCGAAAAGCAACTCGGAATTATAACGCTGGACATTATTATATCCTCCAGAGATGGCATTGACGGAACGGCGTTACAAAGTCGCTGCCAGCGCAAGACTTGTGCTAAAGGCTCTGTAAGGTAGAGGGACACTCAATAGGCGATCATGACGCGGCAACATAAAGGCACAAACAACTAAAACAATTCACCACAGACCCTGGAAGTACACATTCTTAAACCCTAATATTTAGGCCCTATTCAAAACTTGGGTTGCTTATTTCACACGCACAACAGTGTTATCTGACCACACAATGCAGAGCCGCTAGAACAGTTTCCAATTGCAAATATGAACAAACATCATAGTGTTTTAAACTGAAGTGGACATATCATCTCCCTTAACATGTCATTGGAGCGTTCATAACGCTACGAAGACACCACTGAATATAGCACTTATAGCCCATTTGAATTAGGCTGTGTCTATGTTTGGGACTACTGAGATAACGCCCGATCAAAGTGCTCACCACCAGCGCACAATGTTGACAAAAACGATAAAACTGTGCAGACTGTGTGACAACCTAAACAGGGATTGTTCACTCTTTTACGTGAAATTTAGTTTTAACAATCTGATAGATTTGAAATATTGGCGAAGTGATGGTTCACCACTTGTCCTGCACATAGGACAGTCCACCAAATGAAGAACTTAAGTTAATAAATCCATAACCCGGCAACCTATGCGTAAAGCAAAAACAGTGACCAATCACCAACATCCAGAAGAACATATTTCTATAAAATGAAGACACTGTGAGTAAATATATCAATAAGGGGAGCAGTTTGAGTATTGGCCACGGAGAACATCTCCCTAATCTCGGTCTTGTTCGATCGAGATCACAGATTTTGAAGAAATATAAACGACGTTCACGTAGGTTTCAAAAAACAATACTAACCAGTTGCTTACATTAAACAGTGTAGAACGCTATTCGTTTTTCTCTGACATGCATTGACAATGTGTGTAGGAGAAGGGGTCATAATTTAGAAAGCAGCGAGGACAGGGCTCCACGTCGGTAAGCGCGAGCCACTGTCAAAGCCCTGCATCCACCATAGATCGGTCCACATTCGTACGCACGAAAATCACAATTAAGTGCACGGGAGCAATTTGTAAATTATCCTTTGGTAAGAACAGATATCGAATATTACATACCCAATGGCTCGGCCGGTGAACTGTGAGACTGGAGACGAATAGACAATGAAAGTTAGGAGGCGATCAGCAGAAAATGAATATGAGCCGAGACGCCATCTTGAAAACTAGCTGCAGACGCTGTCAATTGCTCAGAGCGCAAGGCAAAGCGGAGCTCATTTCAGATGCGTAAAACTCGTATTTTTCTCCCGTTTCTGACTTGGAGTGTGTGAAATATCTATTCTTGCCGTAGATTCCAGACTTTCGACTGTGCGTCCCAGACAGTCAGATATCGTTAACGATAACTTTGCCTCCAAAATCGGCCCCTTGAAAAATGCAGCAGTGTGTGCTCTGTGGAAACTGACACCGTCCCCAAAATGGCTTGTGGTTCGACCGCCCCGCTCTGATCACGTGGTCTCATTCCTTAAGGGTGGCCTGGAAATTAGTGTCGGTGTATGCGAACCTCGCCAGTTTACATTCACAATGTATTGTACTTCAACACAAAGAATTTCATTTCGCGTCCACAGTTTAAGTGCTACTAAGCATATTGCTCGAACCTTTTGATAACACAGCACGTTACGTGCTGTCAAGACAACAGTAAGTTGCAGCATCGCTGCTTGGTGAACAATGCGATTCTACCAGAAACAGAATCGTTGCTTTTCATCGACAGTTCATCTTCCTGAGCGCCAGCCCTTTGCCTTGCTTATTTAATAAATAGGCTACGTAGAGCAAGTGGATAGTCTTGCGTAGGTAACCAATAACGAAAGGTCCAATTATACACGTGAGCAACTTTGATAATTCCACTAACGTCAGTGAAATAAAAATATGTCTTGAATGTCTAAATAGTAGCCCATATTCGAGCCATCTTGTGGTGATGGATAAACCAAGACGATACTCTGACATAATTACCATTATGTTCACGCTCTCTCCTCCTCGGGGTGGCTTTCCTCCCAGAAATCACGGGTCAAACTGCAGCACTGGAGGCTATTCCGATAGGATATCTTTCTTCACGGAGGCTATTCCAATTTAGCGACATATAGCCTAATAAAGACATCTTCATCTCTGGACAGGACTCCTTGACTTGAAAGTGATGGCATTACAACCCGCAGCATGATGGTCTACATCTAAATAAGCATATTTACATTTACATTTATGCATTGTATATTTCCATTATACCGCGACTGAGGAATCCATTGTCGGATTTATAAAATACACAAGCAGTCAAATAAGAGAGCAGTTATTTTAGAAACTTTATTGCAAATCGTTATAGACAGCCTACGACTCAAGCCAAGTTAGTTATAGGCCTACATTATGTATGAATTTAATGTCAAATAATAAAACAACAACAGGAAAAGTATGAACGCTCGGTGAATGTGCTCGGTGAAAATTCCGGTGTCAGCGGTAGGCTATATTTAAGGTGAGTGAGCAGGGAGGAGTATAGGGATCCATTCAGAAACCGGACTCCACTGTTCTCGCAGGGCGTCTCCGCTACGAGTTCAGAACTGCGTAGCTTTCTCCAGACTCTTGGCCGCATCTTTCATCTTCCCCATCAGATCCTAAACACAAGGCAACATCGGTTCATTTCAACATCGTGGAGACTCTCTAAAACTTTTATTCTGACTGAATAAGCGTCGGCATTATTCAACCAGAACTAGGTAGAAAGGAAAGCAGAGGTCATCTCAATATTAATGTCAGAATTTACACAGAGGAAAAAATATATAGATTAACTAAGATTTAGATCCGTTTGTGGAGAAGTGGGAGACTTGTTAAGACGATAGATTTCAGGAGAATAACTTTGAATAAAAATTAAGCGCAACAGTTAACTTTCTTTCGACCTCCCAAAAAGACTATAGGTTTTAGTTCTTCACACAGGTTATAGCCTATACGCCACATAAATACTGTAGTTAAGTCTTTCAACAGTAGCCTATAGTACTACAGTATAGTATAGGCTACTGTACTGTCTTAGAAAACCACTGCGGATAAATTCAGTCAAATTAATAGAGGGGGCACCTTATGAAGAAGCCTTTATGGACAATGTTATGTGACAAAAGCAGTGTCAACGCAATTAGACACGATGTAAACTATAAACATCCAAGGCTTTCATTAGACAAAAGAGCGCATTTCCCTGACGTAAAATTCCCACAAGTTTAATATAGGATCAAATGCTACACAGTCGACGTTATTTGATTTGTGCGGTGCGTTAAAACAAAATAAGGTTGTATTCGTTTCTTGATGCATTCGCCATAATAGACACGTTATACAGAGGCCGTATTCGAGGAGGAATAACAATGGTCAAGTCATTAATATGTGTAAACATGATTTTATGATGAAAGCTTTATTTCACATTTTTGATCATTGCACCGTTTTTTTTAATGTGCTCTGCCATGTTTTTACTACAGCTAAGCTACTGGTACTGATTTGCATTGATAAAGTTACAGTTTCTAGATAACATGATAACTTATGTGATTTGCATTTGTTAAATGAACTCAAATATTCCTATCGTTAAAATAGTACAGACAAACCAGTTGATGACACCGGTATCAACAGCATTTATTCAGCATTATAAATGTGTCAAAACTAAGGACCATATTAGCAATACAAGTCTGATATGTTAATGTGAATATTGTAAACCTAATTTCTACCCAACTTTTGCACCAAAAAATTGAAGTTTCTAACTAAATACTTTACCTGTAGTTGCTCCATTGTACAATTAAATTGAACGTCCTCTAAAGACCTTCCCATGTCGCCATTCTGTAAAGAAGGAAACCCATAAGAGACAAGGAGGCCAATGAGCTACCTTTTTAATTTCTGTAAATAAATAAAAATACACACCTCGACGTTTAGGGAAATAAGGTAGGAAGGCTCGTTGACCTTGTGCACGTGCCCGTTCTGCAAAAAAAGACAAACGTGCTATAGTCCTACATTGCCATAACCCAGTTTTAACCAACTATTATCTTTAGTAGCTTAGTAATATTAAGATTACAACTCTATCCCTACCTTAATGCGATACTCTAGACGCCACGATACGTCATTGACATGGGGTGGACCACTTCCTATACTGCAACAGGAAAGAAAAATTCAGAAGATTCAATGATGACAACTTAAAACGTGCTAAGCACCAAGAAATAAATGAAATGTAGTCTAATATACATGTAAAGCTAATCAAAATCACAAATATTTTCGGAGTATGCTACATCTCTTTTATAACTCATTATCGTTAACGATATTGGAAATACTTCATTTAACAAATTGCACGCAACAGGGAACGAAAGGACAGATTATTGTTCTAACGTTTGGTTGTCAACAAAACAACAAAGACCACAATCAGCGTGATTAATTACAATGTAAATGTGTCTTTTATCAATGCAATACAAACAAATGCTACTCGTAAAAAGCCATAGAACCCTAAAATCCCATAGAAAAAAGAAACCAATTTAAATAGTTTGTTTGAGCCAAATTGTCAAATCACACACGTGCACTGGCTCAGAAAAACGTAAACGATGACAGACCGAGGACAACATTCTCGAATGTTATAATTGTCTACCTTTAGTGAATACATATTATTAGGCTACACCTAAATATGTATTCAAATGAATAAGCATACGGTAGGGCTAAACGTTGTAAAAGTTATGTGAAGGTGTTCATTGATCAAATAAAGGAATTTATGGATGTTTCATCCATCTTCTGCTTCCACTTAGCAATAGTTTAACAATTCAAAGGTTTAATGAAACTGTATTGAACACTCTCAGACAACCATTTTTATTTAATTTATTTTATCAACTCATGGTGTGAAACTGAGGCATGGTATGTTGATAGATTAAGGTTAGTTTTACTGTGTAAAGACTGCTGTATGATGGATCAATCAGTGAACCTACAAAATGCACATTATTTCTATATGAAGGATTTTATGAAACAAGCAATAAAATTACTTGTGTGGTTAAAAAAGCTGCCTAGAGAACACTGTAATCATCATCAATGAATAAATAATGTATTTAAAACGCTGTGTGCTAAACTATAACTTACCTTGACAAGAGGGTTTCTAGGTCACCTTTATGTTTCTGTGGAGAGAAAAAGTTATGAGCGATGATCCTTTAGGAATGAGAAAAGGCCAAATATGAAACACTCACCTGGAATAAACTGTAGAACACTTCCGCTCTTTCAGACTCAAACCGGTTGTCCTCGAGGCAGGAGCTGAATGACACAGTAACCAATATTTTTTTTTAACAGAAACACTTTTTGCTATTGTTGGCTTCTGTAAATATGTTTGAATAGTTAAAGTATTGACCTTATGTATATTACCATATCACCCGCAAATTAACACATCTCTGACAATGGGAGGTGCTTGATACTTGATGTTTTCAACACGTGTAAAAACAGCAGCCTGGGTCAAATCTGAATATGTACCTTACTGTGGACTTGTCTGCGTTTAGTTTGACTCCCTCCAGTATGCAGGAAGTCACTGCCAGGTGACACTGTTTCAGACACACCTGCTCGATTAGTTTCAACTCAGGCTGATCTATAGAATCAAAACAAACGGTGGAGTTAAAAGTCCCTAAAAACGTATTTTACTCAAGTCTCACCCCCGGGTATAAACCCTGTCGTTGGTCTCTCTGGGTCTACCCATGTACGGCCCTGTTACCTTAAGTTTGCTTTACATATGGGTTTCACACTATATAAATATATACACTGATCCACCATAACATTATGACCACCTGCCAAAGATTGTGTAGGCCCCCTTTTGCCACCAAAACAGCCCTAACCCCGTTGCTGAAGGTGTGCTGTGGTATCTGGGGAGTCAGGTGGCTGAGCGGTGAGGGAGTCGGGCTAGTAATCTGAAGGTCGCCAGTTCGATTCCCCGGCCATGCCAAAAAAAAAAAATGACGTTGTGTCCTTGGGCAAGGCACTTCACCCTACTTGCCTCGGGGGGAATGTCCCTGTACTTACTGTAAGTCGCTCTGGATAAGAGCGTCTGCTAAATGACTAAATGTAAATGTAAATGTATCTGGCACCAAGACGTTAGCAGCAGTTCCTGTAAGTCATGTTGTGAGGTGGAGCCTCCATGGATCGAACTTGTTTGTCCAGCACATCCCACAGACGCTCAATTGGATTTAGATCTGGGGAAGTCAACACCTTGAACTCGTATTCCTGAACAAGTTTTGCTTTGTGGCAGGATACATTATCCTGCTGAAAGATACGACTGCCATCAGGGAATACCGTTTCCATGAAAGGGTGTACGTGGTCTGCAGCAATGTTTAGGCAGGTGGTACGTGTCAAAGTAACATCCACATGAATGTCAGGACCCAAGCTGTCCCAGCAGAACACTGCCCAAAGCATCACACTGCCTCTGCAGGCTTGCCTTCTTCCCATAATGCATCCTGGTGCCATGTGTTCCCCAGGTAAGCGATGCATATAGATTGTTGATGCGGTTATTCTGGTTGTCTGTGTCTGTTATCATGTTCTGGTCCTATTTAGCACTCTGTATAGCACATTGGTCAACGGAATTTGTGTTTAATTGTGCTTTATAAATAAAGTGATTTATTGAGAAGCGATGCTTCTATAACACATCAACTTTGAGGACAAAATGTTCACTTTCCTGCCTAATATATCCCACCCACTGACAGATGCCATGACAACGAGATAGGTGAAGTGAATAACACTGTCAGTGGTCATAATGTTATGGCTGATAGGGAGAGACTTAGAAAGAGAGAGAGACATACAGAGACACGTCCTCCTACATTGTAAACCATTCAAAGAAATAAGGAATATTTACTTGAGCAAATTCCACTCTGTAATATCAGATGTAAAAGATCTTAATGACCTCTCAAAAGAATCACACTCCTAGGAGAATGGTATATCTTACATTTAGTCATCTAGCAGACGCTATTATCCAGAGCGACTTACAGTAAGTACAGGGACAAGTAGGGTGAAGTGCCTTGCCCAAGGACACGTCATTTGGCACAGCCGGAATCGAACCGGTAACCTTCAGATTACGAGTCCGACTCCCTAACCGCTCAGCCACCTGACTCCCACATCTTGCTGCTCAATGTGTATCAACATGCCACACCATGAGGGACAGTGAAGACCCTACACACACACACACACCACACATACATACATAATTCATCACAACAAATACATTTAATCAATGCTTTCATCCATTTCATCTGTATCTATGTATGTATTGTGTTTAATTGATATTTGATGCTTTGGCAACATTGTTATCGTGACATTCACGCCAGTAAAGCACATTTGAATTGAATTGAGAGAGATTCTGTGCTGTCGATGTGACCAGATTGTGTTTAAACCCTTTTGTTTGTGAATATTTAAGTTCAGTTCAGCTTTATAATCAGACTCAAGAGTCTATTCAGTCAATCCCAGTCTATTAGCGTTGCTAACGTCTACAGCCTGGATGTGATTAGGCTGTGGTTCAGACAATATCCACCCAGCTCATGTCCGTGTATCCTAATGAATAGAAGCACTCCCAAAATAGGGAGAACGCCGTCTTGTGACTGCCGACAACCATAAACATGCAAAACACACCCATAGACGGCGACGATGGCACATTATTTTTGTTTTTCAAGTGCTGCAAAACCATCACACCGAGGGGTTGTCAATTCAGAGAAAACCGGAAGAAGTTGAGGCAAACAAAGACGATTTGCAGTGGCGACGATCTTACCTAGAATACTGTGATCGGAATGGGCAGACAGTAAACTTCGAAAAGCAACCTCTATGAACACGGTGAAGGTTTTCAAGTCGAAAACCGTCGGATCTGCTAGCGTCTGCAGCCCTCTCTGCACAGACTCCGACAACTCCATCTTGCGCGAGGAATGACCCACGACACTAAATCACGTGATGTGATCAGATGACGCATGCAGCGCGCAACACGAGCGGAGCAGACTGGGCGCGAGAGCTTTTGTCCTATAAGGTTCACCAATGAAAATGACAGAGTCAACGACTAAAGGCTGTTATTAAATACTTGCTGGGTCATCAATAGTACAAAAATATGTTCGTGATGTATGGCGATTCCAACTCCTGGTTAAGATTTTCATGGACGGCTATGTTTTCCACCGTGCCACAATAAAGACGTGTCATAGAGAACCCAGGCTAATGGCACCACTGAAATTCAATAGCCTACTTCCACAAGTTTGGGTTACGGTAGCGTATAGGGGTAGTAAACCCAGTATATAGCGTATACTGGGTTTCTAGGTAGTCGTACAAGAGCTGTTTGGGTACTGACAATTTGCTTCGTCAAATGTCTGACTGTAACTGCCTAAAATAAGAAACATTTGTATTAGATAGAATCTACCTTCTCTAAGGCAATTAGGCTATGTAGGTAGGGCTATTGATTTGATTGAAGCCTACCTAATTAATAGTACACAGACACGGGTTACTCATAAACTATGGTTTAGATGTAGTAGTCTCGTTGTAGGTAGTTTATTGATCCCCAAGGGGACATTGAGGCGTTGCAGCAGGCAAGAGGAAACCATTCGCTTCATGCTGACAGTCACATCCACCTCCAAAAGATCTAATCAGTTAACCTATGGAAGTTAACGCTGTATAGGTTAATAATGCGCCAAAATAAACCAAATACAAAATAAAATGTTTTGAGTGAATATATGTTGTCCTCAACTGACGTGAATGTGTTAAACGACTGTTAAACAACAACTGCGTCACGGATCTGGGAGCTTATGAAGGTCAGAGGTCATGACCTCGCACCTGGACTGCTGTTGATAAGAGTTTCAGGAAAGGTCATTCATTCAGTCATTCTTTGTGTGTGTGTGTGTGTGGGGGGGGGGGGGGGGGGGGCAATAGGCCCTAAGTTTCAACTGCAACACCTAAAACATAATTTGACAGCTAATAATATTAGTCTACTAAATGACAAAATACCTATAGCATTAGGACATGGCAGCGTTTTATTTTGTAGCCTACTGTATTTTAATAAAAGACTAGGCCATAAGACTAGGATATAGGCTACTATGGGTTATAAGACTGGGCTACTGGGTTATAAGAATCAGGACTTTTTTTGTCCATGAATAGTCCAACTCTAAATGACACAGGCAGGGGCTATCAAGATGACCTCGACTCCTTGATCAAAGTTCAGTGTAACTGTTGAGAAATAGTGAACCCTGCTTCGTCATTGTGTTTCTCAAATAATGTTGGTGGCGTCTCTCTCTAAATCTCGGTGGCTACCTTTAGCTTCCCTTCGCTCTCCTCTGTCCTAGTGCCCTATAGTCTTGCCTGTCTCACTTTTGTCCTCGAAACTCTTGTCATTAATCAACGGAGCTTGCAGATTTCCCAGAGTCCCAGAGCGCGCCGTCACTTATCTAATCTGCATAAATCTGCATTTTAAGCGATGACTTCGAAAATCGATTTGCAGTTGAAGAGAACAATATTGATTCAGACATTGTTGCTGGAACTGGTGCGTGGACAACGTTTCATGCGTATTGCTAAAAGCTATGGTTGAATCAAGGCACTGGGTTAGCCGACTTGCCTACGTCAATTAAAATGACTGTCCTGACTTTGCAAATACAGTGATTCCCTGCGGTAAATTTAAACGACGCTGCCAGTTTTCAATAAAAAAATGATCACGAATATTTTCAACAGTTAGTGAGATGTGTGTATGACAACATGACATGGTTTCAGATGGTAGCCTACGTCATAATAACTCCTGGAGTCAAGGGATCGTGCCCACAATGGAAAGGCCTAATTTATAAAAGGCGATAGATTTCACAAGACCATATCCTGCTTGCGAAGTTAAACGTGTCCTGTCCAGAGTGGTGATGTGTTCACTAAAAGAGTAAGATGCCCAGATTGTTTTCTGACAAGAACACAACCCATAGTCAATGCATCAAAAGTCAAAAATCTGTAAAAGTGTATGATATGTAAGACGTTTAAATAACGAGCTATTGTGCTTAAATTGAACTACATGCCATGAATATCGATCATCGGTTTTTCCAGCAAGCTGTGATCAACTCTTCAACGCTGTCAACATTTCAACCCCAAATATAGGCTACTATAACCTTCACACATGGTATATACCTTCAATTCAGAGTTGGGTGGAAGTGACTTGGTCTAAACTTAGGCATAAACACAGACAGTTTACACAGAATTAACTTTTCATTTGATCTGCTCGGAAATAGATTTCACATCTGTCCCCGGGTACAGAAATATACATGCCTTCTGTGTTTCAGGAAAGGAGTGTATTTTCACCTTAAGAGTTTATGAACCGCATGTTTACATGGGCAGGCCTATAGCTTGGTATTTAAGTTCAGATCACAAGTTCAGATCGCCCCTATAAAGCCTGAGCCTGCATCACTTTGGATAAGATAACGCTGTCTGCTGAGCACGTTATACTCTTTATTAATTTGATAATATATTTTAATGAAGGGCGTTGGAGAATTAATGCATGCTTTAACGTTGGTTTCACTTATAGCCTGGCCTTCTATTACATTTCTAATGGCATTCCCCTATAAGAAGATTTATAATAACGTTTATAATTTTAACCTGAAGCAAGATTCAACAGAAGCCAAATAGGCTACTGCATTGCCAGTCGTCTTGAAATAGTTGACTTGGATCCTCTTTAATCCAATTATAAAAATAAAAACTCCAGCAGGGACAATACGTTTTATTTTATTTCGTCTGGGTTAATTTGTTAATTAATTAAGTAAATGTTAACTTAAAAATAAAGGCTAAAGTTACGACGACTGTGGTGGTTGGTGGATTAACAGATAATAACAAGTAATTCCATATTTAAAGGTCCCGGTGCCGCGAGCTCTACTTGATGAAAGATTAAGCACGTGTGTGAATCTACAGACAGATAGCATCCTAAGGTTACGTTATTTCGTCTATAGATGCACAACTCTAAATTTATGTTCTTGTTGCTAACATTTTGAAATATGAGACAGAAAGAGAGAGAAAGTGAGAAAGAGAAGAGAAAATAAAAGAGAAAGGGGCGAGAGGGAGAAAGAGAGAGAGAATGTTGCCCCTGGGCAAGCTACCAGTTTTTAATCATATTCTTATGGTATGAGACTATACGCACCAGACGCATGCGCAACCCCACGAAGTTCAAATTCACACTCCGAACTTGTGTGCACCTATACAGTGAAAGGTAATGTTATACAATTGTCATTGATAGGAACTTCTATCTAACATAAGAAATGACACTAGTTAAAAGCGTGCGTTTATCCTTTATCAATCTAATGTCAAACCATAATCCAGCTCCAGTTTCAGTCAGTAAAGATGTCAATTTAAATTGTGTTTTAATTTAACTTATTTTCAATACGGGCCTCGTTCTTTCTTCAGAGCAAGCTCGTGAGCAAATAAACGTATGCAGGATTTGCACACGCACTATGAGATGCACGGCCTCGCATCCACGTGAAATAAGCCAAGCCAACAGGGAAAGGGAAAATCTGCACCTGTGCAGTGTCAAGCACACACACACACACACACGCACACACACACACACGCACACAAATACACACACCCTCATGTGCATACACACGTGTCAATGCACACACCCTCGTATGCATATCACCTACACACACACACTTACTTTCATATTATTCATTCAATTCAGAGTTAAAAAATATTAAGATTTTATTTATCTGAAATGATTGAGTTTTTTTTTTTTTATCATTACAAATTCACATACTCACTCATCTATTGAAAATTGGTTTTAAAATGTAAGACCTATTACTTTTTACTATTTCCAGAATCTCCAGTTATTTAGACGTATATAAGTGATTATTATCGATGAACCCCTCCTGGCAGAAATGGTAAGAATGTTAATTTAATAAAGACTGACCATATCGCATAGAGACACCCTCCGATATATTAGCTAAAGTATCACTGTAGACTGTAACCTAGGGTAGCCCGACAGTAATCACTATTTCCCACTTAAGTATCTAATTAACATATGTACGCCTAATTAAATTATGTGAATTACATTCAGAATCCTTAAGTAAGAAACCGTGCTTCCGGCTCAATTGTCTGAGATGCGCATGCGCGCTGTGAGACGAAGGACACATTACTACATATCTTCCATTATTTTTCCTGCAGATGACTAAATGTGTAAAACTCCCGTGATTAAACAGTGTGGGTTGTAAAACTATGAAGCACGCGAGGCGATTTGGCCAAGCGAACAAAGAACACACACGCGCACAGTCACGCGCCCAAACCGCTGGCCGCTGGGTGGCAGTGGTGTGGTTCGTGTAGAGTCTACTTCTCCCCCCACAGTCGCAGCTCGCGCAGTGAGAATCAATGGAGGGGAACAAAGAGGGGGAGAGGGGGAGGGGATACGCTACCTCGCGACAGGGCTGACGGAAAATGAATGTCTCCAAAGAATTCCCATCCACCCACCGACGGCGTGCACGGTCTAATGTTCACGCAAATCAACTCAAACCTCTGCAGCCTTCTCTCCTATCCGGCGTATAACCGCGCGAGGCACCCTCATGTCCACGACTTATGGCGCACGCCATGGAGTGTTATTGTTGAAAGCGCAGCCTCGCAGACTGACAGAGTACATTAGGATGGTGATTGTTATGCATTTCTTGCTGCTATTCCCTCCAGACGTGCGTTTAGGCCACATGGCTTACTTCATAGGCATCTAATGCTACGTTGTATGTAAGCAACAACGCGATTCTTATGTACGCAGAGGCTGCATTTGTACAGATGTACACGTCTTATCTGGCTTAGTCTATGGGTGTAGTGAGGACTAAAATGAGTCTTTTCGAGTTATTAGTACATGAAAGAGGCTCTGGTTTGTCTACAAGCAACAACTCCGAACCCACAGGCTTCACGGTGTTACGGGTTTAAGCTCCAGGGATGGAGAGCTCAGAATAATTTGCCAAATTAAACACTTATTTTACTAACCCATTCTACCAACACGCAGTGTAAAAATCTGGCTAATTATGACAATATGGATTAATATCAATCCTACATTGACCTTTGTGTAAAGGTGTGTCATACAGCCATGTTATTTAGCAAAAATCATATATAACAATATTACAATAACAATTTAAAATGATTGGCTTCAATTATGTCCCTGCTACAGCACTATAGTGTATTTACAATCACTGCTGTTAGTATGGCCTATAATAGGCTAAATGTTGTAATTTTGTTTATTTTGCACATGTTGACTAAGGTGATTGCTGTAAAAATATTTATTTATTTTAACCCAATTTTTGCCAGCCTGCGGGAGATTTTCATACAGGTGCAGGCGGAGACTTTTTCTCCGGTTTTCTTTCTGCTTTTCTCGAGCGGCTATTCCTCTTCAGAGCGGAGCGCGTGGGGAAAAGCAGCTACTTGCTCCCCGGCGGGCGCGGACCGCTCCCTCTGAAAAACTGCAGCTCGAGATCCAGCCAGCTTCCCTGGCTCGTGAGACGCCATCCAATTTTTTAAAATTTAAATATGTTTTTCTGAGTGTAGGAATAGTCCTACATGAATTAGTTTTTTTGGGTATTTAAATTAATTCACATTCTTGTTCATTTAATCAAAAGCAGGCGATTATTCTTGCGATCGAACGCCATGCTTTCCTGATTCACCGTGGCGGCGCACGTTGCATTGACTGTGGCCCACGTGCTTCTAACTCGCCGGTGACATCGAGCTATTCAGCAAACAGACCACAGGTCTAAACCGTGACCCTTTTGTGATTTTGTATTATTTTATGTTAGTATATTTTTTCGATTAGGCTAATGTCCTGAAGCCTGGGTGCGGACTAAAAAGTATTAAAGGCGAGTCCTAAAATTGTAGTTGAATTAATCATAGATTTAAAATATATTTAGCAATAATTGGCTTGGACACGTTTGGAAAAATGCCATATTAGCTGCATAATCCGGTTTATTTGGAAGTTCATGTAGCCTTGGTTGTAGTTTAAAGTTGCCGGTCACAAAGTGTAGGCTTTTACTTGTTGACTGTAGGCCATTGATGTTTATATGGCATATGTAGGCCTATCACAATTGTTGACTGCATTACCTACATTAGTAGGCTACATTAGCAGGCCAGTCCTTATTTATGATAACCTTGATCAGCCTCAGTTGTAAAGTAGGATACAAAGTTAACACTTAATACACATGTGGCGCTACTAAATTCGCCCATGTTATCATGTCATATAGGCACATCACACCGAAATGCTGTTAATAACTATGCTCTTCTGATCCTTGATCTTACAGCCTACTGCAGGCCTGTCATCTACATGTGCTACACAGATAGTCTTCAATAATCGCAGAATTAAATACAATTGTAATCACATCAGTGCCTATATCGGCATGGGTTTGTGAACGGTATCACAGTCGACTTGAAACAAAATCTTCAATATGCAGAGCGTTTTGACTTTGTGTTCGTTTTGGCTTGAATAAAACGATGTCACCTTTGAACACTCACCGTTATTGCGGAATGCCTGTCGACTCGCACGCGCGTGTGTGTGTGTGTGTGTGTGTTTCATAATCGCGAGGGATCTCTTTGCTCATGAGTGGTTTTCAGGCAGTATATTGTTTGGTTCTGTGTTCCAGGTTTACCGCCTTTGGCCATGCAAGGGAAGGCTACTCCAATACTTTGTTGAAATACAGCCATATCTAGCCTATATATTATTTTTCATTGAGTGGTTTGTTAACAAACTCTACACGAGGCACACCATCAAGTAAATACACATTTAATTAGGGTGACATATTCTACAAATAATTACTATCTGATAGCCTAAATCACCCTGTTTTCGAGTAATAGTTGTTGACACTAAAGCTATATATTTACGAAACATACATTTGCAGGCGTTATAGCGTCTAGTCAAAATATCCACCACTCTAAAATCATTTACTTATAATTCAAAAATGTAGTTTGTCTATTAGGCTAGTCAGTTTATTTATAATATTAATGATCAAATCAATGTGTTAATAATGAAAAGATAATAGTTGTGACTGAATAGCATCTCCCTCCACCCTCTCTCTCTCTCTCTCTCTCTCTCTCTCTCTCTCTCTCTCTCTCTCTCTCTCTCTCCTCTCTCTCTCTCTTTCGCTCTTCCTATTTCTCTCTCTCCCTCGCTCTCTCTCTCTCTCTCTCTCTCTCTCTCTCTCTCTCTCTCTCTCTCTCTCTCTCTCTCTCTCTCTCTCTCTCTCTCTCTGTCTCTCTCTCTCTCTCTCTTCTCATCAGTTCTTTCTTGGTTGTGGTTGAGGAGAGGGAATAGGAGAGGCTGCTTTCCCCCGTGCTCTCGCGCTCGCAGGCAGGCGTCCACTCCTGCCCAAATTAAAGCGCTTTTACAATCAGGCAGGGCGAAGGACGCCCCCGATGCCTCTCAGGTTCCTCGTGCAGGGGGTCTTAACGGAGGATCAACTTGCATGCATGTGCTGTGAAAGAAGGCTATTTCTTTGTTCTATTTTTCCTCAAGTCTCCCATGCAGCTTACTTGCTCCCCCCCCTACCCCTACCCCTCCCTCCCCCTCCCCCCTCCCTCCCCCCGTCCCTCAGTGAGTGAGGGTGTGAGAGAGAAAGGGAGAGAGGGGGCGAGCAATTCAAAGAACAAATGAGGTAGTTGCGGTAGCGCTAATATTTCTATTTAGGCCTGTACAAAAAAATAAAATAATCAATTAACAACTACGAACATGTAATATCAGATTTTTTTTGACAGATTTACGATCTTAAAGAAAAAAAAAAAATGCCTGTAATACACATGTGCTGTATTATACTGTTAAGCTATTTTTAAATTTTAAATGTAGGTTTACTTAGGCTACTCAGGCTACAAGACAAAATGGGCAAAAATCGAATAATTATTGATTAAAAGATGCTAATAGCAACATACCACAGTCGTCTAAATGCCCCATCAAACATGTAGGCTGCTTCAATTCCATCAATATTCAAAATGTACAATTTCCAAGCAACGACACGTGGGTAGATAAATTAATTAATTGTCAGAATAACACTTAACTTGCAAACCTGTACCTTTGACACACAATTTTTTTTTACCGTAAAGGGCGAAGGAACGACACAAACGGCATGCAGGCTCTTCCTCCTATTTCAATATAGGCTAATACAGATTTATTTCCAAGTTATAATATAAATATAGAAAAACTGAGTCACAGTTAGAGATGCATAGAACCCTGTTTGGAGGATAGTTGTGATGGAGCTGGAGAGACGTGTTCTCTGCAGAACCTCAACTCAGATTGGGAGGGGACACAAAAGAACCTCAGCAAGTGGTCTCAACCAGACTCAAGAACCCATTATAGGGTGAGAGAGGAGTGTGTGTACGCACATGTGTGTGCGTGTGTGTGTTTGTCTGGCTGGTATGTGTGTACTTGAGCTCCTGTACTGAATGTGCGTCTCTGGCTTGTGCTTGTGTATACTTGTGTGTGTGTGTACTTGTGTGTGTGTGTACTTGTACGTACTTGTGTGTGAGTGCATGTGTGCATACATCTAATTGGTCTGTATGTTGGTTTATGCCTTTTGTTCCCTGTGGCCTGTCTATGTGTGTGTGTGTGTGTGTGTGTGGTGTGTGTGTGTGTGTGTGTGTGGTGTGTGTGTGTGTGTGTGTGTGTGTGTGTGTGTGTGTGTGTGTGTGGTGTGGTGTGTGTGTGTGTGTGTGTGTGTGTGTGTGTGTGTGTGGGTTGTGTGTGTGTGTGGTGTGTGTGTGTGGTGTGTGGTGTGTGGTGTGTGTGTTGTGTGTGTTGTGTGGTGTGTGGTGTGTGTGTGTGTGTGTGTGGTGTGTGCTTTTGTGCGTGTGCATGCTTGTGTTTGGGTGAACTACAATACCCCACGCGTTCCACACTCGTTAATTTGTGTTCTCGCTGCAGTCCTCTCCTATTATAGAAGCCCCCCTGTCACCCCCCCTGTCACCCCCCCTGTCACCCCCCTGTCACCCCCACGGGAGGCTGTCACAGCCTCAGGTGTCCGTCCCCCCCAGAGAGAGGAGAGAGAGACAGGACGAGGAGAGAGCAGGACGGGAAAGAGACAGGACGAGGAGAGAGACGGCGAGAGAGAGACAGCGAGGAGAGAGACAGGACGAGAGAGAGAGACAGGACGAGGAGAGAGAGACAGGACGAGTGAGAGAGAGACAGGACGAGGAGAGAGCAGGAGCGAGGAGAAGAGACAGGAGCGAGGAGAGGACAGGACGAGGAGAGAGACAGGACGAGGAAAGAGACAGGACGAGGAGAGAGACAGGAGCGAGGAGAGAGACGGACGGAGAGGAGACAGAGCGAGAGAGAGACTAGGAGGAGAGAGACAGAAGGAGAGAGAGACGAGAGAGAGAGCAGGAGAGAGAGAGAGAGAGAGAGAGAGAGAGAGAGAGAGAGAGAGAGAGAGAGACAGGAGAGACAGGAGAGAGAATTAAAGAACAGAGAAAGAGAGAGAGAGAAAAAGAGAGGAGAAAGATTGAGAGAGAAAGAGGGTAGAGACTACAGAGAGAGAGAAAGGAGACAGAAAGAGGAGAGAGAAATATTGTGAGTGAGGAAAGAAGAGATTGAGACAGAGAGGAAAGAGGAGAGAGGGACAGTGTCTAAGGATAAAAAGACAGATCATTAAAACCTGTTGTTTTAGTGCCATCACTAACCATCTCTACCCACCCCCTTCTCCCAGCAGCAGCACACACACACAGAATCTGTGTTTCTTCACAAGACAAAACAGAATCTCTTTCTGTCAGTGTCTATTTCCTGTAGTTTCTATCATGAACGGTGGATCGATCCACTCGTGTCTTTTTGCATCCACCCCTCCTTCATCAATCCACCCATTCTTTATCTTTCCCTCCATCCTCCCTTCCCTCGCTCTGTTCTTCTTTTGTCCGAATCGTTCTGTCCACACCGCCCATCCCCTTTTTGTGTCATTGGCTGAGAAGTGATGAAATCAGAGGTCCCCGTGGCAACAGGCCGTGTGGATGTGTGTGTGTGTGTGTGATTCTGGGGCAGGGCAAGGCAGTGCAAGCAGCAGTCTGATCCATACTAATGTTCATTGATAGGAAAGTCAATGCTGCATTGATCCAAGACTTGGCTCATAGTGTGTGAGAGAGCAAGAGCGAGAGATAGAGAGAGAGAGAGAGAGAGAGAGAGAGGTAGATTGAAATGATAGAGGGGGTTGGTTTGAAAGGGAGAGATGAACAGAGGAAGGAAGAAATGATAGGACAAAACAGAGGAGTAGAGGAAGAGAGGGATTAGGCAGATGATGGAGGAAGTGGAGATGGCAAACAGGCAGAGAAGAAAGAAGAGAAGAGATTCAGATGACCAGGCCTGCTGTAGCAGCCCCCCTCTCTCTCTCTCTCTCTCTCTCTCTCTCTCTCTCTCTCTCTCTCTCTCTCTCTCTCTTCTCTCTCTCTCTCTCTCTGTCTCTCTCTTCTCTCTCTCTCTCTCTCTGTCTCTCTCTCTCTCTCTCTCTCCCTCTCTCTCTCTTCTCTCTCTCTCTCTCCCCTTGTCTCTCTCTCTTGCCCACACCCTTTCTCCCCTCCCCTCCCTCCTCCTCCTCCTCCCTCCCCTCCCTCCCCTCCCCTCCCTCCTCCCTCCTCCTCCCTCCTCTCCCCTCTCTCCCCTCCCTCTCTCCCTCCTCCCTCCCTCCCCTCCTCTCCCCTCCTCTCCTCTCCTCCCTCCCTCCCTCCCTCCCTCCCCTCCTCTCCCCTCTCTCCCCTCCTCTCCCCTCTCTCCCCTCTCTCTCCTCCCCCTCTCTCTATGCTATCCTCTAGAGTAGATGAACAGTCTCCAAATGGAACCTGAGAAGCAAAAGAGAAAAGAAAAGTGGAGAAGCAGAGGGGGGGGGAATCGATGTCCCCAGACAGACGCAGGCTGTTCTATATGGAGGGTTAGGGAGGACAGGGACATGTTTCCTGTGATTACTCTGTGTTCCTTCAGCCCGGGACCACTCCAAGAGCTGGAATTACTAGAATGGTCATGCACATTATAACCTATTATAACAGACCTCTCTAGATAGGATCGTCCAGTCTAGTTGTTACGATTCTGCAGAGGAAACGATTCAAACTTGGAAATAGTTTGTAATATAATAAACAATGTTATCGGGATGTGAGTGATTCAAGGGACATCCTTCATTAGATGCATCTCTGTTGAATAGAGATGAACATCTTGGGTCTTGGTAGATCATTCCAGATCTTCTCTACCACCCTGACACATGCAGTGATTAGAAACATTGTCAGTAAACTTTCAAAGCCCACAGATGCTTCGTAAGGATGTTGGAACACTTTTTTTTTCCGCTTGTTCATTGCTGAAAAGGCTCTACAATGTTTGTCCCCTGGGTGGAGGGGGGGGGGGGGGGGGGGGGGGGCGGTTCTATTGGAAGTGTAAACGATTAAAAGAATTATGCCTTTATTTGTACACTTTCATCTAAAGTGATGGACAGTTCAGGAGGTTAGAACGTCCATATTTTTGATCTGCATTAAAACCTGTGATCACTGAGCTGTGCCTCCCTTCAGCTGCTTGCTGGAGTCAGGAGGGAAACTAACGGCTACTCAACCAAAACATCAACATGTCACTCATTACAGAAGCAGTCCTGTCTGATGCTTCTTAGACAGCACATAGAGCTATGCTGCTGTTAGCTCCTCCTAGCCACTGCTAGTTTCTGTTAGCTCCTCCTAGCCCCTGCTAGTTTCTGTTAGCTCCTCCTAGCCCCTGCTAGCTTCTGTTAGCTCCTGCTAGCCCCTGCTAGCTTCTGTTAGCTCCTGCTAGCCCCTGCTAGCTTCTGTTAGCTCTTATTAGCTCCTGCTAGCTCCCATAGCAGCGATCAAACAAAGGAACTACCTTTCATTCATAAACATGCTGTGTACTCTCTCTCAATAACTCCTCTTTCTCTCTCAGTCTCTTCCTTCCTCTCTCTAACATCCCTCTGACACTCCCTCTTTCTTCTTTCTTTCTCTCTCTCTCTCAACTAATTCAAGGGCATTTCTTCCCGCTATCACTCCCCCCCTTCTCTCCTCTCCATCTCTCATCTCTCTCTCTCTTCTGGGTATGTCTTTTCCTTTGTGTTCCTCTCTCTCTCTGTCTCTGCTCGAGGTGGAGAGTGGGTTTCCTGGTAACGGCACACTCGGCTGTGGCCACATCTCACTTCATCACAAGCTGTTGATGGCTTTGATTTGCATGTGTATGTCTGTTGTGTGTGTGTGTCTGTGTGTGTGTGTGTGTGTGTGGGGTCGGGGGATCTGTGTGGTGTCTGTGTGTGTTTGCTTTCATCTAGCTTTATGGCATCTTTCTAAAATAGCACACACACACACACAGGTGTGTCATTGCGGTGGCCAGACTGGTTAGGTTGTGCTAAACACCTGGTGTTCCTGGTCGTTGTGGTGACGCCCACCTGCACTCCCACTCTCACCTCACTGTTGGAGATTCACTCTTCAGTTTAAATGTCCTTGTTAATAAAATGTCTTTTATTAACACTCCTAATTATAATAACACTGGTTTTCTATTTCCAACAGTGTTTCTACATGTCGTAACTTGTAAAAAATATTCACATGTAAAGATGGATAGAAACATAATGATTATAAAGCATTTTCAACATAAACAGTTGTTCCAAATTAGTGAATGAGGGAAGGTTTGTGTGTGTGTGAGTTTGTGTGTGTGTAAGTGTGTGTGTGTTGGGAGGTGTTAAGCGAGGGTTAGAGCTAGGGGCAGAGAGAGAGAAACGAGGGGGGGAGAGAGGGGGGGGGGGGGAGAGAGAGGGGGAGAGAGAGAGAGAAAGAGAGAGTGGGGAGGGGGGGGGGAGGGAGAGGGGGAGAGGGAGGAGAGAGAGGTGAGAGAGAGAGAGAGAAGAGAGAGGAGGGAGGAGAGAGAGACAGAGAGAGGGGGGGAGAAGGGAGAGAGAGAGAGGGGGAGAGAGGAGAGAGAAAGGAGAAAGAGGGGAGAGACCGAACGAAGAGAAAATCACGAGAGGGGAGGGAGAGGAGAGAGAAAGAGAGAGTGTGGGCGGCGAAATTAGAGAGGGCGCTGAGAGAGAGAGTTAGAAGATAAGAGGGGGAGGGAGAGAGAGAAAGAGAGAGAGAGGTGGAAAAGGGAGAGAGAGTGCGCTAGCTGGACCTCCCGCCAGGCAGAAGTAAGGGAAAGATGGATTCCATACCAGGAAATCCAGTAAACTCGGAGGCAGTAGAGCCCCAGATACAAGGCGGGTTGTTTAAAAATTCCTCATTAGGTGTATTTCTAAATTACAAATCAGCATGGCTAAATGAGAAGAGAGGGCATCAGACAGCCTGACGATAATCATCATGTAGGTAAAAGCACTGAGAGCGTGTGAGTGTGTTGTTGTGTGTGAGAGGTGTGGTGTGTTTGAAGAGTGTGCGTGTGTGTTTGAGAGTGTGTGTGTTTGAGAGTGTGTATGTGTTTGAGAGTGTGTGTGTGTTTGAGAGTGTGTGTGTGTTTGAGAGTGTGTAGGTGTAGATGTTTGAGGGTCTATGTGTGGGTGTTCGGGAGTGTGTGCGTGCCTGTGTGGTGTGTGTTTGAGAGAGAGAGAGAGAGAGAGAGAGAGAGGGAGAGGGAGAGAGAGAGAGAGAGAGGAGAGAGAGAGAGAGAGAGAGAGAGAGAGAGAGAGAGAGAGAGAGGAGAGAGAGAGGAAGGAAAATCCTTCAGAACACAGAGAAATGAACAGGTGGTTTCACTGCAGAGCTGATGGGTTATTACGGTGAGGGTTAAGGGATGTGTTCCCTAGAACCAGACGAGGCCACATGTAACACAACACAGAACTAGCTGCTGACTACCAGCTTGCACTCATCTGCTCTCTCATCTCTCCTCTCTCTCTCTCTCTCTCTCTCTCTCTCTCTCTCTCTCTCCTCTCTCTCCTCTCTCATCGAGTGCGCTACTCTCTTCTACGTGATCGAGCTCTCGTCTCATCTCTCTCATCTGGTCTCTTCCTCTCGGGATCTGTGACCATCTCGTCGCAGTGCACACTCTGATCCCATCGTCCTACTCTCTCTCAGTCATATTGACCTCGATTGATGTCTTCTCTCTCGTCCAAAAAA